>VZTJ01002478.1:2194210-2257619 GCA_013397795.1 Orthonyx spaldingii | reverse complement strand
TTGACAAAAATGGGAAAATTGAAATTAAACAAAAAAAAAAAAAAAAAAAAAAAAAGAAAATCAAACAAAGGAACTGAAGACACTAAAGGTACGTACCTTTTTGTCGGGTTTTGGTGAATTACAAATGGAATTTAGAGCCTGTTTCTTATACTCAAGCTTGTCATTTAGCTGGCGAAGTTTATTTACGGCATAACTGGCCTGTTCATTAATTCTTGTGCTGCATTCTTCAGTAGCTTCTTCACAACCTTGGCTCTAGAAATAGAGGATGGGGTAATTGCAATATTAATATGAAAAAAGAGACAATTATTCATAGAGTGATAGAATGGTTTGGGCTGGAAGGAACCTTAAAAATCACATAGTTCCAATCTCACTGCCATGGGCAGGGACACTTTCCACCAGATCAGGCTGGTCAGAGCCCCATCCAGCCTGGCCTTGAACACTGTCAGGGATGGGGCAGGAGGTTGGTTATTGTGTGCTCCATAAGCTTTTTATGTATAAGAACACTTCTTGAATAGATGAAAATGTAGGTATAACAGATATTCCAACTGTCAGATCTGACATGAAACATCTGTCTCTTGGGGTTTTTGGTTTTGGTTTGGTTTTTTACAACAGACTAAGTCTCATTACCATTTCTACTAGAGTTCTTTGGCAACTCATGCCAACTGTGTAAAATGACCTTCAAGCTAAGGCTTTAGTGTAAGTGAGAGGTAGAATTAGTTTGTTTTAAAAGCAAAAACAGTTCAGTAGTCATGATCAATATTCAGAGCAAGACAGAAAAGCAAATACTTAATTCTGAGCTGAAAGATAATGAGGATGGGGCAGCGGGGAACAAAACCAAAAAATCCCCACATTTCTAACAAACAGTCCTGCCTCCCACAAACCTTCACAAAACAGATTTGTCATCCTGCAGAACAATCTAAACCAAGTCCTTTAGCTTTCTACACAGATTTTACTGCTGTTTTTAGAAGTGTTAATAAAAAATGTGTTAAAAGCACATATGCCTTACCCTAAATTCAGAAATCATTCAGACAAACCAATAGCTTTTTCCATCTTGTGTACTACAGGCAAGCAAAAAAATAGAAAACTTCACACCTTTCAGTGACATTCTCTTTAACATCTTCTGACATATAGCTCAGCCTCCCCTTTCTTACTGTACTTCCCCAAATAGACATGAAGACCTTGAGATCTAGCAAAAAGCACACAGCTTTTACTGTTGCCATGTTCCAAGATCTTTGAAGTCTCTGACTGAATATGTCTAAATTTATCTGTGGGAAGCTGAGTCTTCTCATGAACGGGGGTTCCATGTTATTTAATGATATTCCAACTAAGTAAACTGTATCCTTATATAATGAACAAAAAGCTAACAGAAGGAACTCTCATACTCTTCTAAATTCTGTGAGTTTTAGAGACAATCCTATTGTAAATTCCATAGTATCTTATTAATACAAGTCTGAGAAGAGATAACAGTAGCAACAATTATTAATCTCCTTAGCATGATCCTCATAAACATAATGCAGAAGTCAGGAGTTCTAGGCTAACAAATCCATGCCCTTTTCCTGCTCTGCACTTGCCTGCTATGCGGCTGAGTAAAAACCCATTAGCTCTATGCCCTGATCTTTCTTCTGTCTATTCTGCATGGACTGTAAACTCCTGGGGTCAGAGACTTGCCTCCATGTTCAGGCATGCATACAGACCTCAGCTCAGAATGTTCTCTTCTGGCACTACAATAGTACAAATAACAATAATTAACAATATTGGGTGTTATTTAAAATGCTAATGTAAAGAACCATTAAAAAACCCCAAACCTTACACTTGTGGGGAAGCACGGAGGTAAAGAAGGAATCAAAAATGTTTTCAACACAGAAGAATTAAAAGACTTTTCATATGAAGTTTAGTGCTAACAATCAAAGAATTGCAATTAATTACAAATCAGTGAGGCTGTGCTCCCAGAGGCAGGACACATGATTCCTCTGTCATTAACTTTTCAGGCAGTTAAGGCAAAAACCACTGTTGAATCACTAGGTTTATCACAAAAATGTTAGAATTACAAGATCAAGTAACCTGTATTCAAAATATCAAATTTATCAAATTAACAATCAATTCATTTAAAGCTGAGATCATAATGGGTTGTGCTGTCTTCCCCTGACTGGTGAACTGATAATGGGTTCCATTTCTGTGAGTGACGTAGAACACAGACGTCGGTCTTACTTTAGTGATCTGACACATGCAGCACCAAAGCAATCACCAGACCCTCTCCTCAAAGTGCTGGATAAAAGCACTGCTTGCTTCTGCATTTATACTTGTGACATTTGTTCAAGTAGAAATACTCGGAGGTTTGTGGTGGTGTGTGGAGGTTTGTCGTGGTGTGTGGAGGTTTGTCCTAGAAACAGAAAGTGTTAACAGACTGGGAAGAAGAAAGAGCTTGTTCCACTTGCAGCAGAACCAGAACTCTGGCCCTTCCTAGATTCCTATCTTGTGACTTGATTTTCTCATGTTTAATCAGGGCTCATCCTTCTGTCCTCACCTCCATGAGTGCACGAGCTGGCTTTTTATCTATCTAGCTATAGCAGTGAAATTTATAGAAAATTAACACAGGTGATGCCCACAGTGCTCCAGGAAGTGAGGACATAGACCCAAACCCCAAATTAAACCAAAACCAGTCCATATTTGCTAACAATATGCATCCCTCCAGAAACATCCAATTTCTAAGATGTCATTTCCTATACATAGGGAGGAAAAAAACCCACAAACCTATTAGCCAGTACTGCATTTTCACCAACATTTGAAACAACACTGGAAGCTTCAGCAAGAATTTCTTATAATCTGTTTTCACCTTGAAGACCTTGAAGCATGGCACAGCACCATTAGAACTGCTCTATTCAAGAGACACTCTAGCAGTATATACAAATTCATACTTAATTTGTTGTTAAAAATTAAAAAATAAAACTACCTTGCATGTTATAAGCAGACTTGGCAATATATTAGTCTTTAAGGTTTCATGGGTGACTCGAACTTCAAATCTGGCCCATACATATCCAAGGACTCAGAGGAAGGACAGATGATGCTGATATCAAAAATCTAACATTTTGGCAGCTACAATAGATGTTATCAGACAGAGTACAGCTAGCCCTGAAGAGCTGTGTCAGTTTTCTTAGAGAAATCATTATCTGTGTTAGACTCTGAATAAAGCATATGAAGAAATTAGAAAGCACAACATTTAATGCTTTAGGAAGTTCTGGACGAAACTGTTAAGAGCCATTGTGCAAAATCTCAGTGATTGCAAGCACAAGGACACAAAGTCTTTGAAGTACCTACCACCCTCAACACAGAGCTGAGTTGGCAGTCAGAAAACTAGAAAACACATCTCGATTATTTTATCAAGGAAAAGAATACAGGGCGAAAACACACACTGAAAAGATTCAGCAAGCTCTAAAAGCACATATTGCAAGTAATTTACTTATAACTGTTCATTTCTGCCAATTTGCTGATATGCAAACTACAAAGACTAGAACAACTCACCTACAGAAATTAAAGTCATTTAAGGAGTAAATACAAAAGCTTTAGGTTCTGGAAAAATTGTTTCTAAATAGCAGAATGTAGATCAGCACTTCTGGATTCTGCTTATTTGTTTATTTAGATCCAGTTTTAGACAAACTGTTACATTTCATTGAGTTCTGAGCAAGTTCACATGTAAAATGAAGACATCCATGCTGATCCGAAGTAGCAGTCTGACTGAAAGAGGCACTCAGTAGTCTGAGACGTGCTCTTGTCAAAATGTTCTTGGATAAACACAAGTTCCCCTGACATGACTGATTTAGACAACCCAAGGAAAAAACCTGCCCCAAGAAGAGTTGCCATTGGCTTATTGCTTATGACATTCTGAATGCTCTGTTTTAGTAGTTGGAGTTCTTGTGCTAGATTTATCTTCCAACATGGCCTAATAATTTATTAAATTAATTAATAAAAACCACCAAGATTATATTTTACATTGCTTTTTCTTCTCTTTTGTGCAACTTTTAATACCTATTTAGTACCTAGGAAATGCATGGGAGACAGGGACAATGTCTGGGAAGAAACCTACTGATGTTCCAGTGAGAATTTTTTCACTCAAAAGCAGAACAATTGAGGTTATACGAAGTATGTTTTGCATTCACTGTTTCCAAGGAGCATAATGAAAGATGTTAACTAACAAAGGCTTGGGAATATGAAATATCTACTTTAATATTTAAGTAGTCTGTCATTTTGTACCATTTTATTTCAAAGAGCATGTAAACATACAAGTTTTACCAGATGAAACTGCAAGAGTGATGATACTAATAAATAAATGAGAAAAAAAGAAGAGTGGTCCAAAACTCAAGGACAGAAGATGCTACTGCACACTTTTCTCAGGACATTCTCTCTGATCACTTTAAATAACAGTGAAAGAAATTGTCTGTGTGACTCACCACTTCATCTTTGTCCTCAGGAGTTAGCTGAGCAGAACTTCTTTCTTCCTCCTTCTTGACTGATCTCTCATATAAATCACTGACAATGAATGAGGGGTAGTATCTGTCCTTTAGAGTTTCGTACACATCTGCCTGAATTCTGTAGAATACTTCAATGCCTTTATTTCCCACAAGACTTTGCTGTATTTCCTTATAAAGGGATTTTTCCACAGGTATTTCTCTGCTTTGCACAAAAAAATTCTGATAAATTTCACTCACCAGTTGAGGTATTTCAGCCTAGGAAGCAAGGGAGAGGAAGGGAGAAAAGAATAATGAAAAAATATTGAAAATATCAGGATGACTCAGGACCCAGGTGCATAATTTGAAGGATAATCAAGATAATTTCCTATCCAAATGTATGAGAACACATCTGTGAACCTCTTACTAAGATCAAGCATGCTGCCTGCCTGTGCACCTCTGCTAAACAATCAATTTCACAAGTTAAGTATTGATATTTGTCAAGTGAAGAAACAGCTGTGCTCTAAAATTGCCAGAGCTTCCGCACCCACTCTTTTAAATCTATGTTCCAAAAGCTGGCACTAAAAACAAGAAAAGTGCTAGAGCAACAGTGTGATCACCATTTTAAATTCAGATTGTAGAGCTCAGATGTATCAGCTCTCCTGTCTTCTGCTGAATAGAATCAACTCACTTTATACATGAATATAATTAATTTGCAGGGAAAAAGAAAAAAAAAAAAGAAACAAGAAGAGGAAAAAAGCACAACTGAAGAGACATTTACCAGTACAGGAGGCTGGGTAATTTTTACTGAGCACAGTAAAGTGCACAGGATTGAACTTTGCAGTAAAGAACAAGAAAGAGAGGAAGTAATGCAGCACAGCCCATGATCAACTCCCTAAATTACCATCTTCCTAAACTGAACAGAATTAAAAGGTTTATCCACTCCCTTAGTATGGCACAATGTTCTTACCTGCCTCATCTGACAATATCACATCCACATGACTGCGGGATACTACCTTTTTGTAATATAAGCAGCCCCTGTAGTGGCACATATATCCATATCCATATGTATACATATTGTTTTGAATGGGAGGAGAGAAATGACAGCTGAGGTCACAGAATGATTTAGAGTACCTTTTCCAATCATGAGCAATTTGCAAATCAAAATGGATTTATAGAACTCTCTTCACAGTGCCTGACAAACCGTTTTTATGAACACTCTCTAACTTGAGTTGGTTGTTAGTCATTTCTTCAGATTGTATTAATGGTTCACTACTCACACTCTGCAATTTATCTCTCTGTTTACAGGATGTTTTGTGTTTTCCAATTGACTAGAATTTTTATACATAAGAGAGCAGTAAAATCACAGTGAACAAAAAGTTAACTGATATCAATAATGAAATCTGTATTTCATGCTAGCGTGAATCCTGAAGGTTTGTTTCCCCCAAAAATCCACCACACTGCTGACGAACAGCAAATTTGTCCTCTACAAATTCTTGCTCTGCACCACTGCTTCAGGATACTCGTTGCAACTTTAAGTGATATTCCCTATCCTTGTTTCAGGGTTCTAATTCCAACTTTATTTCAGCCAAAACTACAATATAGCATTGTTTTTCCCTCTATCAGCAGTGTGGCATTCCTGGAGAAACTTAGCTGCTACAGATTAGGGAGAGGTCTTGCAAAGCAACACCTCTTTTCCAAAAAGATTTTAAGAACATATATAAACACACACTTTCACTATTTTGGATTGAATGGGCTACCTGTAACTGGTGAGATGAGAAGCTTGTGTGCAGACTATCCAATTGGAATGTGCTTCTAGACCTCACGTGAACTGATACAACTAAAGCCCATGTATTACTGTATGTTTTTTCTCTGGTGGAGGGGGAAATAATTCTACTACTTTTGCATATCAAGTATTCCTTTTAACAGATATTGTTATACCAACCAACAATAAATCAACATCACAACAGCCCACAAATTTTAATTGCAATATTATCCTCAAATATTGACATGAAGCAGTTTAAAAACCCCAAATTGCTTAGCACCCATCCTATGCTATTGATATTTTAAAAACAAAGACATTTCCTAACATCAGCATTACAACAAACAGAGTGTCATTAATGTACAAAGCCATGTAGGCTTGCAATTGCTTCCACCTTGTTAGCATTCTTCAGATTCTCCACAGACTCCCAAAGGCCGATCAAAGCCATCTTGTCCATCCTCTCCATGTAGATCCGAAAGTGCTCTCGGTACGAAGGGTTGGCCAAAATTTCTTCAAACTGAAGAATCTGAAGAAGGGAAAGCTAAGAATAAAAACTGGGAAAATGCCTGACTCTAGCTACTTTCCATCCCTTATAGGGAAAATCTTCTCACTATGCATCCCACAAACATATCCTAGATTCAACCACACAGACCTCCTACAGTAATAGTTTTGCTTCATTTAAAAAAAAAAAAGTTTTAAGCACTTAGAAGATCAATTCATCTCTGTGTCTATCAGTTAGTGAATATCTCCACATCCTGCAAAGAAGAGGAGCCAAGCTGAAAGCTAACTGATCTGTTCTTTACTTGTTTCAAACACCAGCAGTTTCCATACCACAGCCCACAGAGCTTTGAGATGTATCTCAATTATTCCCAGGGACACAGAGAAAGATGGAATACCTTGGCAGCTAGGGCATTTGGTGGCCAGTTCCCACTGTTACTGAAAAACATCTATCAGAAATGCAGCCAGGAAAGAGTATGTTCTGTGATACACTGCTCAGGACTTTTCCTGAGAAGACTGAAGAGGGTGTACATCAGGCAGAAAAGGAAATGAAAACAGATTTCCCATAACCATGCAGATGTTGCAGCCATTAAGAAGTTGCATTAAAAAGCCATTATCACTTCCTTATCCTCTACTATTTTTGTGAATCCAGGCCTTTTCTGAGATAAACACCTGAAAACAAAACACCTCCCTGACAAAATGATCAGCAATTCCCATACTGAACAAAATGAATAACCTTGTCTTTCTCTGAAAAATAGGACCAATTTTCCAAATACCTCATCAAAACCAAGCAACCTTTTCTCTCCAACCCGTCAGTCTTTCAGCTGAACCAGTTTTCATGTCACTTATTAAGTCCCATTACTTATATCACAGGGAATCCAAATACACTACCCAGAGCAGTTTTAATCTTTTGCTTTGTTTCTCACAGGCATCAACCAGCTCACATTTTTTCTTTTAAGAGGAAAGAAGATCCTTAAGCACTGGGGCTAATGAGTCTTCCTATGACTTTGCATTTTATAGCAAAGTTTATTTGGTATGGAGTGAGATGTGAACTCTGGGACTGAGGCATTAATAATTTCTCTAATATGGGTTTTCTGATACCTAATAATAATTATACAATTCTAGTCAGCATCAGAATATCTCCCTCTCTAGGAAGACTGCTTATTTTCCTAAACCTAGTACCTGTGAAACTCTACAACCAATTTACATGGAGGAAAAACAGTTTCCTGGTCTCAAGCTACACATGAGGAAACCACCTACATGGGCACATACACAATTACTGGCATCAAATCAATTCCTTAACGAGCCAAGTTAAATGTGGTTCTTTAACAACTGCAGTCATCTACGCTTTGTCTGAAAAAGCTCCCCCAAATTTTTGGCATGTGTAAGTAAATTATGTTTGTCTCATATGAAATGCTGATTTACATCTTCAAAGTTCCCCTGTGACAGTCATGTGCTATTCTTCCCTTTATCCTTTACCATACCAATATCTTCTGGATATGACTTTGCTCTTAGCTTTAAAACTATTTAGATACATGAACATCTGCCTTTGAGAGCTCACTCTATAAACCTCACTGAACAGCAGAGAGTACCTTGTTCAAGCTAGGCTTAATACAGAAATGGTGATCAGGCTGTCAAAGAGAACACAGGCATGGCAATTTAAAGGCCAGTCTGTGGTTTAGCCTCATTGCTGTGTATCATTATTTTCTACTCAATCATTTTACCAAGGGAAATGATTTAAAATACAAGTGTAAGAGGGTCTTCCAGCCCCTTGAGCAGATGTCTTCCCCATCTCAGGGCCTGTCAGCTCTGTAAATAAAGCAGATTCAACACATCACAACATGGAAGAACATGTGCTGTCACTTCTTGAGTGAGAGGTCACCTTGGTCTCTATGCCTCTGTTATCCAAGGTATACCCACTCCAGCTGCCAGCAAGGAGGGTAACTAACAAACAGCCCCCTCTCAATAGTAACTGCAGGTAAGAGCTGCTGCAGGGAGCAAGGCAAGTGCAACCATCTCTCCTGCCTAACAGAGGGTCCATTGCACCATGCCCCATGGTTATCAAACCACTGGTGCCTAGCAATGGTGTTACACAAACCTCCTAATAGATACCTTGCAAACCAAAACACTTTAAAAAATAAATTAATGGAGATGGAAACAAGACCTCTCTAATGTTTTCTTGAAATTATTAAATATGTTACAAGTGCTGTACTAAAAACATTATGTTACAGCCTCAGTGTCAACAATGATAGACACAAGAGGGTTTCAGTTTTGAGGTGAAAATCATAAAATGCATGTGTGCTGGTTTTGGCTGGGGTAGAGTTAACTCTTCGGAGGCGGGAAGGGGCTACATTTGAGATTTGTGTTGAACAAAAGGTTGATAACACAGAGATGCTTTTGTTATTGCTGAGCAGAGCTTACACAGAGCCAAGGCCTTTTCTGCTTTTTGTACTGCCATGCTGGCCAGGTGACTGGGGGTGTATGTGAGACTGGAGGAGACACAGCTGGGACAGGTGACCCCAACTGACCAAAGGGATATTCCAGACCACATGGGATCATGCTCAGTATGTAAAGTGGGGAATGTTTGGAGTGATGGCGTTTGTCTTCCCAAGTCACTGCTGCGTGCCATGGGGCCCTGCTCTCCTGGGGAGGGCTGAACACCTGCCTGGCCATGGGAAGCATGGACTTAACTCCTTGTTTTGCCTTGCTTGTGTGTGTGGCTTTTGCTTTCTCTATTAAACTGTCTTGATCTCAGCCCATGAATTTTCTGGCTTTTACCCTTCTGATTCTCTCCCTGATCCTACTGGTGGGGGAGTGACAAAGTGGCTCTGTGGGGCTTGGTTGCTGCCTGGGGTAAAATCACAATAGCACTTTTTGGCACCCAGCTATTCTGTGGAGCTTCCTTCCTTTTACGATTTAAAGTTGTTCTGCAGTAATTAGTAATCCTCAGCAAAAGATCATTTTATGATTCAGTATCACCGTGGATTAGAGCACAAAACTCTAAGCTATGTTGGCACATACGCAGGCATTAGGGCATGTGTACACTCACAAATCTAATATCCAGTTAGCAGATATAATCTTAGAATTATCAGCCTCCACAGCAACCCTTCAAATCCTGTTAATTTGAGAGCAGCTTCTGGGTTTGGAAAAACCAGAAGCTTTACTGTTGCCACATCAATTCCCTGCTTCAATGGGAATGTAACATATATCACAGCTGGTCACAGGCTCTGCCTACGACTAGGAAAGGGTTAGGTTTTTCTATTTTTTTTTTCTTAAGTGGGGTGCTTTAACCAGCATCCCTAGCATATGCACACAAAAGAGACTTGTCCCTGTCCCTACAGAGCAGAGACTTGGTCTTGTTAAATCCCTAAAGATAGTCACAACCTCTCTCTGGACAGGAACATAGGAAAACTAGTTAATTTAGGTCTGCACAGGCACCAGGCACAGATTAGATGCACTGTAATATATGTCTTTGCAACACACCAGATTGCCATTCATTACAACCACATTGACCTATAATGAATAAAATATTGAATATAAATATATGAATAAATACCAATAAATCTGGTAACAGCACTGCAGTTGGTTGGGATGAACAGCATTTGGGTGACTAGAGGAAGTTTTCTGCTGGGATAATGGCATACAGTCAGACTGCGGGACTTCTGGTTGCTGCTTTGGACTTTTTCCCTTTTTTTATTTGTAGAAGCCAGGAATAAGTGGAATGTAAAAACCAATACTGATAAATACCTTTTTCCAAGCTGCATTTTAAAAAACCCTTAACTAATGCTTTGTCTGGATATTGACTAAAATTAAAGTCTGCATTAATCTTGTTATATTTTAAAAAGAGGCAAGTCATCAGAAGACTGTCACATAGAGCAGTACCTGAACTAAATGCAATAATTAAGTATCAGGAAGTATATACTAACCACATAAGGTACCTGACTATTTTACTGCACATACTCTAAAGTAAAAGTCTCTGCCTTGAGACTCGCATGTTCACAAACATATTTCTGTCATAGGAAAACCCATCGCCAGGCAATAGGGTGACAGCAACTGAAGCTTGTTTTCTTAATATTGCCAAATTTTGCTCCATGGTGTATCCTGACATAACATCATCTTACATCCTGAAGCTCAGAAATCACAGTGAAAATCTGTTAAGTCACCAGTTAAATCAACATCTATCCAGATGCAAGGAAGCAAGGTCTTCTGCAGGAGTTTCATTTTAGTCCTCATCAGCTGGATTGTGAACATGAACTGGTTCCACCTCAAAATACACTCAATGGTTTCCTTGCCATTTCACAGCTAGTTAAGGGTTAGATCCACAGACCTCCTCCTAGAACCTCCTAGAATGATTCACAAAACAGCTCCACTAATAAGATGCTGTGACTCCATACATCAAATCTCACAGACAAGGTGGTGTGGCTGTTGTGCTCAGCACAACACAGGAAAAATCATTCGCTGAACAAACACAGACAGCAAGAACTCAATACTGCAGTACTGTGCAGGCACAGTTTCTAAGAAAAAGGACTAAAACTGCACTGACTGACTATTAAGGGATGCTGTATATATTGCACTAATTCAAACTGCATTTCCTCTGAAAACCAATCTAACTCTGTGGGTAGAGTTTAAATCAGGATGAGAGGTAATGACAGAATTCCGTTTCAGAGAGTAGCTGTAGTTTGTTTGTCTGTTTGTTTGCTTATAAGCATTTGATTATAATTCTAATATTTTGGATTTCCCTGGAGAACCTGGTTTCAGGAAAATTAGGTGAGTGAAACATGTACAAAATGAAATTAATAAAAATCACAAGATTGCCTAATCAAGCAGAATACTGACAGCTCCAAATAATCCATCCCCACATCTAAGCCCATAATCAGAACGTGCATTAAAGACTTTTTACCAGCAATGCCATTACTCCCCTACTACTGCAGTCAAGAAAAAGCTTTCTATAGGATGCATAAGACAAATCAAAATACAAGTTTAGTTCACTAGTCAACTCTTTGTTCAACTAGTACCAAAAATTCCCCAAAGTTAATAATGTATTTGAGCTTCTGCACTACATTTACATAAAATATTAATTCAAAACATCATCAGTAAATGCCCATTTCTGACCTGTTTCATGCAAGTTGAAGAAAGGAAGGCAAACTTACAGTTTCTTCTACAAAAGCTAGTCTGCAACTTAGATGCTACTTTAACAGAAAAGCTGGCACAACCATACTCCAAGGAGTCTAAGGGCCACCAGTTGCAACACGCCAACATATCTTGTCTACTAAATCCCATACAATGCCGTTCCCTTTTGCTTAGAAAAAAGCCTAAGTGTTTGTCAATACTGCCCAAATAGGAGGGACTAACATCCAAAATAACACTGGCTGCCTTGAAATAAGAACCCAGACTGCAGCTACCACGGTGCTAGAAGAGGATGAGAAGCAACAGTGAAGAAAGACTGCTTCCTCAGCTAAGCCCTGGGCATTTTTCTGTGCTCAGAAGGGGACAGTATGGCCTCCATCTCTCAATCAGCCTCCCTCAGCTTCTTTCCTGGCAATGGAGAACTGGGGACAACAGAAAAGAGAAGCATTTTTCCTGTTTTCTACACTGACATGACTGTAGATGGGTTCTAGGGCTTCATCACAGAAACATCAAAAGCTTAGAAGGAAAACTGCCTCAGATTCCATCATTTACATCATCACAACAACAAATGCCTGTGCAAGAAGTCTTTATTGCTATTAATAGTACCATTAACTCAATATTGAGCTGCTCATTGGTATATTTGCAGGATATAACCTGCAAAGCAAGGTCAGCAACTCCCACTAAAAAACCCCATTGGTTCATAAAACATGCAATGTCAACTTCAGGAATTCCTTTGATTTTAATTATAATATTGTATTTTGTTATATTCCTGACCAATCCCTCCCCTACCAAGTGCATCTTCATTACTGGACTCCATTCTCAAACACTCTTATGTCACCATGTATCTATCCAGACAAGTTCATAAATCTCAGCAGGCATCAAAAGTGGCATCACTGGCTCATGCAGTGCTGCCACATGCTCCCCTCTTTCTCCTTGGCACCTCTTGCTCCACCCAGCTTCAGGAAAGAGATCAGGACTGCCTTGGCACAATCTATGTGTCACCACATGAAATCATACTGTAAGGACAAGTGGGGAGTAGGGAATCGTTTTGTTTCAGACTTTACTCAAGAAAAACAAAATACAAAGAGTAGGAACTATTTCTCCATCACATTACTTCTTCTAACATCCTACTAAGTTACAAATATTACAAGGAGATAATGAAAATTAAAGATCCCTGCATGAAGAGATAAGCTATCTTCTACCTACATGAAAAACAAAATCTTTTCACATTTGAATACAATAGCTACTGTGCTTTGCTCAAAGGGAACAGAGTAGATTACAGAAGAAGTCACTAAAATTGTTAAAGATTTGCAAGACTAAGTAGTCATTTTATTTTTGTAGATGCTGGCCAACAGAACAGTAGTTACTTCTAATTCCAGACTACAGTGGTATTGAAAACCAGCATTCAGTCACAGCAGCTTTACCAGAGTTTTTCTGCAACAACTGCCCTGAATTTTATCAATTGCCTTCCCTAAGCATTTGCTTTTGAATAATTTAGTATTTTCAAAACCCATATGTATTTCCTAAAGTAAATATAATGAGGGCCAAAGAAATATTGCACGTATGTTGGCAATCTTTTATTTGAATGCAAGTTGCTACTTTCATAAAGGCTGCTACCATGTCCTTATTAACTCCCTACACGTGGTATGTCTGAAAAATCACACGTGCTTACAGGCCACTCGATCCTTTATGAAGTTTTACATTGAGCAATATTCCAAGCTGACCGATCAAGGTATCTTTTCAGGTACTTCAGTAATGTTTTCCCAAGGTAAATAAACCATGCAGCAATTAATTTGTACTTGACTCTTGGGGGAAGGGAGGGATTAACGACAGTGAGGTAACATGATCCAGTGCTAACACATTTAGAATGACCTTCAGACAATGCGATTTATACCTTCTGACTTGGAGTGCCATCACCTTCATCAGAAATGCCATCTTCCTGCTGATCATAAGCAGGCCCTCCCAGAAGCCTTATTCTTTTCTCACATTGCTTCTTTGCCACTGTCAGCTGATTAATATACCTCTTCACATTGCGAGCCCTTAGTAGGTCAGCTTTCATGGCTGCAGTTTCTTTTCCTTTTGAATCTAAGAATAAAGCAAATCAGAGACAGTACTTTACAACAGGGAAACATCATTTGTCGGGGCTGCTCAGCCCACCCTGGAACGCTGGTGGGATAACTCAGCTGTGTGAGACCACCCCCTGGAAAACAAAGCGGTTTCTCCCTGTGTAACCTTACCTGGATATGTTAATTGCAACCTGTCCCCCTACCTTATCATTTGCTCTCTCTGTATCCCCCCGCCTCCCTCTCCTCCCCTGTGCCCATTGTCCCCTGGCCAGACCCTATAAAAAGGGTCTCCCAAGGCCATTCGCTCTCTTTCGCCACTGGACCCCTTCAGGAATAAAGTGCTCTGGAACTCCATGCGACTGAGCCCTCTGATTCACCCTGGTAATGCTTGAGCCATCTACCTGGGGGAGGTGGATACTCGCCAGAACACCGGCTGGGGTAGAGGACAGAATTATCTGCTCAGTACCCAGCAGTACTGGCCAGTGGGGTCTTTTGGAATCTCCAAGACCCTCCTGATGAACGCAGAAGTTCCACCCGCCCCACACCCCCCCAGGGACAGCGTTAATCACTGTACAATTGGTTCTGTGAAAAGCAAATCAGAGACAGTATTTTATGACATGAAAACATCGTTGTACCACTGCCTCTATGACCTGTCTGATAAAAGCATCTGTCATTCATGAATCAACTATGCTCTTCAGTACAGATACTGGCAAGTTTGTATTTGAAACAGAACGATGATTTCGAAACATTCTGCAATGATAACTCAAGGGTTTACACAAAAGAGCTGAGAAGAAAAAAAAAAACCTTATTCAAATGCATAGCAAAACCTAATCCCTCCAGCTATCTTTTTATAGTTTGTTGGAAGACACTGCCCAAGACCTCTACTACACGATGTACATTGATCAGATGGCGTTAGGAATTCACCTACAGCCATGGCATATGATAACACGTGGAGCTGATGGCCTGTGTACCTTACTGAACACAGCACTGACTGCCTGCAGTCATGAGGGACGAGGCCCAGCATGACACATTCCCACACATCTTACCTGCAAACCCAAACTTCTTGTGCCTGATGTGAACAGCATATCATACAATATCCCCTCCAGACAACTGACCAAAGTTCACTCAAAATGGTCAGATGACTAGGAAAAAAAAAAAATCTGAAAATGCCACATCAAGACTGCACAGTACTGTTAAAAAGTAAAGTAACGTGAAGATAACAGCTGAATAAGACTTAGTAATAGCCAGTGTAATGTTTGTGTATTCTACATTCCAGCCTCTTCAGCTAATTACCAGGATCTAAAAAAAGGAGCAGCAGATAAAGCAGATATAAAACTCTATTGTGTGGAAATCATGTTTAATATCTGCAGGATGCAACTGATTCACATTTATACACTGGTTTTATTTTCCTCTTGCTCAATGATAACTCTCATGCTTTTTGGGGCTGCAGCTATTACTCAGTAGCAAAGTACTTGGCTTGTACTTGGCTCTGGATTATCTCATTGCTCAAGGATAAATAGTAAAGATCTACTCTACTATGTTTTCAAAATATTAAATGCTAGCAAACTCATGTAGATAAAAACAGCATTTGATTTTCACAACAATTGCTGTTAAGAAACAACTACATAGTTAGGTTTGTGAATACATACACAGCAAAAAGGAAATCTCTCAGAAACTATTTAAAATACCTATTTTAAACAAGTTTCCATTACATTATGTCAACTTCTCCTTTTACGACTGTTTTTACCCTTTTATTTCTCCCTCAAAGCCACCTGTAAGTATTGCATGCAACTCTACGTTTTGTCATTTACCTACTGAAGGACAACTCAAGGTACATGGAGCTCCCTGAAGCTCTATATTTAACTGAGTCCAGATATTCTCCCATTATCTATTCCCATATTTTTAATCTCACTTTATTTGCTGCATGTATCTGTGTTGGTAGGGATGCTTCTTGATACAAATACTCTTAGTATTTTTATGGATGAATATCATTTGCATCTGAGCTGCCATACAATAGTGAACTAAAGAGATGATATTCACTGAGCAAATGATAAAATTACTACCAAAAAAAACCAAACCAAAACAAAAAAAAAAACAAAAAAAAACCAAAACACCAAAAAAAAACCCAACAAAAAAACCCAAACCCATCTGTTTTCCTGGCATATTATCTCCACAGGGAAGTCAACAAAGCATTTAATTTAGTGTTCAGTTCCCTAAACAGAGGTACCAGTATTAATTAGAGAAAAGGAAAGGAAAAGACCTTAAGGACAAAAGAATGCTCTCCCTCAAATCAAAATATTTACAGCTATTGCAAATACAGGAACAGTATTTTAAAGTGAAGATTAAACCCCAGCCTGTTCCCTGCTGCACTTGACTCTAAGATGATTTTCAAGAAGTTCTCAATTCTTTCAATAGTTTAAATGCTTTGGGCTCAAAATGCACACTTGAAATCCCACACTTTTGAAAAACCACAAACAGTACAATGCAGTGATCATTCAGCCTTCTCAAAACAAAAGCACCCTTCTTGGAGGAAAGGGTTTTCAAAGTACACATGTCTACCTGAAATCTTATCTTCCTGTGACTGCAGCAAGCCTCCAGGAGAGAGCAATGAGCCTACCATTTCCAGTGATCGTTTCCTGTCTTAGCAGAGATCCTTCAAAAACATTTACCTCAGCTCTTCATATCCAAAACGAGCCACTCCACCCAAGAATCACTCAGGGCAGTGATAAAGATCACGCCGCCAGCCTGTTCCTGCTCCATGGATAAACAGGACTAGTCACCGTGAAAGCCTGGCAGTGACGTCCTTCACAAATAAACAAGAGGCTGATGAAAAGCAGAGCAGCACAGAATGTGACTAATGTGTGCTACAGAGCAGGAAAGACAGCATGGAAGTGTGGACTAACACTGAGCATCACCTCCCTTTTCCAAATTATGAAAGATAAGCTAGCAGAAATCAGGAGGAGCATTTTCAACTCCTCTGTAGAAGGTTAGATGGGTCACTGGTTTTCTCCTAACCCTAATCTGCTTTTGAGATTTGAGAGACTTTCAGATCTGAACTGCTCTGCTTTTTTCAATTAAGCATCATCAAAAAGATATTGTAAATTATAAAGATGTTTCTTTTTAATCTATTCTTGTCTGATTCCATCAAATTCCATTCCAGCAAAATACTGAGAAAGAATTAAGAGTGATTTTTCCCATTTCTGATTATCAGCAAAGATGATGCTCACTACATTCAGGTATCACTGATAAACCAAATAAAACCAGAAAAGCACAAAAGGAAAGGCTTGCATGTATTCACATATCCTCCAGCAAGCTTCAATAAATGGAAAAGAAGTAGTTATATGCTACTAAGACACTGTTTCACCACAATGCAAGGGGGAAAAAAAGCATCCTTTGAGTAATATTTTTTTAACTAGTAACAACTTTACAGTTCGGGTATTTTTCTAAAAAAAATAATAAAAACAAACAAAAAATCACTCCTCATCAGCAAGACAAGAAATATGTTACTTTGGCACTTCCTCCCCACAAGCTGCATACACATTTACCAGCAATAACTGAGCAGAGCCTCCATCTCCAAAGGAGCAAAATGTCTTTTATTGACTTCCTCCAAAATAGTTCTCCTTATTTGGGGAAATTTTGACAGGACATGCACTGCCGTGGAGGAACTTCAAATCCCAAAGGGGTACTGCACACCTCTCCTAAAGGCAACCAAATCCAATTAGCACCAAAAGCAGAATTTCAAACTGCTTATCAATCCACAGTTGTAGATAATTCAATTCGCACCAAACAACATTAAAATGCAAATGATCCAAATGAACTCAAACTTACCAAGTAATCAAAGCTATGCTACCCGTGCAAATTTTTTTATTCTATGCATTTTTGCACATCTGCAGTGATTTCTGACAAAGCTTCCACATCTTCTTCTAAATCACTCATAACAATCTTGATTTGAGCTAAGCTAGAAGTATATCCCCAGAAGTATATCCTAGAGCCCACCAAAACAATTCCTGAAAAGTGATTTCTCAGACCTAATTTTCTTTCCTCTCCTCTTTTTTTGTTTCCTGTGGTGGCTTGCTATTTGGGCAAGTTTATATGTATTAAATACTTCAAACACCAGAACATATTCACATCATCCATTTTTCAGTCAGGATACGGTACCTTCCAAATTGTCATGCCAAAAAATATCACACAAACTTTATTACCCTTAAGCACACTGAAGGGTACATAAAAATAATGTAAATTTGCTTAAAGTGGAAACTTAATTGTATTTTAGACCTGCATGATCCATCCCCTCTCTTAACACCAGCAGAAGGCAGATTTTTCATTTTACCTGCAAAGTTATATATGGCAAAAGCATGAATAAAACAAAGTTCTTGTTCCTTTTCACCTTCAGTATCCACATATCCATGACACCTGGCAGTGTGACCAACCTGACCTGTCACCGAAGGAGCAACACATGCTCACCATCACAAGATTTTTTGCAAGACTTTTTCCAAGAGCCAAGTTCAGCACATACAGAGCCTCCTGAATGCTGTGCTGAAGTATTTCATTAGTGAACATAGATTTAACATTTTCATGTAAACAGTAACTGTAACCTTATGTATGTAACTCACAAGTCTTTACAGACCTCCTCCAACTCTGAAAATGTGTTATTCAAAGTTTCTAAAAGGCTACAAGGCCTGGAAAAGCATTTGTTCAATTCTGTGAGAGCAGGAGAACCTTTAAGAATAGCACACATGGTTCTTCTACTACCCATGGTCCAAGCAAAGGGAAAATCAATTCTACTGTGGTCAGACAAGAGACTGGGTAAAAGAAGTGCTAAATCCCAAACACTAACACAAACAGATCTGGGAAAAGGGTCTTAGAGGGAGATCATGGACAAGATCACTGGTCACACAGTACACCACAGCCTCCCACACAGAGCCACAGCTGAGAAAAATAAAAAGCCAAGTGGCAGTAAGGTAAATCTGAGCATGGGAGTCAGTATGTACTATACAGTAAAATAACATCCACCACAGACAGCCTCTGTCTGCAGGTCCTTGCATCCCCTTTGGTCACATTTGTCTGACCAGTCAGCCTCTCCCCTCCCTCTTCCACTGATCAGCATCTCTCCAAACGAACCGAGGACAACATACATTACCATCACTAGCAGATACAAAGGATCTCAGGAAGAGAAAGAAAAATTTCCTCTATAAAGTCGATTTGAAAATCACAAATTAAAAGTAAATAAATGTACCACAGTCAGAACCTGTAGCCTTTATCCTCCTCTATATGGACTCCCTCCACACTTACTGCTTCAGCATGACACACAGGCACAATGTCAGCTCTTTAAGCCTTGCTGGAAAACTGTGCAGAAATAATTGCGTATGAATGCTTATTCCTGTGTGGAGGATGCACGTCGGGGGGAGGAATCATAATACAGTTTTGACATAATTAAGTTACGCAGCATCTGTAATCCACTGGAACACACAAGTATCCCTTTTACTTCACTTTAAATTATCATCTTGACAAAACCGACACATCACAACCCACATAACTAAGCTAGCCTGGAGCCCCAGGTTTTTTTTAAAAGTCCCTTTTTTACAGCTGAACATTCAAGCCTCTTTCAGAACCACAGCACCTGAGAGGCCTGCCCACAAGCAGTTCTGTTTCTGTGCAGCTTGTCAGCTTTGCTTATAAAAGCAAATATCTAGACACACAGTGGGAAGGCTCAGCAGGAGAAATCTTCTGCTGCGTTGCAGCAGATCTCTCCACACAGAAATGGCTGCTTATTCAATCTGCCTCATAATACCTGCTAGAAAACAAGCAGTTTTCTCAACAGGGATGTCCTGGGGTCAATTACACCGTAGTGTCTGAAAAAGAGTCCCAACCAGTCATACAAGGGTGGTTTCCAGTTATGCTGTGAAGTCATGTGTGAGGTAGAGGGCACGGAAAATTAAAAGGCAAATCAAACAAATCCATTTACAAAAAATCCTTCAAAAAACAAATCTGTTGATACATTTGCTCTGTGTTGCCCAAGACAAGGTGTAGGTCTTCATGCATTTTTGGGTTTGTTTTTAAAAGATGCTAGTAAAAAGAGAACCTTGATAAAGTTCTGGTAGGATCCTATAATACAATATCAGTACGAGAAGAAACAAAAATGCGTCTGTTAAAATTAGAACCAGTGTATTTAAATGCTTTTATTAATGTTACAGCAAGTATCAAGTTATAATAGCAACTTACTTTTGTTGCTATTTCCCGATCCGTGTTTTTGAAACCCTTTCTTTACAAAAATTAAGATTTACTCTCACTTATAGAAACTTGCATATCCCCTGTCATTCATGCTACAATGCCCAATCCAGGTATTTGTCCTCTTACAAACTGCTTTACTAGATCAAAATGCAGTAAACATTTTCAGATCAGCACTTAGAGTCCTTCAAAATCTTTAGCAGATAAAATAGATTTTGTACAAAAAAACCAAACCAACAAACAACTAAAATACTTAAAATTTAGCTTAAATTTTCATTTGGTTCAGTACTTAGAAGGAATCCTTATCAAAAGATAAGATGAGGAGAGTGGTTTACAGGTACAGGTGTAGAAGGATGTGGTTTTTCTAACCATAGCACATGTGACTGTAGAGAGCAGTACCATCTGAAAATACCAACAGGAAGAAAACCAAACACAAGTTTAAAAAAAAAACAAAAAAAAACCAAAAAAAACCAAAACCACCAACCAAACTACCAAGTCACCTCCTACAGTCACTGCTTGAGTCATCATGACCATTTTACCATTTTGGAAGAAGATACACAGGAAGACACTGTTGGGGATGTGGAGAAGTAAGGCAGATAACATGTACACACCAGATTCTGTGCTTTTGTGCCAGTGTAAATGAGGGAATTAGTGCAGTGTCAGCATGCAAAGTAACAGCTTCTATTTACAGTGGCCTGCACTGCTCCAAAATAAACCATCTACACCTCTGGAGACAATAATGCTGCATTAAGCTTTTATTCAACTTTAGCAACAGCCAAAAGCAATTCTCCTGGCCACAGAACTTTCATCATCCACCCACAACTGGCACCATACTGCAAACCTCTCAAGTTACTTTGTGTCTCAACTTTTTAGACTTTTGACTCTCTCCGGAAGTCAAATGCAAAGCTTACTGCTTAACATGAATCATATGCTTTTGTACATTTTTGTTTGCTCTGTTATGCTCACATGCCAGCAGATTCAAGTGATAGAAATATGAAAAGAAAAAAACCCCTATAACATGCCATTTTTTAACTACAGAGGCTTTAATACAATGATGTTTAGAAGTACTTTAAAGTACTTTCTGATTTTATTAGAGGGTCCTAACAACTAAATATTTTGCCAATAGGTGGCACCAGCACTAGTTAAAAAGTATAAAGAACCCTGTCCTTACTGAGCAACAAGCCTTCCTCTCCAACCTTACTGGGCCACAATATTAAATGCATACTTCAATATCACCAGATAAAACAGTGAAAGCATCAGGTAACTGTAGCTCCTATGAGAAGTCATCAGTCTGAAACCTGGTCCTCAGGCTACTCATCCTTTAATAACAGATACCCAATCTTTTTATAAAAAATAAATATTTTTTGTTAGTTTTAGAGACTTATTTAGGTCTTCTTAACCCATAGTAAAGATCTACAATTCTGCTCAGGCATACTTATTGCTAGTTATGCAGCTGTACAACACTTCTGCTAAGCAAAGTATAAATAGTAGCTAAGCACTCACTGCTGCAGAGTTTTGGCCACCCCTGCTACAATAACTGCTCCTCAGGTTTTCTGTTATACCTTCTTCTATTGAAAACACTGCCTCAGGAAACTCCTATAATTCAAACTGATGAAGGCTGAGATCGCTGTCATGTGGAATCCCATTTGAGTACTGCATCCAGTTCTGGGGACCTCAGCACAGGAAAGACATGGACCTGTTGGAGCAGCTCCAGAGGAGGGCCATGAAGATGATCAGAGGGATGGAACACCTCTCCTAAGAAGAAAGGTTGAAAGAGTTGGGATTGTTCAGCCCAGAGATGAGAAGACTTTGAAAAGACCCGACTGCAGCCCTTCAGTACTTAAAAGACGCTTGTAAAAAAGACGCTTGTAAAAGATGGGGACAGACTTTTTACTAGGGCCTGTTGCCACAGGACAAAGGGACAATGGTTTTAAAGCAAAAGAGGGACAATTTGGATTATATAAAAGGAGTAAGTCTTTTACAATGAGGATGATGAAACACTGGAATAGGCTGCCCAGAGAGGTGGTACATGCCCCATCGCCAGAAACATTCAAGCTCAGGTGGATGGGACTCTGAGCAATCTGGTCTAATTGAAGATCTATCTGCTCACTGCACAGGGGTTGGAGTAGATGATTTTTAGAGGTCCCTTCCAACCCAACCCACTCTATGATTCTATATCCATGGACATAGTATCTACACTTGCTCTACTCTTACAGTTTGAGAGCAGACATCAGGCTCAACAGAATGCTGGCCAGCCAGAGTTCAGCTGCTCCAGTTGAACACCCAGGCACTAAAGAAGCAGTTACATTTTCAGGACCCAACTTTGCCACAGAAAAAAGGAAATAGCTATCAGTAAGACCAGCTCTCTCCAGACTGGAATTAAAGCTAAGAGGCACAAAAGGCAAGAGCTCATTTACTAGCAGCAAAGGAGAGACTGTCATACACATGCAACTGCCATGCTCACACATCACTGCAGGGATGCACCACGTGCTAGCGGAAAGGATTAAAAGCAGAAAGAGTGAGATTGTGCAAACACACTTTCATTTTGCATAAAGCTTATATTTAGTTATTCACCATCAAATCCAGTGGTAGCATTATGCTGTAGCACCCAGAAAGTGAAACATCGAAACCTGACGCTAAGTAACATGGTAGTCTGTTCTACAAGATTTCAACTATCTGTATGTTAGCAGTGAGTTGTGCTGGGGTTTTTTGTTGGTTTTGGTTTGTTTTAAGGAAGGTACTACAGCTTTTTTCTCTAACCTTTTCTTTTTAAAATTCAGGAACATAATAGATTCATTACTACATTAGGTAAAATGCCTCTACCTCCTTTAGGAAAAATAAGGCACAAAACAGTCTTCAGAACTAGATTTTACCCCTCTGCAGTTTTGATAGCCCCCTTAAAAGTTTATTGTACATACACACAGCCCGAAAATTTTTGGTAGATGAAAACCTGAGTGGAATAACTGAAAATATAAATCTGCCCTAAATTTGTGTGAACTATAAAAAGATTGTATTGCATGCCCCTGTTGGGCATACTGTTTCACATGTGTCAAGCAAAAAAACATCACCTTCTTCAGACAATGTCCATAACCATTGGCTATTTAATAAACAAAAGGATTAGTCCCAATGGCTAACAGAGCCAGCAGTGCTAAGCAACCTTTAAATGATATACAAGGTTACCATAGGAATAAACCAAAAATAAAAGTCCATATCATAACACAAAACTTCAATGCACCAGCTAGCAAAACTTCTGTTAGATTTTTTTTTAGTACAGGTAGAAATCAAGAGCCCATAAAAATGCAGGATCAACTTTACCACATACCACGAGCTCTATAATATTTTTGTATCTATTCTGCAGTGCCAGACACTTGTAGCTTCAGAGAAACATCTTCTGTTCAGGATTTATAACAGTAGATATTAAACAGACAAACTCAAGTGAGATAGAGGAGAATTAATTAATAAGTAATTAATTGTAGCAATCTAAATGGTATAAAAATATTCCCCAAATCAATTATTGACTCAAAAAGACCAATGGTAACACAAATGGAAATACAGGCTTAGCATGATTTGATTTTTCATAATGTTCTCAAAGTTAAATTCCCTGTGTTCTTATTTTATTACTTTATGAAACAGAATTTCCATTCAATTACCTTTCATCTAAAAATATTAATATCTATTTCTATAATGTACACTTGAATAAAAATGAATGCCTACTTTTCCTTTTATCTAGGTTTGATACAAGCAAGATATCCTACTGGAATGCACATCTATCTCTATTTAAGAGTGCAAACAAAAACCATTATCAGTGTTGACAACCTTATACTTTCAGAAACTTGAGCATGGACTTCAAGCTCTTCAAATTGTCCAAAATTTTCCCACTCCACAGCATGTTCATTTTCTGTTTCTGCATTTTTCATTACACTTGAATTACTTTTTAAAGTTTTGCTTTCTGATACAAGGAACTAGAAAAGAATTTTTTTTTTAACCTGACAGATAAAGATTATATGAGAACCTAAAATCTTTTAGATTTATTTATAAAGAAATTAATTTTACTATCTATTGCTTTTTTATTATGCATTCATACAACTTAAGTATACCTACCTAAGCAATGATTTGGTCTAATTTTGCCATTAAGATCATCTTCTGAAGATATATTGCAGTTTTTACTTATTTTGAGAACCATAAAAAGTAGTATATATAATAAATGTAAGTACAACTGTGATATGCACTGCTTTAAAAAGGCAGGCATTGCCAAATCATTGAAGGATTTAAGAGTACTCTTTATTGCAACTCAAAAACACAAAACAATGAAGAGTCAAAATAAAGTCTGACAATTATGCTGTATCATTCCTTCCTCTGTGTTTCGAAAACAGAACAGACAGACTTTGAAGAACAGATTGTATGAAAAAGAAAGTGGAAATATGATTCCCAGCATATGAATTTATAATGTCAGAAACCCTAGCTGCAGCAAGTTCTGAAAATAAATGTATCATAGATATGACCTTTCTCATGATCCATCAGCTTAGATGAAGGTAAGGTGGGGGGATAATCGTACAGTGTGAGCTTCTGGAAGATTCAGACAAAGGAAACAGAACCAAAATATTAAAAGCATAGCATTCCTAAAATCTGTCTAAGTAACCCACACACACTGATTGCATATGTATGGCGGGAGTTCAAACAGCTTTTCAAAATGAAAACAACAGATGTGACTTAAAAATGGATCTTACCTTTCTGCCTCTTCACTTGGGGAATATTGCTGATTGTGGTCGCCTGAACTATTTCCACTACAATTTGATACCTAATTTTAAAAACAGTAGGGAATAAGGGTGAAGAGAGGGAGAAGAAGAAAAAAAACATGGTATTAATTTTTTACAATATGTTCTTCATATGGCACACTTAAGAATTAATAAAAATCAAAATACTTCTACTTCCTCCTCACCTGGAAACAGAATCATTTCTCAGTATACCTGCAACCTAAGGAGCAGTGTGCACATGGAGTAGGGAAAACAGATTATCTTGAAACAAAAAGGAAACATTCAGCTAACAATAAAAGTGCCCTCTTCTCTCAACTGATGGCACTACAGAGACAGGCAATATTCAGTAAACACGATATAAACTCACACTCTAAACATTAAATGTAAGTTTGCTGTAGGAAACTAGCATGATAGCTCAGTTTAAAAGAAAAGAGCTATCTGTAAGGTTCTTCCAGTTAATCCACTCAATACATACATGGAGCATATAAAAATGCGGAAAAGAAAAAAATTACACTAAAATATGCAATATGTCAAAGTACTACACTCTAGGAATAATTAAAACATGTTTACTACCTAAGATTATACTACACAACAGCAGTCAGTTAATGCAGGTAGCAAACTGAATTTTAAGTAAAACTGATTTTGTAACTAACAAATACCATGCACTCAGCAAAGAAAATTACTGTCAGTTAAATCTTTCATAAATGTCAAAGTTCTGGTCATAACAAATTCCTCTCAATGTATTTACTTTGGTAGCTATTAACACTAGTAACAAAGCAAGTACTCCAGTGAATTTGCTATCTATCAAGTTAACTCTTAGATGAAAGCTGAAGCCTCCTGGAAAAGCTGCTATTTCTGTGACTGCTTATTCTCCATTTAAGAAAGAACATGTAATCCTTAAAACGTATTTCCCTCCTTTCATGTAAACTTCTTCACCAACATCACTCAGTTCCTCCATTTCTCTTGCCTCCTATAACTCTTTTAGGATTTTAATTGTCTCTGGCTCTTTGTACAGACACAGTTTTGCACACACAGCATACACTCACAACTACATTTCCAGAATTTTTTCCCTGCAGAAAATTCTTCATTTATCAAATTGAAACCTGAAAACGTGTTTGGAAACCTGTAATTTTTCTAACACCACTTCCTTTTGCCATTACTTTATTTTGATTGTTTCCATCCACCACAGTTCTTGCCCAGTCCATCAGAGGAAGAACAGCCCTATAGTAAGGATGGTGCTGTGGTGTGTAAGAAGTCCCACAGTTAATTCCCCACTCAGACAAAGACTTCTCAAATTATTCAGGGCAGCTCACTTAGACTTTTGATGTATTGGTTATGTGATCTGTAAATGCACTGCAATGACTCCCATTCACCTCACTCACGTGTTGTAGGGTAACTGTGAAACCATGATTTTATCAAACAAGGTACAGACAACCAACTGCACATGGAAGGTAGTTCCCATTTATCTTGCAACATTTCTCCTTCCAGATTTACTCCCATTTGTTCACATTCATGGTTTTCACATGTTTTTATTACCAATACTTAACACAGCATCTCTTTTTTTCTGTTCTTTGTTCTTCTTGTTCTCATAAGTATGGGAGATGCTCTGAGTTACATCCTTGAAGATACTATTTAGTCTGTTCCTCCTAAGGGAACTGGGCTCTCGCTGCAAATGCTCAATGGGAGTGCTGTACAACTGCA
Organism: Orthonyx spaldingii; assembly: GCA_013397795.1. NCBI lineage: Eukaryota > Metazoa > Chordata > Aves > Passeriformes > Orthonychidae > Orthonyx > Orthonyx spaldingii. Next base: position 2,231,041 of record VZTJ01002478.1, on the reverse strand, counting down.
CCACAGAAACACTCCCCTGGCTATACTGCCAGACCATGACCCTTTTCTCCCTGTAAGTCTGTTCCAAATATTCTAGCTGCTAGATATTCTGTGGTGTTGGTGAGTAAACATCTAAGGACATTTTAAATGTGATGTATTAATTTAACTTTGAAGAAATGACTGTACTTGATAAACTGGACCCCTCATGGCCTCACATCCACCTTACTTCCTTCTTCCCTATTCTCTGTTATATTCATGCACTTCCCTCATTGCTTAAATGAAAGATGATATAGAGTCAGTAGTAACGGTCTTTCATACCATGAATTGTGTAGTGACCTTTAGCTGCTGTAATAATAAATATCAGTATAAATACAATGCTGATCCTGAGAGCAGAATAAAAACTATCCACCAGCTCATTTCCTTATGACTATTTGTTCCCAACTATGTTTTTAACTCAGCATGTCTTTTATCTTTAGTCTTCTGACAAAGGAAGTAAGTGTTTCACATCTGATGTGAAATAATTCATATTTTCTTCCTTATTTGTAGCAGAATTCCAATTAATCCATGCTAGCTTCAGTCTGAGGGGAAATGAAGGTGAAATTTCACTGTTTAACTTTTTCTTCTTGAAAGACATAGAGACAACACTCTTTGTCAAAACTTGATAAATACAGGAATAAAAGTCTGCCTCCCTTCATGACAAGCATCAAAGAAATGACACATTATAAAGAGTGAGTATGAAGGACGTTTGTAGATAACCATACAGGTCCCTTCTGTGAAAGCTTTGCTGGTTTGTTTTTCTCACCCCATTCCCCCCGAGAAATTAAAACTTTTCAAAAGGTAAAGGTATGATAGGAAAATAAACAAACAAACAAAAAAAACCCAAAATAGCTCCTCAGAAATCAGCAAATTCCTTTTTATTAAAATATCAGCTTCCCCAATTTCCCTACAAAAATTAAAGGGATATTTCCACAAAAACAATAGTGAAGTTCCAAGAGATTAAGTGACCAAATGTTAGAGGCCCACTATAGATACTAACACACTATGAATCCTAAAGTATCTCCAAAATTAATAGTAAGTAGTTCCTGCATCATTTAAATGCATTCCAAAAATAAAATCCATAAAAGCAGTGCAGAAAATCAATACAAAATTTCTTTTTAAGGTAGTGTTTCTAAGCTAGGAGAGAAACAAGACTTAGAAAATCCTAGCACCACTCTATTATCCTTTCAGGGAGAGCTGCTTGCACAGCAGAGAGCTTTACACTTGCTTACAAGGAGACCCACATATCCGCCCTCTCTTTTCTGATTTCCTGGCTGAGAGCAACACACACCCTTCACCCACAGATTTCTACTGAACCAGTCAGGGGTTTTTCCTGCCTTCCCCACCACAAATGCCTGGCTATAATCACAAGAAAAGCAAAACTCTGTTAATGAAATCAGGCTGGAAGGATGCCTTATCAGCCTTTCCTCCTGTACTGTCACGTGCATACATCAAGGAGCACCCAGGAATCCATGCCTTCCTGACTGTGGTCAGTCAGGAGTCTGAGGAAATGTTTATCAGTGTCTCATGGGCTCTTGAACTGAGCAAGGTATTTTATCTTTATTTTATTAATCAGATAATAATCAGTCTGCAAAGATAAGCATGACAAGAATGTTTAATAAAAAATAAAGAGTTCCCAGCAACTGTGGTGCCCTAGGATAAATTTTCCTCAAAGCTAAGCCTACACCAAAATTGCTGCTGCTTGTGTCTGTTCTATACCAAAATGTTATGTGGCAACATTGCAAGTAACAGGAAGAGGCTTAGAGTTCATGAAAGCCATGCATGGGCTTAGAACAAACACTGAAAAATTATTTCCAAATAAAACCAAGTAAAGGAATTCTTGATGAGCATAGTTACCCAGAATAGCATCTAACTGGGAAACTCTGTTTAAGTAAAACATGCTGGTAATTTATTTGTTGTAAGATAACTGGAAGCATTTTCCCCACTCCCATCACTCCAACAGACTCTTACTGTGTTTCTGAGTGATAACTGCACAACAGCTTATTTGTTTCTTCCTCTAACTCCTTCTTTATAGATTTGCCCTGTGGTTCACTGTTGTGAATTACAACTAAGTACCACCCCCCCCCCCTTTTTTTTTTTTTCAATCCATATAGGCACCACTGTTTGATTTTGTTAATGCAAATCTGTAAATTTTCACTGGTTAATCATGAAAGCTTTGCCAAACAGACTACACAAATTTGGGATGACTACAGATTAGCCCATCTGTCTCTGGGTGCTTCCACAGTGCTGGAGCACAAAGAGAACAGAAATGCCTTCTCCCACAGGAAATGCTCTTTAACCACCATCCCAGAGACTGGCTCTGTACAAACAGAGGAAGGAATAACACTCCCTCCAAAATCAAATACTATTTCTCTTCAAAAAGAAGATACATTTTCTCAGACATTTTCCATTAAAATACTGATCAGCTCAGGCTGACCAACATTTTGTAGGGTGTAGAGGAACACAGTTCAAGATGATGGCAGTTGGACTTCACAGTCCACAGAAAGGAAAAACATGAGTGCAGCCAAAACCACATTATTTCATAAAGCAAATCTGCTCTCTGGTACTAAAGAACACAATTTAAAGTGACCTATCAGCTGAAAAGAGAACACACTGAGCATTAATGTGCTTCAACAACAACAACAATGTAAGAGTTGGGTTTCTTTAGAAACAAACAGATCCATTAGTGTGATTATGCTAATAAATATGTCAATTAGGTATTAGGCAGAGTCTAATAGAGACTAATTTCTGCTCTCAGGAAAGGCACACTGTCCCAGAGTAAAGAGCAAATTTTACAGCAGATGAACAATAAGTAGCCAAGCAACAGAATCATTTCACCATCACCTAAATGTATTTTCCTATCCCAGAAATGCAAAAGGTTTCAGAATCAAAGAGAAGAACAGGAGAAAGTACGATGTTATTTACGCAGTCCACATACTCCATCCCAGTAAGTCATCTCTCAGCCTGATCAGGCCAAGTCTAATAGAAGTTCAGGGTCACAAGAGGTGACACAGAATTCACCAAATGTAATCGATATGCATGTGTATTTCAGATGTTGCTGCAGCCATTTGAGAAGAGAAAAAGCTAGCCTGCAGCAGCAATAGAGGGGAGTTGGGTAGAGGAAAAACTACCAGTTCTGGCTGGTGGTAAGAGCTTAGGGCAAACACTCCGAAAATGGTTTCAGAAGTCCTCCAAAGCTTTGCTCTGCTCAACAAAACCAACTCAAGGACATTTAGGGAGGTTCTACAACAGTAGTATCTCTGTTCCCTGCTTCCCGGCCAGTTGTTCCTTATCCTTTCACATAAATCAAAAAACCAGAGGAAAAACAGCTCTAAAGATAAGGCAAGCATAAACAACTGGTTCTTGGGCAAGCAGGCTTGAGATGCAGGCAATATCTCATATTAAGATGAAAGATGTAAGGAGAAAGAGATGAGATAGGGCGTGGAATTGGTATGAAAGTCAGCAGGTGCTATTTAAATTAGAAAACAGGAACATCGAACAAACTCATGATATGTAGGACCTTGGTGAGGTTTTTTCTGTTTTTAACAAGCTCTGTCAGTAGAGTTCATTAACATGGTTAAGTGGGATGCAATTGGGAAACACCTCCCTGCAACAGTCCAGGAAAACCTCTCATCCAGTGGTAATATGTGCTGGAACTGAAACCCCTTCTTTCCATGCCACAGAATCACAGCCAGCTGTTCTGAATGCTCAGTGTTCCTAGGGTCACTATGGTTTACAGTCACCAGAGCACCATGGCCAGTCATAATTCGTAAAGGTAATGAGGAGAAAACCATCCACACTAGTGGAAATTCAACATATTTCATCTAACTCCATAGAGGCAAGTTGCAAAGAAGAGTCCAGTATACCTTTCATACATTTCAAGCATTTATCCCTTTCAACAGTACAGTCATCTCCAGTATACTACTAAGCAGAATTTTTACGCATTTTCTGCCACTGAGCTAAAATGCTGATTACATTAGAGATCTAACAAATATTGTAGCTTATCATCCTTACTATCTCTGCTTCACCAAACAAAAAGAAAACTAAAATTAAATTTAAAAAGAAAAATCACAATCCATTCAAATCTTGGTAACGGGCTGGAAAAGAAGCATGTTTAGTTTTGAATGAGCTACAGTGAAACATTAAATACCTCAGCTGTTTCAGGAACTCAACATCGGAGCTGCTGTTAATGAGCTTGATGAACTCCTCATAAGAAGGAGCATATGTGTAGTCTTTCTTCTGGTGCTCATTCATCTGTTCTCTGTACTCCAGCTGGCTGAGCAGCATTCGGTTAATATAATCTGGATCGCTCAGCAGTTCCACCACTGGTTTCAGTACTGGAGAGGAGAAATATTTTAAAACAAAACCCTTATGTTGAGGAATAACTGCTGTCTTGCAAATGAAAACTGCAGATAAAAGGCAAAAATAAATATGCAAGTTTATAAAAATGAAAAAAATCCAAAAACAGTCTTCTAGACCACACGGTACATTTGAGATTGCATATACCTTCTTGATAAAACCAGTTATTCTATTACACAAATTGATGTACATTGACAAAGCTAAGCTCTATTTGGAAAATTCCAAGTGTTTTCGTTCTTTGTGCTGTGTGCTCTGAAGGCTATGAGATTATAGCCAGTATAAATGAAAATTGAAAGTAAACTGAATTGCATAATATACTTGGGACTTCATAATTTCTGAATTTGACAGTGACATAAGAAATGTATATTATATTTATATCAAAGTGTAGCTCATAAAAAGCAAAACAGATATCCCTCAATTTAAAAAAATACATTGGATAAATCAAAGTGTAAAATAATGAATTAAATATGATATCATGATGCAGCTATAAGATTCACAGATTTAAGGATGTGTTTACGCATCTGAATGAAATATAAAAGGCCAGAATTATTCATATAATTACTATAAATAATGCCAAGGAAAGCTGCAAAAGTATTCCTCTATGAAAAAATAGAGAATGTGAAAGGACAAATTGTGTTTTATCCTGAAATGTGATAAACAGCCTGGCATCAAGTCATGAGAGTTAAGTAAGTATATGCTTGATTTCGTGAATGTAGTGTCTTACTGGCTATCACAGAAATTAAATTTCAGAATGTAAAAACAGAGCGTCAAGACTTATACATAATAAAGTCTGTAACTGCTAATATTGTACATGTACAAATGGTTAATCATTTCTGATTTTAGATCTACCTTTTGTTGCAAGTATTTCTGCAAGGACTATGCGCAAGCTGACAGACTGGACATCCTTTGAGGGTAGGAGACAATACACCAGAACTTGAGAACATTTTTGCAGGAATCTTACTTCTTCATCAGAGCTCCTCAAGCACGAGTGCAGCAAAAAAGGTCTCGGTGGATCTTCCTGCCTAGAGGGAGAAAAACAAACAAAAAAAAAAAAAAAAAAAAAAAAAAAAAAAAAAAAAAAAAAAAAAAAAATTAAAATNAAAAAAAAAAAAAAGAGCTTACATACCACTTGTATCACAAGTCATCTATGATCATCAGTCACTAATTGATAAAATGCTGCAGCATGAGCACTGGGTGGGTGCTGTGCACCACTGAACACACACAGCAACATGCTGCTGGGTGAGTAAGCCCATGATGCACACTGTGTTGTTTGCAGACTCCTCACAAACAAGTTTTGGGATGACAGCTCTGAAAGAAACAGGGAGCAAATGTCCCTCACCTTGATTCTGTGCCCAATACTGTCTAGTTTATCTCCTTGCAGGTACCAATGGTTTTCCAGACTTTTCAGATCATGTTTTACTGAACTCCTTAGTGCAGATCACAGCTGTACCTTTTCTTTATACAAAAACAGCCGCAGAAGCAGAGACAAGGTACCCTAGCAGTTCTCTTATGGCCACATGCCTGATGTGCTCCAATCCATTTTAACAAGGTCACCAAGCCAGTGGTTCCAGACAGACAGTGTCACCTGAGAAGCACTTACACTAATTCACAAAGGCAGCCAAGACTGGTCTTCAGTAGAAGGCTCTGAGGTGCTACAAAAGCTTGTATCTGTGACGTCTCATACCAGTACCTCCTCCTTTTTCCATAACATCTGCTTTCTTTCCAGAGCTGGAGGCTGCAGTCCTGGTTAGGTTAGGTTGCTGCCCTAGCCAACTGACTTTTAGTCACAGAGCTGCTCTAAGCCCATTGCCTCTTTATGTGGAAAAAGTGACCAAGAACTGTATACAGTCAAACCAAAAGTTTTCAGTTAGACACCACTACGTGGTCAATAGTGACAGGCAGTATTGTATAATAACTAATTTTTGCTAGTCAGTTCAGGAGGATGAAAATATGTTGGAATAGTAACAATAGCTCTAATTTTGTTCTAATAGTACAACAATTTGTCTTAAAATTAGTTTTACAATTAATTTTCAGAAAAACAAATGTAAAGATGACATTTGGGTTTGACTTGACTAATGCCATTAACTCAATCACAAATCAAATGTTTTATTTGCAAACACGGGTCATGAAGGGCTTTTCAATTGTTATAGGTAAGACAAATCTCAAAACAAGTCCCTTGGAACCACTTGGATGTAAATACTCTTTCCTGAGGAGCAGTGATTTATGAAGATGACGTGTAATCTTCATTATCAACCGGTCCAGTGGTGCAGCTGACTGAGCTCAGAAAGTTGTTTATCTTGTTCTGGTAGGCTCTTTTCTCAGTGGCAGCTGAATACATAGCTATTTTCCTCAGTGCATTTCTACTCCTCTTGCATACCCCAGAAATATCCTGAAGCCTCCTCTACACCACATCAAACACTCCCTGTCATGTTCTCCCCTAAAGGCATTCATTATTTATCCAAACCCAGACATGTCCCAAGCAGATTACTGACAGACAGAAAGTCTGGGTCATTTACCTACAGCCACCTCTTATTGTGGAAGTAAAGCCTTCTAGACAGGTTAGTCCACCCAAAGTCAGCCACTTAGAAACACAGCCAGAAGCGTACGCAAAATGCTGGCAAACAGGATGACTCACAGCAAACACAGAATTATTAAGGTTGAAAAAGCCCTTTTAGATCATCAAGTCCAGCCATTAAAGCAGCACTGCCAAGTCCACCACTAAACCACGTCCTTAAGTGCCACATCTACATGGATTTTTAACCCTTCCAGGGACAGTAATTTCACCTCTTCCCTGGACAGCCTGTTACAATGCTTGACTATCCTTTCAGTAATGGAATTTTTCCTAATAATGTAAACCTCTAGGCACAGCTTGAGGGGCCATTTCCTCTTATCCTTTTGCTTGTTACCCAGAAAAGGAGACAGATCCCCACCTAGCTACAATCTCCTTTCAGGCAGTTGTAGAGAGCAGTAAGGTTCCCTGAGCCTCCTCTTCTCAATTAAACAACCCCAGCTCCCTCAGCCACTCCTCATAAGGCTTGTCCTCCAGACCCTTCCCCAGATTTGTTGCCCTCCTCTGGACATGCTCCAGCACTTCCATGTCTTTCTTACAGTGAAGGGCCCAAAACTAAACCAGGATTCAAGATGCAGCCTCACCAGTGCCAAGCACAGGAATTACTACTTCAAGTAATTCCTGTGTATTAACAAAGATACAGTGTTAGAATTAAAAGCAAATGGTGACTGCTTTTTGGCCTGTGAACAAACCCCATCATTTTGGGCACCTTATTTCTGGGACATCTTGCATAGCAATTAGATCAAGATATACTTTCATAACATGTGCACAGCATAAAACAGAGCCATAATGCATATAAAATTTCACCGAACAGAGATTAGCCTTCTTTGTCTTCAACATCTATCCACAAGTCTCCTGAGAAATGCCACTCTCTTTGGGACTGCAAACACACTGGAGCATTAACTGTACCTATAGTATCACCCATGCAAGAGAAGTTTGTCTCCCTATTGTAAACATTTATTCCCAGTCAAGAGCCAACATATACAGCTTTGCTGAGCTGGACCTACGCCAGGACTTTTCTGACACACAGTCAACAGAACACAAAAGGAAAATGGAACAGAATAAACAAGCACATAGGCAAATATTTGGCTCTTACCCTTCTAATTTGTCTAATGTATTCCTGCCTACAGGAATGCAAGGGGGGAGCAGAGTTGCCTGCTCTCCAGTTTACAGGCTGTTTAAGAAAAGCTTCATTTTTTCCTGGAATTGTCTCTATTACCTAAGAAGATATGACTCTCTAGAACAAGTTTTCCTAGCCAAACTATATCTACATGTGATCTAAAAAGCAAAAGGGAAGATATTTATGACAATAACAGAGAAACAAAGTCTTGAGGAAATTCGACTCTAACCAAGCCTTGCCTGTGAGTGCCAAACAGTTCAGTCAACAAATCCTGCAGTATTCATCACTGTTGGGCAAGAGAAATAAAAAGAAGACTAAAAGCAGGAGAGGAAGTTTTGGGGGGAAGTTTAGTAGCTACAGAATAAATCCATATGACAGTGATAAAACAGACAAGACAAAAAATACTGGTTTATATCCTCCTTTGCAGGTATACAGGAAGCATTACACTTCTACTTGTCTCAATATTACCATTGGCCAGCTTGCAAGGAAATACTGTGCATCAACAAAAGGTCTGGCCTGTAAACAGTAACCCTTTTAACCCAGGTTTCCCCTCCACTGATACACATAGAAAAACAGAGCAGTGAGCAATCACAGAAGTATAAATACCACTGCTCAGCTACCAAACCATGTCTATTTACTACCTTGGAGCAGGAGTCAAGATGTCCTGATCAGGCATATTCTTAAGGATTGATATAAAACCTAGCGCTTCAACTTTGTGAGAATGTGGCACTGTTCATTTTGCAGAAACCAATAGGAAAAGCAGAAATTTAAGTGCAATCCACATACATGTACACAAAGCAGAGTGCTGCTACATCTCTCCAGTGTCAATAAAGATATTAAGCACTATTAAATAACCCAAATGGTAACGCAGACATTATTTCTTTTCCCATCTAATTCTGAACATGTATTATTAGCACTGTGTGGTTGGATTTTCCAAACAAACAGTCCCTTAGTAATCACAGAAAACTCTGAACTAAAACTGCATGCAGATATTTTTAGACAGAGCTTTAAAAGCCCAGTCAATTAGCCATAAATTCTGCGCACAACTGTGTGCAGTGAACTGGTATAAATGTGGCACTCTAGCAAATAGTTCCAAAACAGGCATGATACAAGCTCTGTAACCCAGGCTCAATTAATCTCCTTTAGACAATACTTGAATAACGGCAAGTGGCAACTTAATTCATTTATGTCTTCTTGAACAATTAAGACTTAAGTAACATTGACAATAGTGGTCTATCAAGATGCAGGTGACTTCAATGATTTAAAACAGTAGACAGAATATATGCTCTATACAGTATGCTTACAGGTCATATCCATCTTCACTCCCCCACGAGCTACAAAACCAGCCTTAACCTTGCCCAAATTCCTTTTCTGTAATTTTATGAAAAGTCTGCTTTGAATTTTTAACACTACCCAATACTTTTATATAGTGTCAGAAAGCAAAGGGATTTCCTTCAGTTGCCCCTCAAAGCACTAGAAGATTAAGCAGCAGAGCACAAATATAGATCCATAGATAGGGCCTGTCAAAGTGAATTCCTTTGAACAGGTCTGTTCCAAGCTGTACTCTTCTTTGGGAACAAACTGACACCTACTGTAACTATCCTCTGCTCTGAGGCTGCTTTGTGCAATTACTGCCTGGGTATCCCACTGAATGTCATCAATGTTAAGAATTTACCCATTACTGCTGTGAGCCTACAGTCATCCAGCACATTATACACCTCAGTTCTCAGGAATGCAGGACCTGTGACCATTCCATAAGAGTGGAATATCACCTGGGCTTCCAGGCTTCCTAATACAGCAACCTCATGGAAATCTCTTTTTTTTTCCCCTGAGAATCTACTCTAGATCTCCATATTTTTAACTGGGGCCATCTGGTAACTGTCTGTATTATAAAGACTCATTACATTCAGGAGTATTAAGACTTGGTATCTGTGGTTGGATGTATGCTCCTAACACAAAGCATCTTTGACAAACATAAGTCAGTTTGCGTTGAAGTTAGGAAGAAAATTATACACACACAACCCTCTCCCCCCCAAAAAAAAACCCATACCCCCTCAAAAAACAGCCAACAACAAAAAACAAACAAACAAACAAACAAAAAAAAAAACCCCAACAAACAAAAAAAAACCAGGGGGTCTGTAAAAAATTAACAACTCCTCTAAGGAAATTACTTAAGGGATAGATAGATGATAGATAGATAGACAGATAACAAAGTGTTCCCTTCAGCCTTGCTGTTTCTTTATTCAGTCTTTCAAGAGACAGTCTTGCAGAGCTACGTTTAAGTCTCAATCAGTACAATTGTGAACTGAAGTGCACATGCAACTGTAAATAAATGGCATCAGTATATTCAACATTCACCATGCATTTTCATTAAACTGCTTCTGAGAACTACCAGAACCACAGGCAGGCTGCATTTCTTCACCCATATCACCCTCAGAGCTCTAAGTTACTTGACAATGCAGCAAAGTAAAAACTGCTTGATCTATTTGAGTTTTCTAAGAAATAAAAGAAACAAAAATTTAGACCTTTACAAGCCAGTATAACAAATATACAGGGAAAAAAGTATCTACTTAAAAAAACCCAAACAAACCAGCCAAAAACCAAATCACATAAACCCCAGAATGCACAACAAAAAATACAAACAGTGGACAAAGCCAAACCCAAAATTCTCACAGCTGCCGTTTTATCAAGATAAATCAGCAAGTTTTACAAACAATTTCAAATGATGTTTACTGTGCATAAAACCTGTCATGCCGCAGTTACCCCCTTCAGGAAAAAGCATTTGACATGTCATATTAGTAACAGAGGCAAAGAACTTATGAATGGCTTGCAAACTGTGGTATGACCACATTAGCACCAGGATGCCCTACTGATTATTATTGTTATATCAAGGTTATACCCAATCATTAACAGGAAACCCAGACTTTCCACCCTGAAGCTTGAAAAAAATGGTGAGCTTTAGACCTGGTGCTACCAATGGGTTAACTTTAATAACACGCTCAGGCCTTGGCTTTTCATGACTCTTTTGCTCTCAGCACTTTCATACAGCTGTTCCCAACAGCTGATTGCAACAAATCTCTAAAACTTCATGCTAATCCCCTTGATACACCTTTCCCAAGGCTGACTGTGATAACCAGCTCTCGGTATTTCTGGTTTCTGGCAAATGGAGTTATAAAAGAAAAACAAGACGTGTGGGTGTTGTTTAGTTACTATCTAGACAGCTTGGATGCATCTATAGAATTAACCGAGTTAAAGTTCAAGTGTTAAAACTCCCTTTGTATCAGTCTGCTGTTCATCAGTTTGTGGTGACAGCACCTTTTATTTTTACTATCTTATCACAATACACACTGTAATCACAAAAAATTGAAGTTATATATCCTATACATGCCAAGGTATTCACCTGGGCAAAGAAAATTAAGAGTTATTTTCTCTCCTTACCCTGTAATACACAGAAAACAAAAAGAAAATTATCAAAACATGTATGATACAAACTTTAATCCCCAAACTGCTTATCATACTGATCACTCAAACAGCAATTTCCCCACAACACTTTCCCCTCTGACACTTTCCAAGAGCATTGAGCTCTTATAACTACAGATTCTGAACCAGCATTGGTAGCAGCCCGCAGACCCCAAGCATTCATGTTGCTAAGTCATAACTTATGCTGAAGTCTGGGCACAAACACACATAGAAACACTTCAGCGTATCCTTCAGATGTTGTGTAGCCGTCAACTTGCCACAAGCAGCCTGCAATACCACATATTCATGTTTGTGGAAACCAATTCTTCCTCTGTCTCTCGGGTCAAAGGTGCCCCAGCTGAAGGTTAAAGACAGAGAACATTCAAAATCAAGAGATATAGGGATAAAAAAAGTTAAAATATTAATAATAATAAAAATAAAATCGATGTCACTTGACCTCTTCTTGCTGAGGTTTGTTCAAAAAGCACTGCTTGTCAGGGGGTTCAAGACACAAGGATTAACTATCTTCAAATCCCACTTGCCTACTCCGCTGGTTTTCTCTGGGGTAATTTTCTTCCCAATGGCTTGTATGGGGCTATGTTTTGGATTTGTGCTGAACACAGGTTGATAATATAGAGATGTTTTTGTTATTGCTGAGCAGTGCTTGGACAGCATCAAGGCCCTTTTCTGCTTCTTGAATCACCCCACTGCTGGGAGTGCACAAGGAGCTGGAAAGAGACACAGCTGGGACAAGTTGACCTCAGCTGACCAAAGGGATATTCCAGGCCATGTGGCATCAAGCTCAGTATATAAGGCTGGGGGACGAAGGAGGAAGGGGGGGATGTTTGGAGTCATGATGTTTGCCTTCCCAAGTCACTGTTACACATGGATGGTGTTTCTTTCCCAAGTCACTATTACATGTGATGGAACCCTGCTCTCCTGGAGATGGCTGAACACCTGCCCACCCATGGAAAGTGGTGAATAAATTACTTGTTTTGCTCTGTGTTCCGCTTTTGCTTTACCTATTAAACTGTCTTTATCTCAACCTATGAGTTTTCTCGCTTTTAACCCACAAGTTGTTGCACTCACTTTTCCAGATGTCTCTGAGTCTGCTGGTGGGGCAGTGAGTGAGCAGTTTGTGTGGGGCTGTTGCTGGCCGAGGTTAAATCATGACACCTACTTACCTAATGCAGGCAAATCTTACTTTGCCTATGCTGCACACAGTAAAAACCAGGGTTTTATTATCAAATGTTAATAGTTCTGTAAATATTTAGGACAGTTATTCTTAGCCCACAATAAGGGCAAGGGAGCTTGCCTCTTCCTTTCATGGGGGCAGCTTCACAGAAAGACACATACTATTTGTCTGCACCTTGCTTAAGTCTTTCCGGTACTCACTGAGCATTTAATCCAAAAGAAAACTGCTTCTAGCTTTCAACAAACATATCATGCTACCAGAGGGAGGCTACATTCCTGGGATCAGATAATTCCAGCCCCTGGAAAGCACACTTCCACCACAGACAACACTGCACCCACATACCAACATGACCACTTCCATTATTGTACACCACCCTACTCAGCTCACCGTCCATCCTTGATCACAGAAAACAGCATTGCCAGTATTCAGCTTGCTTATATTCTGCCTAAAGTAACAAAGGAATGACTCCTGAACAAGATATGAAAGACTGAAGGAATAAAAGGTGCTATGAAACATGAATGGCCAAATACTAACCTCTTCTCCCTTGCAGAATGCACTTGGCTAATCCTGTTATAAATGCACTCCTGATCCTGTGCATATGGGAAAAGAGCAGTGGCTTCTAAAATCCAGGTCTGACTTTTCCTCCACATCTCAAATTCATAAACTAGGTAATGCTGGACACAGGAAATTATTATATTCCATTTCTATACACCTCTATCCCAGTCAAAAACCAGGATAGCAATATAAAAATAATTGAAGGTACCCAAGCTAGAAGTGACACACTTTTTAGTTCTCAGTCTACAGTTTAAAATGTCAGCAAATTGTAGCACAGTAAACTCCACAGCAGTAGGCAATTTGTACAAAATTCTAATTATTGTTAAAACTCCAAATTCTCTTAAATGGAAAACACTCTCAGAATATTTGCTGTGCTTTCAGGTTTATTACATGCATGCTCACATCACTCAGCAGCACAAACTCCATCTGCAGTATGAGCACAATGTCACCTTTCTGCTGACTTTGCAATAGCCTGTACATAGCATTTAAGCTGTTTCTCCACCTGCTAAGAAATGGTGAACCCTGTGCAATTTCCATACAGCACCCTAGACTCTTTGAGCAAGTTTGGATGAACAGCATAAGGATATTCTAGTGTTTTACAACTTGCATCATGTAGCATCGTGTTGCTGACCTGTCAGGCACATAAAAACCAGACTTTTCTCCTTGTGAATTCACAGCCTTGCAGGCTGCAAAAAACAGTCAATGAGTCCAGTTCCAGCCTCTATAAACTGTTCAGTTAGAGCTGTCGAGTTGGATTGTTTGGGCTTGTTTTTAACCCTCTATCATATTAATTCTTGATAGGACTTTTTTCATTCCCATGTTAATGCAGCCTGTCTTATCCAGAGCTAAGGTGCATTTACTACTTCCAAGTGAAGAAGTTAACTGGAAATTAACCAAGAGAATTTTAGTTCCACATAGTGGAAATAACAATCCAACAAAGACCAGATGAAGTGGTCATAATTCTCAGCAGGTAAGAAATCTCACCAACAATTAGCATTAATAATACTTAATTCTGTAATTCTAGATCCTACATCCCCAGCCTCAAACTGAAAAACATTTAGACTTAAAAAAAAAAAACAAAAAAAAACCCCAACAAAAACAAACAACTAAAAGAAAAATTCAACTTCCTCATTCTTTAACTGTTCAAATCAAATTCTTCCCAAAACCAAGCACTTTATTGTGATAAAGGATACTTAAAAATCAAGGAGTACACTTATGAGCTTTACATGACCAAGAGATTTCTACCTCATTCCAGAGCTAAAAGAAATTAGTACCCAGAATCCACTGCAAGATCTACTGCAAAGTGCATACACCTTAATTTCTTGTTTTCTTGAATGTAACCACCCTTTAGTGCCTTTTCTCTTTATTATTTCTATACATTAGCTTACATAAAAAATTAGCTAGGAACTACCACAAATACACTAACCAAACCTTCTAATCCAGAAGAGAAAGAAGTGTCAGTGGTAACAGATTGGTCACTGACAGAACACAACTGTTCTTTTTTGTCTGAAGGATTGTCAAAAATACATGGATCTAGCTGTAGGCAAAACAACTTCACAGAATAAAGTGTGCAGTCTAAATCTGAATGACCAACACATATTCCAATTAGGATAACCAAAATGCAGGTAAGTGCAGATATAAGACCAAATTCCATGCATAATTAGACAAATTGTGCATTCAAATGTGGGAACTGCATAGGCTAAGAGATCCAACTTGCAATTAAAATTTGGGTGGAACTCTAGTGTTCCATGGAAAGCTGGCTTTTTCAAGTGGACAAAGAAATCCTTGCAAAAGAGGAAATTCATGAAATTAGCAACATAACTTAAGCAGAGAAAGAAAATACACCCAACAATTTTTCCAGCAGAAAAATCTTGTTACTGCAGGACAGGCCACCTACAGAAATCACAAGGCTTTGCCTCCCAGGGCTAGAAGAAATGGAAAACTGGAATTAATCCTGGTGCTATTCTGGGGAAGGTGCAAATAACTGTCTGATGACTGCACTGACAGCAGTCTTTCTTTCACTTGCATGTTCACACTACTTTGCAGGAACTGCTCACACAGCCCACCTCCTACTGTGAACAAAGGATTCATGGATTAAACTGAAACAGTAGTGAATCCAAACTATCAGAAAAAGGAGTCCAAGTGTTTCCTTGCAGACATTCTGAAGCCTGCTTGATCTCTAAAATGGGTAATAAGCTTGAATTATTTTATCAGTTTCCTACAAAAGCATTATACACAGTCTTCATCACTTTGATTTAGCACACCTGTAAGAAAAGAGAGAAGCAGAAAATTCCAATGAAATGAGGTTTTGTTTTTACCTGGCATTGGCTCCTTTAAGGTCACAGAAGTGCGAGAGTAAAGCTTTCACTACATCATTGCAGACAACTTTAACTACATCAATGTGACTCAGCCTGTGTCGCAGCTGCCTGGCAATCTCCCAAAAGTCTTCAGATAGCAGCTGGTACAGCTGCCCCTCATCTCTGCTGAGTTGTCCATACCAGGACAGGATGTAATCTCTATAGCTGTAGTCAAACACTGTAAGGAGAAACAAAAAAATAAATAGCAAGAACTGTAAAAGAACAAGGCACACCAAGATAGGAAAAATGTAATCTTCCACCCTTCTCAAAAACTGTATGGGTAATATGTTTCACGTCTACTTCTTGCCAAAGAAAGTAAGGTTGGCAAAGTTACAGCAATCTGCACCTAACAGGTTACTGCAGGTCATTTTGTAAAGCAAAGCCTTTAAGTGGATTTGCTCAGACAGTCAGGTTACCAGCTACACACAAACCTCAGACTAATACCTGTCTCACAGCAGTGGCTTTCGTTGTATGAACTATCATATAATCTGTGTCTAAAATGTTGCAGACTGAAGCCAGCCTTCTTTATATAGGAACTGAATAGTCTCCATTCCAAAGTCATGGCTAAAAAGGGGATATGGTAAGATTTTTGGATTTCCAAAGACATATACAACACTGAACACCACCACAGAAAGTACATTATAGGATCAGAAGAGATAAGAGAGAACAAGTGGATTAGTGAGACCACATGAACTTCAAAAATGACAAAGCATTCCAAACCATACAGACAGGCAATAACCAATATTACTCTAATTGCAAATCCCATGGCAACACTGTCTTCTACCATTCTTTTCTTTTTGATATTTGTGCGTCACCAGTTTTACTGATGTTTCACTCTAGCAAATGTCCCTGGAGGCCTAAGAGGGAGCAGGAGATGTTCAGGGAGAACACATGGACTATTTAGCAGTTGCAACAAGATGGGGGAAAAGCTGGGGTTGTAAGAGTCAATCTGCATCTACCAGAGGGATAACAAAAAGGGGGGAAAAAAGTCGTGCCTGGTAATTTGAGCAGCTTCTTTACTAAACATCCTGGTTTCAAACTTTCATATCAAAAGTCCATCTCATTTCTCAGCATAATGCCATGGTGCAAAGTAATCATAAGAGTCCATTATTTCTTACCTTCCACTTTGATAGAAGTTATTTGCTTGGCAGTTTAGTAAATTATGAAAATCTCCCTGGCACTGGCAACAATGAACTACTAGCATACTAACAGGACAACAACTTAAATATTTTCACCTGCCTTTTCAGGCAAAACTAGCAAACCTCAATCAATATCACCTTGATAAAAACATTTCCAGAGAAATGGCTAAAATTGATAAAAGTTTCTAGTCAAAGTTTCTAGTTTTTTAGTTTCACAAACTAGCTTTCTCAAATTTATATAGAAAGAAATTGAGTCACTTCAATTAGTGTGCTGAAATATATAATTAAAAGTCTTTTGCTAAGTCATTTCAAGACTTCTTAATAATTCAGAAAAAAATTCCACAGTTCAGTAAACAAATACATAATAAGTCTGCAATCTTGGTTTAGTCTGGGGTTTTTTTCTAATCCAGGAGAAAAAAAGGTATGCAGAGCCATATACCAGGATAAGAACTTCCAAAATACTTTTCTAAAATAGATTAAATATTTAATTGAAAACTCTCACCCACAAATACTAGAGTGATAAAAACAGTTCTAAAAAGTAATGGTCTTCTGATAAGCAAGCAGAGGAATAATCTGTCAATACACCAAAGAACACTGGGAATAGCATTTTAAAATCTGAAGTCTTATTACTTATCTCAAGTCTGCCATCAATACATATTTTAAGTATCTATTTTTCCATAGCTGTCCCCATGTCCTTCTGCAGCCACGTTTTTCTTAGAGTTTAGTTACTCTCTCCTGTTGCAAGATCTGAAATGCTGTGGAAAGTTGATCACAGCAAAGATTCTTCCTTTTCATCTAATACATAAGACACTAATAATTTCTCAAGAGCACTAGCAACACACTGCATTGTGGTATTTTTTTATTGAGCATCAGTGGCAAATAGTGACTTTTTGAGATTTTCTTACAGACACCCTCTCTATCCTTTGCAAGGGTGCAACATAGCTATTTCTTCAGCATCTTTTGCCTAAGAAGACAAGCCATGGTATGGCGTGGTGGCTCCTACAGAAGTCTATTCAACAGAACTCTACAAAGCAAAACTTGCCTCCCAATCCCTTAAGGATATGTGCTCTTTCAGAGAAAATCTATTTCTAATCACCATTAATTTATAACTATTTTTAAGCAACTCCTCTCCAAAATTAGCTCAGTTTCCAGCACACTACATGATACATTATTTTTGATTCCTTTCAGCCACTCATGAATTCTGTCACATTCAATGTGAAGGAACCACAAAATCTATTGGCAATATCAAACTAGAGACAAAAGACCATCAACCATCACCAGAAATCAACCATTCAATTACAAAATATTTCACTTGTGTTTAACTCTGCCACTTACATACTTCAACACCTTAAAGGGATTACACCACTTAAAACCATATTATCCTGCACCTGTGTTTTATAGCTCTCTTATTTTACATGTCTTCTGTAGTTTCCCTGTCACTTCTGAACCTTGTTGCCCTTTCTGCATCACAACAGTGCTGTTCTCTATAAAATTCAGGGTTCTTTAGAGCTCAGGATGTATCTCCAAGTGAGCAGTGAGACACTTTTTAAACAAATAAATAAAATTTTAAAAGGACACCAGCCAAAGACACTAACAGCAGCCAGTTTAAGACTGGGTAAGACACTTCCTTGTGTCATCCTGGCCATGGTGTGCAGCTGCTGCTTTAGTCTCATGCCCATTGATGCAGCTGGTGCGTTTTCAGCACTCTAAAGAAATACAGAAAACAAATGTAATAATTTTATAGAGAGCAGCTTGCTCTCTTCAGAGGACAAATCTGATCATGCATCTATTCTCATTATTTTTATACTACGTGTTCTCTAAAACATTGAAAACAACAGTCCAAAAATAAGGAAGGAATAAAAAAAGAAGCAGAACACATTCAGGACAGAACCTTACTACCATTAACTCATCCACTGCAGACGTGAAACAAATTTCTTCTGATCAAATCAAATGCAGTGACCACAATGAGTCTGGTGCAAAACTGTAGAAACTTCTACTGGGTTTTCTAAATTAGTTCAGAGGATCCAAGTCCCAAGTTATTACAATGCGATTAAATGCCATTCCCATGTGAAATTGAAGTTAGGCCTGTTCAACTTCTTTTTAAATACTGTAAACTAGAAGAGTGTTAGGAGTAGAGAGCCAGGAGCTTGTGTGGAGGTTTAATAAGAATACTCCTCTAGACCCTTCCTTCATTCCTACTCCCACACATGTCCTACAGTAACTGCTACCCATTCTTCCACATTCATTCATTCAGAGGTTCAGTGGCACACCAGAATCTGTGGGTCAGACTGGCTTCAAATCTGCAGTTTGCAGAGCTTGACACTAGACAGTTTTCATATTGCTAAGATTCATTACCCCAACTTTATTAAAAATAACAAAAATCTGAAGAACAAGGATTAAATGCCTACTCTTTTTCTCAAAGCAATATTAAAAAACAGAGCATAAATATTCTCCTTATGCAAATGCAGACACAGACTTCCAAGTTTCAACAAGAAGTAACTGTCCTTTGCTGAAGCACTGGTGAAGCCAGAACCATTACATTAATTTATAGTCAAATCCAAAACTCTCCTGTGACTGTATGAACAAATGAAGAAAAGGTATAGCTACAACACTGCCTTGAGTTATTCTAGAGCAGCAAGCATCGCAATCTGCAAAACTGAAATACAAGGCTAATATGAATTGGGGTAGGATCCTGCGTGAGGAAACCACCATCAAAAAGCCAAGAATCAGTACCAGAATTCTGGGCTCCTACAACACTAGATCTAACATGCATGATGGGGTTATAATAAGCTATAATTTCAGAAAAATACTTTCAATAAAAATTTAACAGAAAAAGATGACAGCTAAGTACCTGTCAAAGAACTGCTCTAGAGCACAAAATGCTAAATGCTTATTTACTTATTACAGCCACTATCTTTTTCCCCTGCCAAAAGTCAATTCAGACAAAAAAAAAAACCCAAAAACAAAAACAATAACAACAAAAACCTGAGTGAAAATTTAAAACCCCTACATTAAAGGTAGGTTTACAATTACCAATAAAACTACGAATAAATACTCTGAATGAAACTCTCAGTTTGATAATTTCCAAGACATTAACATTTAAATTGAAAGAGCTGGAGGCCATTATTCACTTACTGTATTTTAGATTTCATTATGTTTTAGCTATACAAGTTAAGAGGATGAGGTTTTACCCTTAATATTATCTTTACTGAAGTTTCTCATGCCCACTAAATCTTGACTTAGACCATGGCGCAAAACGCTGACAAAATGACGTCTAAATGGCAACGCTTCAGTGACTGTGAGCCTGCCCCAGTCACCAGCAACAGTGGTTTAAAGACTTCAGTGCTCTTCTAAAGTTTGTGTTTGGGAAACCCCTAGCACTTCTTGGTTTACTTGCCTATTCAAATTCTATGAAACTGCCAGGTTTAGCAGGCTAAATGTTATCATTGTGTATGCATGCATAGACCCCATGCAAAAGGAATCCCTGACACTCTCCCATTCCACAGTCTTTGGTTCTTTTTCATTAAAATTTTCCGAGCCTTTGCATCTTTACTGGGTTTTTATGCAGAAAAAAATATGAAAATACATAAACAACAGAGAAAAAATATGTTAAAAATATCTAGGAAACGTATTAAAATAAAATCTGACAAATTTATGTTCAAATAATTTTCCACATGCGCTCTTTGCCAAGAGTTCTTTACTTAGTGTTTGAATCCCAATATCAGAGAGAACAAACTCAAATTGTTTTGCTGATATTGCAGACAAAAAAAACCATTTTTTGAAAGCTGTTTTTTGAAACAACAAAACAAAACCAAAAAATCCCCAGCTTTTCAAATAGAGCACAGCAGGAGTTACTACAAAATTTTTTTCTAAACATCAACATATACATTTTAAGTTGGGAAATGAGACAGTTTTTTCCAATCTTTCTGTAAAGGGAAGTACCTTACATCTCTAACAGAGTTAGATCCTAAAGGATCAACACAGACAGGCAAGATCTGATCCATCGAAAGAATCTAATTAAATTCCCAAAATATTTCCAACAAGATCACCTCAAGGCAGAGTTGAAGGAAGATAACCCACTACAAAAGAAGAGGTGGCTCCCCAGCATGAAATAAATTTAAGAACTAAGAAACAGGTGAATTTTCACAGCAGAACAATTTTACCAGTAGAGTTCTGCTGGGATTTGAGCTATGGCCTGTACTATTTTAGTTACTCATAAATGACCCAGTAAAGCAGCTAAGTGATATGAAGGCCATTCTTCTTGGCACTACTAAAACTGTAGAGACAAAGACTGACTGTGAAGAATAACAAAAAGTCCACAGGATGTGGAGCAATAAAAATGGAAAATGAAATTCAGTTTCTGGGAGGCCAGCTACCCCCACAGCAGATCAATCTACTGACAGCTACAGCCTCAGCCTGAGCAGTACACACTGTGCAAAGCAGCACGAGTGTGACTGGGCACAGCCTCTCTCAGGAGAGATCTTAGAACTTGACCGTGTGGGGATGGAATTCAGACAAGCAGCAGATAGCACTAAAGGGTATTTGTAGAAGTGGCTTGTCTTTTCTTTTTATAAGATAAACAAAGGTCAAAAAAAATAAAATAAAGAAATATAAAATTTCTTTTATATCAAAAGAAAGCATGAAAAGTACTTACAAAAACCATATTTCAGTGTTAGTTACTCAAGTACTACCAGCTGAAGAAGAGACTCAGGGTTGACAACTAAAGGCCTTTTCTTTCTGCCATATTCAAAAAGGAAAATCTCTTCATAACCTTACACTTAGTCTCATTTTGAGCACTTAGATTTCATAAAACACAACAGACTGCAGCAGGGCTAAATCACAGCTTTCCCCCACCTTGTATCTACAGCTAAGGCAAGTATGCTATAACTAGTAATGAAGCAGCGCTCTAGAGCACCAACCTGTTACACGACTCTGTTCTCAATGGAAAATAACAAAGACATTTAGAGCAGAGCTGTAAACCAACATATACACAGGTTCCTTCCTGGTGGTGTTGAGTGTGAGGTACATTCCATAAGGATGAATCCCAAGAATTTTATTACATGGGCCGCAGCAAGACAAGAAGCTATACAAGACACAGGCAACCATTATCAGCCAGTGACTATCACAAGAAAACTATCTAAACATCTAATAGTTACTGAAATAGGACTGGTGGTTGAAACAGAAACATGCATGGTTCCTCCATTTAAACCAAGGATATGACTGCTATCTATCCTTCCAACTACATTAACACGCTATGGTGTGAACATCAGGGAAAATGCCGTAAAGCAAGTGGCAGCTTGAAGTGACACAGAACCTCAGGTGAGCCTGACAAAACTCAAAGAGAAAGTCCACACAGACTGGCTACAACACCAACAAAAGCATGACATGACTAACAGTCAACAGGCAGTTCTGGAGGGGTGCAAGGTAGTCAGCAACTAACAGTAAACCCCAGGCAAACTTAATTACACAATGATGAAAAACAGCTGAAGAAATCAGAATTAACCAAAGGGTTGTCTTTTCATATGCAGCAACAGTATTTCTGAAATCAGATGACATTGATTTTCCCAAAAACGTAATCCATGCATCTCTAACGTAATGTAAAGGGAAGTAAAAACCTGTCATAAAAAATTAAAAAACAAAAACTAGGAAAAACAAACAAACAAACAAAAAAAACCCCAAAATACCAAAAACTCACAAAAATCCACACATCCCAAAACTCTATTGACTGTGGTAATCTGACAACACCTACTCTTAAACATCAATAGGCAGTAGGAGTCTGAACTGGTCCACAAGATTAAACCTCATGACAATTGAATGTCTCCTAGCTAAATGAATAAGGTTTTCTAAAGCATTTTGTTGAGTAGCATGTTACATCTAGACTTGTCATAAATTCCTGAGATTTAGAAATACTTTAATCCTAATCAGTACAAGATTGGAAACACAAATACAGACGGCATTTTTTTATATCACTAGTAATAAAGTTTTATTTAACCACAAAGTTGTGGGAAAGAAACCACCAAAAACATTCACATGAAGAGAACTACAAATTTCAGAACTGTCACAGGCAAGAAGTCCTGTCTATTTTCAAGGAGACTGATTATTTTGTGCTAATAAAAAATAAACTCTTGCTTTTGGGATTGCACTCAGTATTTCAAACTGATTGCATTCGGTATCTCAAACTTAAGATGACTCAGTCACCTTTCAAACCCAAAACACTTTGTATGGTAGAGCAGAAGTACAGTCTCATCTTTGTCAAACTGCAAAACAGAGAAGTTGGCTTCATCACTTAGGCCTGGAAGAAATAAAATGAAATCTGACAAGTTTGCTCTCCAAAATTCAGTGTGAGAATGGGGGGTAAAAGCTACACCAAAAAAAAAAAGCAGCAGAAAGGCATGTGAGCTGTCACAGCATAAGGTACTTAACTCTGAAAAATGAATCATTTCAGTAACTTTCTTTCAGCCTTACTGGGTAGGGATGGCCTCATGCATCCAACTGAATGATCTGTGGGATAAACACCTTAAATCAAGACAGCTCCCATATTTTTATGGAAACAAGTTACTTCTACATGCAAGTAACAAGAGGGAAGTGTAACACAACTGTCTTTCTCTCAATATTCCACAATACCTGTTTTCTGTCTCCAAATAACCCCACCATCTCAAATTCCGTGATTATGCCAAAGCTTTTCAAATTCCATGGCAGATTATCCAATATGTAAAATACACATATGAGACAATATAGCAAATAACTTTTCTTGTGCTTGTTTCTACATGTAATGTTTAGACTCTACAATCCTTATCACATCATCAGGAAACCCCTAAGAGACTGATTCCAGATGAAAATGCTTCCTAAGAATAAATTATGATTATGTTATAATAGTTCACCTTCAGAAAAGATGAGATAGGTAGGTAAAGTGTTCTGATTTTATATTTTGGCTATATATCCTGCTAATAGCTATTCATAAAAATAACTTTAAAAACATAACACATACCAAGTTGTCATAAGACAACCAACCTGTTTAAAGCAATGATAATTTTGAAAGATATTCTCCATTTACAAAAAAGATAGGAAAAAGTGCTGCAAAGAAATCTTAAAGGAAAAGGTACTCTAAGTTAAATAAAATACTTACAAAAGGTTGATAGACTGTATCAGACAGAAATACAAATGTTGATTTTAGATTCAGTTTTAATGGCAAGAATTGCACTAAATGGGAAGACTGTATGCAAGGATTTCTCATGTCAGGAAAACCCAGTCAAGAATATTTTCAGTGTTACCCCTTTGCTTTGTGCACAAGTATTAAGAACTGTATTTCAATCTATTTCTGTAAAAAAACAGCCACTAAAATTACAAGATAACAGCTGAATTGCAAAAACAGCATCACATTACTTAATACAGGGGATTTCTTGAGAAGATTAAGACCTTGCTGTTTTATTTTATATCATGAAAGAAACCAGGAACATATTCTAAAGTCTTGAGATACTATGCAGTTATGGTTTGCTAAAAGGACAAAAGATATTCAGACACGAATGCACCTAAGACTTACCTTCTTTCAGTGCTTTATCCATATTGTGAGAAATAACCACTCTCCTTGACTGGATTGAATCATGAGAGCTTCCAGACCAATTACTCTGAAATTCAAACAGAACATACATCATAAGAGGAAGCAATAAATCAAAAGTTACAGAAGGAATAAAACTGGAATTCAAGGCAATAGTATTGCATCATTTGGTTTTCATACAAATACAGTCACCCCATATGGTTAAAACAGAGGAGTGTCAATTGTCTATGAAGTTAATATACATTGTTCATTAAGCACATATTAACACTTGTGTATCGTACATTGTACAACTTGCAAAATTATCTTAAGTTAGTTTTTTTTGGTAGAAGGGAGCTGTATTTACTTGCAAGTCAGTGCACTGAGAATAGGACATGCATGTAACAAAACAACTGGAACTCTTTTATGCAGTGTTTTCACAGCAAATAAAACATTTTTATAGCCTACTGTGGCAATGGACTACATTTAGCCTCATAAGCTACTTTCAAAACACAAGAGAAGCCTTTAGATCTCCTACAGTAATTTGGGCTCACATTCTTTAGGGCTTCTTTCTTCAAAGATGCTTCTGGCCCTCTGCATTTAAGCTTCTGTTCTAGACAAATATTTGTCTGTATTGGAGTATTCACTCCCACAGTGTCCAAACAGGTGGGCGGATGGAGAAACATTTTTCAGGGTGTAGACCAAGAGCAATGGTTCATGATGTATTTATATAGAAAGGAGTATAATTCAAAACAGAAATAGAAGCTCTCCCCACTGTCAATCAGCTTGGAGCTCACTCTCCTTCGTAAGGAGAGCACTTCAGAAACATCCCCATCCCTCCAACACTCACCACACAGAGAATAAGAAAGCAGTATAAACTAAAAGTAAAAACACTGTTTAATGTTCTTCAAGGCAATATATCATTATTTCAGCCAATTTGCAGGCTAATACTCTGTATTTTGGTTTGATGTTTTTCTTCTACTTCAGATACATGCACGTAGAGTCTAATAAAGTTCATCTAATAGGACCCAGATAAGGGAGTCTAAGCACTACTTTTAACAGCAAGATAAAGCTTTTCAGGCTTGTTCACACCTAACACACAGCAACGTGACAGATACATTCCATGCCTTGAGCGCCCTCCTGCCCGCAGTTGATTTGTTCCACGTTTTGGGTGAGTGCAGCAACACTCCCTGGACTTCTTCCAGTCACTACTCTTTCAGCTGATTTTTTTTCCCTCCTTGACAACACTATCAATGGCAGGAGCAGCAAGCAGCACGTTTGCCTCCATTTGCAGTCCCCCTTGCTATCAAAACTATAGTTAATGAGGTGTAAGAACAGAGCATTTAGTGAACCACTATAGATTTCCAAGCCCCTTTTTGACCTGAACACTGGTAAAAGCTTAAGCCATGCCCAGCTAAACAGCAGGAGAGAGTATTTTTGCTCTTTGTAAGGACACCTAACAGTATTTTTAAGGCTCCAATACATCATCTCTGGCTGCTAATGTTACCACACTTCCTCAACACAAAGCTGTGTTAATGCCAGTCACACAATTACTTCAGGATTTTTATGCTTTATTTGCAGCAGGAAAATGCATGATTAAAAAATTTTAAAAGAGAGGAGACAGACTCAGAGAGACATTAAACATCCCAAGCACCTTAGGCAAAAGGATTCAGAAAGCCCAATTAAACAAACTTACTCAGGTCTTTCTGTGAAGGAAGAGCTCCCAACCATGAGCCCACAATTCTGACTGAAGCTCCGTGCTCAACACACTACCTCTTCCTTAACACTCATGCCAGCGTGGGTATCCTTCAAGGCTAATCCTTCTGCTAAACTGAGTCCTCCATGGAAGTTGGTGACCTCGAGCTAACTTAGGCATCAACAGTTGCATCACATACATTGAAGGAAGCATTTTTTATGACCTAAAGCATCAGTAAGTACTCCAATGCAATGCTCACCAAATTATACTCCTTTCAAAATTAGTTTAAACACAAGCTAAAAAAAAAAAACCAAACAAAAAACACAAACAAACAAACAAAAAAGCAACCTTCAGAGGGGATCTATAGCTGCAAGAAGGTAAGTAGCTTGTTCCACATCACCACTTTATGATCCAATCTGCACAATTCCACAAGGCAGGAACTGATCATTTTATGCTTCAAACTTGAACGCTCATTTTAAGAACAAGGCAGACTACTACTGCCTCAGCAAAATGCTGCCTCTTGAATACCAGACACAAATTCACATTTCAGCTTGCAAGAACACACTCCATTAAGAGTATCCTCTACAGTTGATATGTTTGACTTCGACAAGGCACCGTCTATTCATGTAAAAAAAAAAGTTGTTCAAGACGTGATCAAAAAGAATGCAAAAGGTAAAAAGTGAATACCAGCACTAGCAATAGTGATTTTGCTGCTGCATGAATGCAATTACTGAAGGGCAAAGGAAGATGCACAGTGTATTGGATTTTCTGAGAACTCTTCCATACTCATACGGATATTGCATACAACGGTGAACCGTGGGAGAGAAAAGCAAAGAGCAAAAAAACCCACCTTGATTTAAAACAATGTTTCAACTTCATTAAAAAACAAATTTTCAAGAACAGATGAGAACCGAACATTTGAATAAACAGGAATGTTCAAATGCATTGGAGTGATCATAGAATTGTCTAGGTTGGAAAATACCTCTAAGATCATTGAGTTCAACCATTAACCTATGATACTGGTTGGGTTCAGGTTTAAGAAAAAAAAAAATTCAGGGAGACCTTACTGCTGTCTCCAACTACTGAATGAGAGGATACAGAGAAAAGGGAGCCAGACTCTTCTTGCAGATGCACAGGACATTAGGAAATATTGCAACACAGGAAATTCCCATCACAAGGCAGAACTATTTTAATCATGAGGCTGGCTCAAGTATCAGAATAAGCGTGCTGACAGGCTGTGGATTCTCCATCTCTCTATCCTTCTCACTCTGAGCAAGAGGGTGAACTAGATGCCCTCCAGATATTCCTTCCAACCTGAACTATTCATGATCCTTGATGACCCTTCAGAGAGCTGTGAATTTAATTTCATGATTGATAATGTATCAGATCTAAAGGCGCCTTGTCTAAAACAGGTGATCAAACCCATTTTTCCTTCCCATTTTATGAACTTGCATTTAGCAGAATCAAGACATAAGTTTTGTTAATTTAGGTTTGGTTTCAAAAAGTCCTGTTTCTGTGACAGTAATAATGATGAATTAATTAAACAAGCAGGCACTCCCAAGTTAGATGGCATATGGCAAAAAACACCTTAAAAACAACAGTAGCAACCTGGCAATGCAGATAACCAACATCTGTGATAACAAAAGGATTTCAAAAAATTCACAGTCCAAGCTCAGATCTAACAGCTGAGAGAATGAAAAATACAGCATATTTCACTGAAAGACTCTTCCCACCCCTGACTCAAGTCAGACGGAGGGCATGTGTAGAGAACAGGTTCAGCTAGAAAGCCTAGATTTGAATGTTTTCACATTTTTCTTTATGTCATTCATCTAAAGAAAAATGATGCTAAGTTTCATGAAATAGTTGGCATAACCCTGACTGAGCCAAAGACGTTTGTAAATGGATTTAACACAGTCAAAGCTCTAGTCTAGATATTCTTTTATGCTGATTAAAACCTGGCATGTTACTCTAAGTCCTGACTTGCACTATCACAGCCCCCAATAATATTTGTTTTAAACTGGGCTCCAGTCTGAAGAATTTATTGTTAAAGAATGACAGAAACCAGACAAATATAAATAAGACTTAACAAAGGGACTTGAAGGGGTAGGGGTGGAGCACATTTTGAAAGTACATGGCAAGAAGGAGGTTGCTAACAAACAGGGAAGCCTGTTTCCTGGAACAGCTCAAGTTTTCCTTGGTTTTGACTTTGCTTACAGGCTGAAAAAAGGATGTGTGCATTTCCTGTAGACTTCTGAACAACACTAATTGTTTGATACTTTTGAAAATTATTTAAGATGCAGAAAACAATGGTCTGAATGGGCCAAGAAAAAAAAGTCTGACATGGAACCTGAAATTTTGTCTTACGTTCAGTCTCCTACAGATACAAAAATTAAGTAAATGTCATTTACTGGTTTAAACAATTTAAGTAATTTAAAATTAGTTCTGAAGACAGCAATAAATGTTAAATAATAAAGAATTAAGAAGGTATTTCAGCAACAACACTCAATAAATGGCAAAGCACAGAGAACACAGGAGTACCTTCCACTATCAAGAAATCCATTTGCAACACTTGGCATCAAATACAGTTTTTAAAACACAGCAGCAGAAAGCCAGGCACCTGCTACAGGCACACCACATGCAGCCTTACTCTGCCATGGAATTAAGGCCAGAAGCAGAGAAAAATTCACAATTATTCCTATTACATTAACTCAATTACGATAAAACTAGAACAGAGATCACAACAGATCCCACAATACAGATGGGCATTGTGGATGAGACAATTTAATCACTGATGTAAAAGGCAACGGTTGTATCTAATTCAGCATACATGAACCAGCCAGTTACTCATAGTTACTTGCTCCTCGCAATGTTGCCCCATTAACTTTCCTCTTATATCTTTGTAAAACATACATTAACATCAGACTGGACCTTGATAATAACAACTCACAGCCTCAAACAATACTTCAGTGAACTCTCCATAAATTCGTCTTTAACAGATGTGGATAGATGTATTCTTATCCACATATTACTTCAGAGATGTTCTTATCCAAACATTACTTCAACTAATGATGCAAAAATAAACTTTCTAGTCACAAGAGCTAATATTTTTTATTAATACTTACAGTTCTATTTAAGATTACAAGGCAAGTATGTATGTGCCACATTCAGCATTAATGGATACCACAACTACCAATTTAAAAATCAACATACTTAAAGTATGCTAATCCTACTATCTTAAGCACCATTATCTCAATAATGATTTTATGATATCATCTCATTATTTCTACTAATACAGTAGCTCCTGAAATGTGTAAACTGTGTTTATCAGATGGGGATCTTCTGTCTTAACCATACCATGTTTAAAGCTGGTAAAACTGTAGCAGTGTAAAAACACTGTAATCAGGGCAGAACTTTCTCCACTTGAGATTTCATAGAATACTGGACAAATAAGAATACGAAAATGAAACATTTCTCAGGTATTACTTCCATTCTCATCAGTACAGCCAAGAAATAATTGTTAGCATGCAAAGTCAGCATTCAAATTTCTGCTCAACAAGAAATACGGCATTATCCTGTGCTGAAATATTTAATATTGCCATCAAAATAAAGTCTTAGATGAAATCTCAAGGTACAGGCATAGCCTCAGTTTACTGAGCATTTCCAGACTCTCCTCCCCTGTAAAAAGAGACAACAAGAACCTATGGTCTATACTTCAAGGCCAAAAGAGCCATATGGCATGAAAACTAAATTGCTAGCAAGCCAGAAAAACCAGCACAAAATCATGCTTGAACTGCAGTCTCAGCTTAGCAACCAGAGAGAAACTCCTGCATGGTCTATTGCTATACCCTCCCTGCACATGAATTTTCACCATACACACATTTTATAGGGTGTTCTGTCTTTCCAAGAGCACCACAAAACATGCCAAATTAACCATCATCATTAATTTTATTACCATTAACTTGTTCTCTTTCACTGTGCCTATTTAATAGGAGAGAAATAGTATAGAATGACTGGTCGCAAAAACCTCCCATAGATAGAACACAAATCTGTTACCCTTAGGACTACATAATTTCTTTACTTTTTTTAACCACTTAAAGTAACAGCTTGGGAACGGATACAGTATTCTATGTAACTGGCTCTTTCCTTGGATAAATTTTGCTGCTCTCCTTTGCAGAGAGCAAGGAACCAAGACTTGGCAATACAAGAGAACTTTACTAGATTTCAGTTTCAAAATGTTTCTGATACATGTCTATACTATTTTCAGTATCAAAACATACTTTGAATGCAGGATGCCTTCACTCTTGACCTTATTACAGAGGTTTTCTTTCCACCCTTAGGGTTTTCCTGCAAGAGACTTGGACAGTATGATCTCTATGAGCCCACCAGCCATCCCTACTGACTCGGCAGAGCTTGCTTATCAGGAGAAATGAACTAGCTCCCTGGTTATATTTTCACTGTTCAAGTGAGAAGCAATCCTTACAAAGGTAATAACATCCCAATTCACAGTAAAATATGAGATGTCAATCTAACACAAAGTTGAGAAAACTAAATATCAAGCACAATAAAATGCAGAGCTGACAACACAGGATGTCAATTACACGTATCAGAAAGGACTGCACAACAAGACAAGAAATCTCTAAATATACATGATGAATAAAAGGCTGTATGGAAAACTAAGTCTGCTCACTGCTAAGGAGTTATGGGACAAAGAAGTGAGAGACAGAGTCTGAAAAACATTTTCTTTTCTGAGGTCAGTCTCCTGCAATAATGAAGTTGTCACTTCAAAGTTACACCTGTAGGTAATCAACATATGCAATCCTAACAAACTTTCAATTCTGAAAAAGCTTATAAACCCCAAATTATAACAGATATGCCACAGATCC
This sequence comes from Orthonyx spaldingii, assembly GCA_013397795.1. Classification (NCBI taxonomy): domain Eukaryota; kingdom Metazoa; phylum Chordata; class Aves; order Passeriformes; family Orthonychidae; genus Orthonyx; species Orthonyx spaldingii. The sequence goes on along the minus strand of VZTJ01002478.1, from coordinate 2,200,163 downwards.
CTAAAAATAAACTGTACCAGAAATGTCCAAACCACAGGCCCTTGCTTGAACTGTAACTGAACATTTGCAATTCATGCATCATTCCCTTAACATTTTAAAATGTTAGAAAATGCTAAAATATATTTTCATTATTTTAATTTCAGGGCTTTCCTAGTAGTAAACTCAACTACATCATCAAAGGCTCATTGTTGACCTGCCTATAAATGAGACAGAACTAAGAACAAAAGTATGAGACTCTGAGTTCTGTTAAAAACACACTAAAATTAAACGTATCTTCTCCTTTCAATCCAGAAACAACCCATCAATTAAAAGACTGGAAGTAGATGAGAATATCTGCTTGCAAGTACAAGACAGTCTAAAGCATGACATAAGTTCCACAACCAGATACTGCACCCTGACATTAAATGGTAAATCTAGGCAATATTAGAGCTCTAAATCTCCCCTGTGCAGTCAGAGAACAAGACAGACCATAGAACATGCTTGGCTTTAGGTTGAGAAAAACCCAGTAAGACTTCAAAAGTATTTATAAGGCAAAAAGATCAAAACTGGAAGGAGTTAGGAAGCGTCTCCTCTCCCTCACCGCTCCTCCAAACTACTCATTCCCTCAAGAACTGCTTTGCATCCCACTTGAAATGGGTGCCCACAGATGCCAAACCTTCCACTTCACACAGCTGCTGGGGCTCCTGCAAGCTTACCTTCACAAGCTTCATCTCATGGCAAAAGTCCAACAGTGAAGGAAAATAAAATTCTGTTCCTTTCTCTCTGCTTCCCTTGCGTTCTTCACAAACGGCAGAGCACTCAGCTTGGATACCATGACAGATACTCAACCTAGGCTAAGTTGCCATCCCATTTGAAACATTCTGTCATTTCCATTTCAACTCCACATCCTCCTACAGCTTGGATAAAAAGCAGTACTATGTTCCAGGATCCAGATATTTCAATGACTACCTGATCCAATACAAAAAAGATTTACCCATGCCCCCTCCACTAATGGCAAATTCACAAAAATCCATGTTCAAGGATGGAACAAGCCTTTAGGAACATAAAACATGATTACATGTAGTGTGATCTGGCCTCAGGGCCAGGAAGTGAGAGTAAACCACTACTAAAAATTGAGAGCTATTAAACTGTAGTAGACAAGAGTGACTGATCATGTCAGGAGATGAGTTTTAAAGAAATACTAAAAATAACTGACAACTGTTAATTGTAGAGAACTATAGATAACACATTAGAATCAGCGTACCATTCACACTGGGAAAAAAGCACCTTATTACCCTTCTGTTAGTGCTGCAGATAGACTAGGTAGATCATTCTCTATACAGAGTATCATTCATTTAATCTGAATTTAAAATACAGCACTTAAATCTAATAAACTAATCATTGTTTTTTGCATTATTTAAATCAAGTTGATAACCCAACTCTCTGTTACTTGGAGTTTTTGCTTTGAATCAGAGTCCAAACATTATGCTGAAAAGAAAACTCCATCTCTGCCAGTTTTTTTGGCAGAGAAACAACTCACACAACCATGGGAAAAAGCATTTTCCTTCCCCTTCCCACTAACTTGGTTAACGTGGTTCTTCACATGAGTCAAAGCCATCTCCCACTCTACAACCACACAAGGTAAAAGCATTTTGGGGAGCAAGCTCGAATTTTAAAAGGTGACACACATTCTAGCCCAGGGCTATCTTTGCTACAGCAAGTTCACTGGCACTTGAGAAGTAAAAATCCCCTGTGAAACAGACATTTTCACTAAAGTACAATTGGGTCATCATGCCTTTTTGCTGTCTTGCATTTTGCTGTTCTCCACCACCACAAATAATCTCGTCCTAAAACAGCTCCTGCAAAGTGCTGAAAAAATGCCTGACAACAATATGATGTACAATTTCAAGGACTCATTCGATTTCCATTATTTCAATATCAATAGAAATTATTTACCAAGATTATCAGTGCCTGTAAGTACTTCAAGTAATAAATAAGACATTATTATGTATGCCTGTACGCCTCTCTTCCAATGAAACACAGATCTTTATGTGGAAGCCAGGAGACTGCCCAGATAGTCTTTGTGAACAGAGCTGTCACACACAGAAAAATCATACTGAAAGCACAATTTATCATGGGGATATAAATCACATAGCTTGCTTTGGAACTCTCAGCAGATTTCAAATGTTCTTGCTGAGATACCTGACTTCAGGCAGAAGTCTTCACCTTTCAAGTCCCAAAAGGGTTACACATAAAATGGACAAAGCACAGTTTCATCTTCAAGAAGACGGCTTCTCTAGCTGCAAGTTCACACAAAATGAAAAAAACCATGCACCTTGCTCTTCTGAAATCCAAACCTGCAACACTGCACTTCCTCACTTGCATGAACAGGTCTGTGAAAATCAATAGCTCTGAACTCTCACGTGCTAAGTGGCTGCAGAATTAAGAACTTACAAAAAAACCTCCCTTTTTTCAGCATAGCACAAGGGACTCCATCCAACTTCCTTTTGAAGTTGATCAAGAGTACTCCCACTAACTTTCCAAGAGCTGTCTGACTCCCACTAGAGTAAATATTTATTCCTGAATACTTACCGTTTCCTCATTTGTTAACGCCATGTGAAAAATCACTCAAAGAATGCAAAGTGAACTGTCTAGAGTTTGTACATAAAACACGTGAAGAGCAAGATGTCAGTCATAATAAGGCTTTTACCTTACACTTTTTCCTAATTATTAGGTCAACAGGTGGTTCTTCCTTATTCTTGAGGAAAAGACACCACAAGGCTTAAAAAATAATAGCTTTACAGTCATCCTACTACTGACTCCCAGAAAAGACAAAAGGATCATAAGGCTCTACGAAAAACAGGAGAGTAACAACTGAATGATAAAAAGGCAGTGTAAATGCAAAAGGATGTAAAATGAAAAGACTAACCTACAAATTTTTCAAAGATAAATGTATGTGGGGAAACTTTGCAGGAAGTTTTAGTGCATGGCCTACACTTCTATATGCTGCCTATCTACACAATTTTATTTTCTTCACCTATATGTTACTGAAGCCCCAACTAGAATGTCTGCTACACACATACAATATAGTGTTCAGAAAAAGTCTTCAAGAAGCTTTGCAGTCCTGAAGTCACTATGTACCAGAAAGAAATCAACAAAATTAAAAATTAAAGGTATGAGAAATCCAATTAAGATGGCTGCAATTACATCTTCTAAATAGAAAGGGTAAAATACCTCACTGCTTATTTGGACATCCCTTTCATGTATGCAAACTTTTGGGAACAGTGTAAACAGAGAGGAAAGAAAAATTTTAACAGAATCGGGCAGAGGGTAAAGAATCAATCCTAGGAAAAGGGTTTTAGCAGGTACTGCTGCCTTACTAGTTAATTTTAAATAACAAATTTCAATTCCATTCTGAAACAACAAACATATCCCACAGAGCTACAACAAATGCAAACAGTACAAAGTAGACCACTCAAAGCACCAGCAGGTGTGCACTATTTATATATACTAATCCAGTGGATGGACACAACACAAGAACATCTTCAAGAGAAATGCACAGTAAAACACCACAAAAAGTAAGTGCAGATGGTACAGTAACAGAAGTGACTATTTCTCTCTGGACAGTTCTAGTTTCACTGCTGTTCAGTAGGCTTATGTATCGCATTTTTTACAAAGGGGGAGACAAGGCAATAAATCTTTTGTTTTCTTCAAATCTTGGTTTCCAAATTAAATTGGATTGATTTGGATTGTTTGGCTGTTTCACAAACCTGAAAGTTGCTCCACACTGCAGCAGCAGGCAGATTTCAATTGCTAAGTTTATGTATAGATCTTTTTGGTACTATCTAAAAGTAAATTAACTCACATCCAGATGTTCAGGTAAGTATACAAGTACATAAATGCCATTGGAGCTACGGCATTAACACTGAAACATTTATTCTTGTAAATCTGAATGCAACAGGAATTGCTGTTTTGATGATCAATTGATCCATTTATCTTTTTTTCTGTTTGGTGTAACATAGTTGAATGGCTAAACACAAAAGCATATACTCCTTTACTAGAAGGTGCTTATGCACCTAACACATATTTGTTCCCTAGCACTCCTATTGCAAAAACCAGCTGAACAAGCCCTAGCTGTACCCACATAATACACTACATACCTTTTGCTTATCACTTGGTGCATTACACCTTCTCAGTTCCCGCCTTAATACTCATACACATTATTTATTCTTCACTTTCTTCAAAAAGCTGAGTATGATGTTGAGTGTTCAAAGCAAAGTGGATGTTTTAAAAAATTCTACCAAGAAGACAAAATAACTATCACACACAGAGCCACAAATAGATCCTGAATGCACCTCTGCAAGTTGTATGATTCACCGAATTCAACAACCCCTGGCCAAATGACCCCTATTGACAACAATATCCTGCCAGCTTCCATTAAATGCAGAGCAGCAAAAGCATATTGTTCCCAAACACAGGCTCCTTCTCTCTCTAGGTCAAAGAAGAGAGGAATAAACCATTACTACAGGTTGTTAGCAGATTTGATTGACAAGACAGACAACTGGATCAGCAAGTGATTTGTAACAGGTTCTCTGCCCTTCCAGCACCCTCTGCGTTCTGCAAACTCAGCTGCATCGACCGCAGCCCCAGAAACATGTGACAGCGTTACTTACTTGCTGCTACCGAGAAGTGTACGTGTAAACGTAACAAACTGGGTTGCCAGAACAGCTGGGCTGCACACCCAAGTGGCACAAATTCCCTCCCTTTTCCTTTGTAGAGTGCTCTCAGGGATCCTGACGCTACTGAAGGGAAATAGCACTTACACAGCACAGTCTGCTGCTGCAGGACTTAATGTACTAACACACCTACAACTCACCAGTGAGGGGCCAAGGGCTCCTGGCTGGAGTTGCCAGCTGTGACATTGAACACCACATCCCTGCGACCCATGGCACAGCAGGAAAGTGAGCAGATTCTCTATTTTCAGCAGCAGTTTTTCAGGTCCATCTAGCATCAGCTCCCAAGCACTGGATGATGGGGAACAGGGTTGTGGATGGGAGGAAAGTTTCCAAATGCCTCGCGCTATCAATCCCATGGAGAAGAACCCGAAAAATACTAAGGTGTGAGCTACAAAGAGCTCGTGAACTAAAACATTTTGAAATATATGCAGAAAATAAAATTGCTTCCCTTTTGCACAGAGCTCTGCAACGGTGTGAGTACACAACGGCACTGTGATAACACTATCTGAAGTTGTCCAACTTCAGAGAGCGCATTAAAGCAACACTAAGCTGCCTCTTTGACCAAGTCTGTCTCTTTTACCAATGACACTTCAACGGAAGCAGCAGAAAAGGATTTGAGACAAAGCCAACAGCGAACCACCGTGCGAGCATTCCCGCAAACCGGAGGTCTCTCTCAGAGCAGTGCTGATTATTCTGGTGCGCCTGCTACCCTCCAACACAACTTTTGTCATTTAAAGCCCCGTCGAGCGGCAGAGTGCAGGCAGGGACAGCGGGACAGCGGGTTCGGGTGGCGCGGAGTTCCGCGGCGGAGCGAGGGCCGCGCCACCTCCGCCCCGCCGCCCGGCAGGGAGGGCGCGCCGCGGCCGCCGCCCGCTCCGCTCCGCTCCCCTCCCACTACTCACCCCCGCGACCGGCCGGACCGGAGTCACGGCGGCGAAGTCCGGCGGCGGCAGGCGGCGGCGGCCACGGCACATCAGGACGATCAGGGTGCCCAGCGCGGCGGCAGCGGCGGCGCAGCCCGCGTAGAGGGCGAGGCGGAGCAGCAGCAGCGCCAGGCACGGCGGCCCGCCGCCCCCTGCCTCGGCCCGCTCCTGCCCCAGGTGCACGACGGACACGGCCAGAAGCCCCAGCCCCGCCGCCAGCACGAAGCGGGATGAGCCGGGATCCTCGTCCTCCTCGTCTTCCGCCGCCTCCTCCTCGCCGCCGCCGACCACAGCGGCGGCCGCCGGGGCGCTGCG
>VZTJ01002478.1:2133734-2193843 GCA_013397795.1 Orthonyx spaldingii | reverse complement strand
CGGGGGCGGGGGCGGTGCCTGCCGGGCGGGCGGGCCCGGGACATGTGCGCCCGCCGCACCGCCCCCCCGCGAGGCCTGGCCCGGCCCGGCTGGGCTGTCATGCACCGTACTCTGTCCCGGGCAGCTCCGCCGCGGCGGGGTGGGAGGCGTCCCCACGCACAGGCCAGGAATCGGGTCCGCTCGAACGAACCGCGGGGATCCCCGCCGGCTGCAGGGCGGAGCTGGGCCCCGCGGAAAGCTACGGGACGCGTCTCCTCCACGGGACCTGAAGCACACGGGCGACGGTTCGGCCCAGAGGGATGCGGGATGATCAGACCGGGTCATCGAGGCCCTGGCCAGAGCTCAGGACAAAAGCCTTGGCCTAGGGCAACTCAGAGATCTGGACACCCTCCTGAGTGTGGGCAGTATGCACCCCTCTGCCTGCACCCCTCTGATCACCCGAAGGAAGCCATAAATAACTGGATTTCAGAAATAAAAAGTTGATAGAACAGCAATGAAAATGGTACAACAGTGATTCTAAAAAACACCAGTCTCACTACCCCAGTGGAGGCCTGCCAGCACTCCTGTCACTACCCTCCCTTCATTGTATATTTTATATGTTTGTGGTAGATCTAAGAACAAATTCCTGGAAGGGCACAAGGCTTGCCATATCTCAGCTGTGATTGGGACACGTGTTCATCTTGCCATAGGTGTGGCACAGCTACAGCTCCACCAAATTTGCAAGTTCATAGCACCTACCAAGCAAAGTCAAATTGGGAGGCCTTGATCTCTTCAGAGTGTTTGCAAAAACCAGCTTCATTACCCTGTGTGCAACAAGCCAATAATTACACGCTCATGAGAGGCATTGATTACTTCAGAGTTGTTCAAGCCTGGGTGCTCAGTGGTATTCCACAAATCAAGCACACCAAATATCAAAACTTTTTACTATTTATACATTTTACCAAACAAAGAAATTAGTGTTCATTGGCTACAAGTTATAGAGTTCTCTTATTAATTAGTATTTTATTTTCTACTGGTTAATTATTCTCTCGTTTCCTATGCTAATCAGTCTGCATGCTCAGTCTTCTTTTGAGTTGGTGAATTTCTTGGGTCAGTGGTCCTTAAGTTGGTGGTTGCGATCTCCTTTTGCTGGAATTACTTTTTATCAAGTTGGAACTGATTTCAGCACAATTGCTGAGTTGGGTTTAATGGTTTCTTCCTTGTCTTGGGAGTTCTGCCAAATGTCCTTGTGTCCCATAAATTCTGTATTCTTTGTGTTCACTATCAGTGGTACATCCTTCTCCCCAAGCTTTGTTAACCTCCGCCTAGGACTGAGATCACCAATGCATGTCAATCCCTAAACTTTACAGGCAATTCTACCAACAAGTAATTTGTTTTTCTAACATATGGACATCACTTAGAGCTTGCTTGTTAGCTGCTCTCTGTTTCAAGGATTACATCTCCCTTCTTCTTAATTAGTCTTGAAAGTATACAAAGATCAAAGAGCATCCTTTCTTAAGAAAAATTTTATATATTCCACATTTTGCAACAAGAGTAGGAGTAAAGGGCAGTGCTTTCCTCACAGAAGCCACACTATGCAAAAGTGGATTTACAAGTATTTACTTGTGGGCTTCATTTTAAGAACAGATACCTGTAAACTCTACAGAAGTGTTTAGAGGCAGAAGTGTACTGGTATGCAGCTAGTAAGATTGCCATTGCTCTGGCAGTTGAGGTGTAGAAAAAGAGCCCTGAATTGTACTTTTTAAGGACAATTATTGTTCCAGAGGTTGGAGCAGTTTTGATTTATTCAGGCTCTCTAAAAATGTTACTTCTGTCAAATGAACACTGCTAGGCTGATGAAGAAACAAATACCAATGCTCTGATCTTGTGAATGCTTACATTTCCTTATAACTCCTAGAGTGCATAGAGCAGCATTTATAAAACCAGGCACCAATCTTCCCTGCGCTTCTGTGCTTCTAAACAAGCCAGGACACTGAGCGTGAACGGTACAGGTGTCCAGAAGGCTGTTATAGCCCTGGTACAGCACTTGTAAGTTGTGTGCCAGCTCATGGTGCAGAACTGTAATGGAAATGGGCACAGAATAGCAAGGAGCTAGTCAGGATTCTGAGTTACAACAAATGTTTTACTCTATCACAATATTTTCTAAGCTATTTCTAACCTAACTCACAGTGTGTGATGGCCTGGTGTCCATATATACCTGCCTGTGTGTATCAGAAGTTTGCATAACAATATATTTCCTCTCAAAATCCCAAAAAGTAGTTACGAAGTGATTTTAGGTCCCCTGTTGGTCACTTATGAAAGGAGACACTGATCCTCAATCTGATGCAAAGTCCTTACAGTAACTTAGTCCTTAGTTTGATAAAATATATCATTTTATTACAGTTTGTTCTATTTAGTGGATATTAAATTGCACAAAATCCTTTTAAATGCTAGCTCAGACCATTCACAGTGTATCAAAAATTGATTTTTTAAGTAACATGTCTAATGTGATTAAAGATAAAAACCATCATGTCATAATAGTGAAAATACTACTGCAATGGCCGTCCTTTCCCATGGGAATTACTATGTGGTAAAACATCCTGATGATTCACTGAAGGGCTTTGGGACCAGGGTTTTTTCAATACATATGATCGTTAAGACCAGCAGAGATTCTTGCAGAGTCTGAAAGCTTTCGGATAAAGCCCAACATGCCTGAAAGTTTCCTATAAACTCATTTTATTCTCATCAGGTAGAAAATAGAAAGCAAATATCCATCTCCCAGCACACAGTTTATTCATCAAGGATTTCAGAATATACAGGACTTTGGACTGAGTTCAAGATCTATTCTGGGATCTTTATTAAGATCCACACAAGAAACCAGGCAGAGACCTTCTACTGAAATTGCGTTCAGGAAACTGCCTGGGCCTCTGTCAAAACTACTTAAGGGAATTGAATTTTTAAATTAACCTGAAGCAGAGCATGTAATGTTGTTAGTCCTGTGTAAACAGAGAGTATTTTCTTACAGTAGTAATTCTCAGAAGTGGAGAAGAAGATAAAAAACGCAAACCTACCTGCAATAACAATTTAGTCCTGCAGTGCTTATGCACAAAGCCACTTTTTGTCTGAGTGAGTAATTCCACCAATTTTAGCTAGGATTTACACATCATACCCTGAATTAGATATGTCTGAATCAACTCAAGTGTGTATCCATAGAGCTAGAAGAAGATTTTATTCTTTTTCTTTTAGCTTTTAATAAGTTTCTATAACTTTTCAACCTGAGATACAACTCCTAATATTTTAGATGGCATCCTAGCTCCACTGAAGTTAATAGCAATTTTCAAGTTTACCGCAATGTTATTTGAACCTCCCCTTTTGTACTTTAAAAATTACTTTTCTGTACAAGATAAAAGGACTTCAATGAGGTCAATTTTCTGAACTGGAGATTACTATAGTCTCTTTCTGTAGCTATTTACTCAGTTTGTGAGAAAAGAGATTCAAATTCTACCTTATTCAAGCAGTACAGCAGATATCTTTCCTACAGAGATAAGACCATTACTTGTTTTAAAAGATAAATGATGTCTGATTTGGGGAAGAATCCAGCATCTTCACTATTTTCCTTTGAGCTAGAAATATCATTTATCTTTGTAAGGTACCCTAGAAAAAGCCCCACTGAATTGAACCCAGTTTTGTAGCTGCCTTTAGTGACAATTGTTCGACTTGCGCCTTCACAGTACTGCAAACTTTAAACTTGAATGAATTTTCACTTTAAAATGTTTAGGCAAGCTTAAAATAAATACTTTTCCTGTAGGCTTTTTCACATTTGATTTCCGTTTTCTCAGCCTCTCCAGCTCAGATCCCAATGCTATAAAGAGACTACAACAAGTTACCACTTCTCAATTAAAACCAAAAAAATTACATTATAGATGAAAAAAGAATGTGTATAGCGCATACATGGTTTATATTTTTAGCATGCTTACAACTTTGAATTAATTACATGCTTTTTTATAACTGCTGTGGTGCTGCATTGCAGTTACAGTCATATTAGAACTTTATGGAAATTTCTAAGGTTCAGGGCACAAAACCCAGAATTGCTCATGAATTTGTAAATGTGATGATAAACAAGGTAAACCTGGGTAGCTAACGCTGTTAGATGCAATCATAGGAAACCTAGAGCAAGAGAAATGGAAATTGAATGCTATACTTCTCAGTATCTTAAATGTACAAAATATCTAAGTTACACTAATATTAACTGATTTTATTTTTTGCTGCACCTTTTGGGACAGTGGTATTGCATTTTGCATATTTGTAGTCAGGAACTTGACACACAGGAAAAAATGACAAAAGCACCCATTTAGTGTCCAGTGTGAGGAACCTAAGACCTCTCTTGGCGAGCTCTGCAAAGGCTCAGCATTTTGTAGCACGTTTTCCAATACAGTTTTCATTGATTTTAGCTGCAGTTGTCATTATTCAACATTTGAACAGTGAACTGAGTGAGGTGCCAGAAAAATAAGAAGGGAACATATGACAAGTATAAAAATTTGGTCAATGTAATTCGTGGAACTTTCATTAAACACTGTGTGGCACAAGTAGGACCTGACTCTGGTTAACTTAGACACATTCAGTTGTATTACTCAATATTCTTTCCTTTTTTTGTAATGTTCTGACACATTTGCTATGTGTATTTAAAAAATGTATATATGTGTGTGTGTGTGTGTGTGTGTCTATGCACACATACATCCATTCACCTGTGCCTCTGTGTGTGTGTTCACGTGCCAAAGGAAACAGGACAATATGCACAATAGTTGATTTGTCTGCACAGCCCTGATTTAATTCAAAATTCAGTATGCTCAGCAAAAAATATGATCATGTCATTAAATCTTTTTCCTGATGAACAATGGGGCCAAAGTAAAGTTGAATTTTGTGTTTTGAATAAGTGGATCAATAATCTGGAGGTCTTTCTTTTCACATAATTCTTTTCTGCATTGTTAAAAAAACGTAGATTTAAAGTAACATTGCTATTATTACGACATAATATTGCAACTGATCTCTTTGAAAGACTGTAACCTTTCCCATCCTTACACAGGAGACTACCACTTCTCAGGGGCAGATCACTAGTAGGTAATCACTTAGTGCCTGAAGTGATGAAACTTCCCAAAGGTTTCATCCATATTTCTATAACAATTATACTGAAATGCAAGGTGGCTTGGAGTAAGGTCCAGATCCAACCTCAAATATTTGTATCAAGCTTCCCTAGAAGTCCTCTAGATGAGTTGCCCCTTTGCATTTCCTCAGGATACATCGCCCAGTGCTGCAGTCCTGGCATTATAATGTAGGGACCCATTGCCTTGACCTCTGGTCCTGTTATCTTAATATGGGGCACCATTCCCTTAAGGTGGCTCACAGTCATCTTAGCCTGGGGCACCATTCATTCAGCCTGGGTCACCCTCCAGTCCATATGGGCTGCCAGCACATCAGCCAGGAATGCCGTCATCCCAGCCTGGGGCACAAACACCACAGTCTGGAGTACCATCAACTTGATATGGGGCACTGTTATCTCCAACACAGAAAACCATCACTGCAGCATGGAGCCTCATTGCCTTAACATGGGGCACCATGACCTCAACCTGTGATTCTGTCCCCTCACCCTGGAACCCCATGATCAAAATCTGGGGGCAATCACCTCAGCTAGGGGCACTATTTCCTCAGCTTCAGCCCCCACCCTGTCAATCTGGAGACCATGACTTCAGTTAGGAGCACTGTCACCTCGGGGCCCCATTGCTTCCACCCAGCATACAATTGTCCCAACCCAGAACCCCATTGCCTCAGTTTGAGGGACAATCACCTGAGCATACAGCTCCATCACCTCAGCCTGGAGAAACATCATGTCAGACTGAGACACTGGTACCTCAGCCTGGAGCCCCATTACTTCCGCCTGGAGTAACATTGCTGCAACAGGGGGACCATCACCCTGATTTGGGGCACAATCACCTCGACTTGGGGCCCCATGGCCTTAGTAAGAGTCCCAGCTCTCTGCCCCATTCCCACAGAGCAAAGAAGGGGAAGGGACTGATGTCTGTATCAGAAATAGTTGACCAGCAGGACTAGGAAAGTGATTCTTCCCCTGTACTAGGCACTGGTAAGGCCACACCCCAAGAACTATGTCCAGTTCTGGACCTCTAAATTCAGGTAGGACATTGAGGCCCTGGAGCAAGTTCAGTGAAGGGAAATGAAACTGGTGAAGGGTCTGGAGCACAAGTCTTAAGAGGAACAGCTGAGGGAGCTAAGGTTGTTTAGCCTGGAAAAGAGGAGACTCAGGGGAGACCTTATTGCTCTCCACAAATACCTGAAAGGAGGTTGTAGCCAGGTGGGGATCGGCCTCTTTTCCCAGGTAACCAGTGACAGGATTAAAGGGCACAGTCTTAAGCTGAACCGAGGGGCGCTTATGTTGGACATTAGGAGGAATTTCTTCACAGAAAAGCTTGCCAAGCATTGGAACAGGCTGCCCAGGGACGTGGTGGAGTCACGGTCCCTGGAGGTGTTTGAGGAAAGACTGGACGTGGCACTTAGTGCCGTGGTCTGGTTGACAGGGTGGCGTTCGGTCACAGGTTGCACTCGAAGGTTTCAGAATTCCCTTCCAACATCATTGACTCTGATTCTGTGGAGAACCCGTGCCTGAGGGGCACCTCCCGGTGGGCAGTCCCGGGGCCCGGTTCCCTTCCCGCCCCGCTCAGGCGCCGCCTCTCCCCGCCCGGCGGCGGGCGGGGCTGGCCGGGGCTGCGCAGGAGCGGGGCGGCAGTGAGGGAGCGGCTTTGGTGCTGCGCAGCTCCCGCCTCCCTGCTCGCTCCTCTCTTTCTCTTCCCGTGCCTGTGAGTATCCGCCCGGCTACCTGCGCGGTTACCACAACAAAGCCGGGAGAAGGGGGGGCCGGGGAGACACGGCGGCGGCCGCTGCTGCTCCCCGGGGGCTGCCGGCCGGGCGGTGGGGCCTGCGGTGCCTCCTCGCCACGGAAGGTGCCTGGCGGGCGGTTGGGGGCGGTTGGGGACGGCGGGCATGGTGCTCCCCCGTCTGCGGCAATTTTTTTCCCGAAACAAGGTGGGAGATGTGTTTTGTTCGTGCGTACATATGCATTATTTTTAACCATTATATAATTTAAAAAATTATTTTAGCTGTCTTCCTACTCGCGCCCCTGCCTGAGCGACGCGCACGTAGGTGTCCCCCGAGTGAGCGCGTCGTGCCCGCTGCCTTTGCAGGGCTGGCGCTGGCGTTTTGAGCTGCCAGAGTTTGGTTATGTCGCCCTGAGACGTGTGTTACACCCCACACCAGTGCCGTGCCTGCCCGCTTTGCTCCTTGGGGAGATTGGAAAAGAGATGGGAGATCTCCTTCTGAGGAACCGGCCCTCGTTGTCGCCGTAGTGGCCGGCTTTGGGAGCGAGTTACAGTGTCGCGTGTGCTATCCTTAAAGTTACCGGACTTGGAGAGACACGTTGCAGTGGTGCCCAGATACAGTTCAGAGGGGTGTTGTGGTTGGGGTTAATTAGTGGGAATCAAGTCAACTGGAATGATTATTGCAGACAGCTTGCCTCGAGCCTGTTAATCATCCCCAGAGTCACGTTTCCACACTTTCCTCAGGACAGTCTTGTAACTCCCCCTGCCCAGCACAGGGCTGTATTCTGCACTAATAGTTCCCCAGGTGGGGCTGTAGTTTTGAAAAATAATCGGCCACCAAGTCTCTTGGCCCCTGTGGATTAGGGTGGAAATCACAAATGAGTGGTACCTCTGAAACCTGGGCCCCTGCAGCAGAGCAGAGTACTGAATTCATTTGAAAGAGGCTCACTGAGATGGTACAACAAAATGCAATGTATGTTGTGTTTGTCAAACATTGGGGTTTTTTTCTGGAGTTTTCACAGCACATTATGGAAATTGGCATTTTAAAATGTAGTTCAGCATGGTTTATGGCACAACTTAATTTAACCTTTATGCCTGGCTGAAATTTTTCCTTTCCAAACACTGTTTTTGAGAACTGGTTTAATTATAGTATACAAATGACTTGCATGTATATATTCTTACTATATAACAGAAATTTAAAAAAATCTAGTGCTTGCATTTGGACATGTATATATTTAAAAATTGTGTGGTTAAAATTTCTATGCAACATTCATAAAAAGACCAGGACAACGATGTGGAATGGAATGAATGTAACAGAAATAGCAGTGCTAAATTTCTTTTGTATCCCTGCTATTTTCTGTAGTGAGGTTCTCAGTACTGTGCATAGAGTGCGTTGTACACATTTTTGCTTCTTTAAAAAAATAGTTCATCTCTCTTTTTTGCATAAAAAGTGTTTGCTGGAGTCAGTGGAGAGAGAACAAAGTTCTGCAAGGTTAAATTCTTCAGAGGAGTTATTTGAAGACTGAAATGAAGTTGTCATTGCTAGAAAATAAGTTAGGAATGAGTTTGTGAAATAATTGGCATTTAAAAATATAGTTGTCAGAGCTTTGGACCCTGTTTTTGGAATGCTTCAAGCTCTTCCAACACTTCTTCCTGGTTTGTTTTTTTTCTGCAGTTCATATGTTGTTCTTTCGATTTTTCTCAACCTAGATAATACTTGCAATGGTTTGGAATAGAAACGAGGGAAAAGGGCAAGTAATTTGGGGACATTGTATTGCTTTTCTTGGAACTTAAAGCTTTTGTGACCTACTGGGATTTTTGTTTTGTGCTTGCCCTTGTTTAGAAGGGCATTCAGACAGCCCTTCTTTGTAAGACTTACACATGGGCTCAGAGGGCTGTCAGGACTGTTGAGCCCATTGAGGCTTTGAATGCAATTGGCCAATCCTTTGAAAGGCTCAACCCAGGAACACACAAAAGTGCAAATTTTGTAGGTTGGTGGCATATGGTCATCTGTGGCATAGATGATAGGATCATCTACAAGCTTTTTAAAGTCTGCCCTTTTGGATGACATACTATGACACCTGAAACTTAGGTGTAAGAATCTGAAAGCGAGCTGGATCCTAGGTGAGCCTTGGTACTCCTTAAATTCATGGGAGATAGGCAGACTCTTACCGTACTGCTTCCACCAGAGCTGTTTCTTACAGCTGTTTCATTCTTTGCTTCCTGATGTTGTGTGACACCAAGACTGGTGACAGCAATGGTCTAAAACATGATCTGTGTTCCTTGGCTGAGTTATTTTCCATCCATCAATTTCAAGTGATGTTTAAGTCACTGTTCAGTGGTGAGTATTTGTCATTCTTGAAGTGTTTCATTGTAATAATAAACACTGGAACTCCATATTATGTTGAATTTAATAGAGCCCTCTGTTTCAACATCTTATGTGCTTTTCCACGCTTGGTATTTTCTCATCCAAAGAAAGGAACAAGTCACAAAAATATAATGCAAGAGATTATCTCAAGAGGCTTTTACCTCATTTGCCCCTTATACACATTCTGAGGAAACAGAAATATATTTAGACTCTTCCTAAGTGATATTTTTTGAAGCTGCTCTTTGTGTACTGATTTAGTGACTGAATTTCTATGCTTTCTCCTGCTCATCTGTACCAGGCAGTGCTTGTCCCTCTTATATAAAAATATATTCACTGAAAATTAAGAACTGCGTCTTATTTTCAGTGGTTGTAGATAATGTAATTGTTACATCTGTAAAACGATGTGTGTATATTTTAAACTGTGATAATAGGCACATCTTGTAATGGAGGGCCTTATGAAGGAAATTCTTTCAGAAACTCAGGTCTCTTTGATGTGTGTTGAAGCACATCTATGCAAACAGTTAAAGGAAGTGCTGATGACATAGCTATTTGTCTAGTCAGGTCACTAAGCACACTAAACCTGTAGTGTTAGAAGCTTGAAAACACTTGTAGTTCAGTGGGCATTTCTGTTGTGAGAGACAGTTCATGTGTTGTGCCACTTGGTAGAGATGGCCTGATATTCAGAAATATCCTGTGATTTATCTGCTGCTGGACTCCATCAATAATTTGTGAAGTGGTGTACTTGATTCCTTTATGGTTCTGCCATCTGTTTCAGGACTGGCAAATGTAATTCCAGCCTTTATGTGGCAGATACGCTGAAGCTTTGCTTTGATAAGAGCAGTTGTTTTCCTTTTACTTGCCTGCAGTTTTGAACTGCTGCGCCAGACTCTCCCCCTTCAGCTGTAGATAGCCTGGTTGAATGCATGTTGTCCCAAAATTTAAATCTTGATATTTGACAGAAATACTCTTCATAGATATATACCAGTATAGAAAGAGTGGGAAAACAAAGCTGGACCTTTACTTTACTGCCAGGTATCAATGGTGAAGAGCAGAGTCTGTCTCGTTTTGGGATTTTCCTACTGTTCTGTATTATCAAAGACTGTGGCTATGGGTCAGTTTTGGGAAAGATCAATGCCAGTGACCCGTTTTCCCCTAGCGGCTTGCTGCCGTTCAGTCTTTGAGGTAGCTGGAGTTGGGACTCTTCCAGTTAGGGAGAAATTGTATGGCAGCAGCCCCATGAGACTTCAGTGTGGGTGGTGTCACTTATGCTTGTAGAAATGGAGAGCCTTGCCGAAGCTGCTGCTACTTTTATCAACCAACATATGAGTCGTTGTCTTCATCTTTGATTGTAATTGTAAGCTACTTCTTTTCTTCCTGGGTTTAGAGGGTTTGCAAGTAATTTTCTTGGGATTCTCAGCAATGAGTGAGTGGTCATGGTCTACTTAGAGAGATCTGATGGCCGTCATCACTCCCATCATTTAACCTCCGTATTCTCTGACCTAACTTTTCTGCTCAAGAGGTCACAAGGTGACCTTTGCTGAAGAGCCTGAAGAACAGATATTTAGTGTGTTTGTATGAGTGAAGTCCTGGAGCTACAGATACACATACTCTCAGCATAATGTATTGCAGCTTTTCACAGTAGGGGAATGGCTTATTTTTGGCTCAAGGGGAAATATTTTTTCTTTCCCCCCCTCTCTTCTTGCCTGCTTCCCCTCACCACTGTTTCTGCCTGTTCTCTCCCCTCCCTGCCTTGTACATTAACTTGGAAGCCTTTGCCCAGCAGTTATCTGGGGCTCTTTGGTGGTCATGTGCTTTCACTTGTGCTAACCATGATGGCAATTGACTCTGTTCCAGGATTTTCTAGTGCCCATTGACTGAACTGAATTCTTACTTGAAATAGCGAGGAGACTTAGGACTTTGTTGCAACTCTTTTGAAAAGACTCAAGAGTACTTTGAAGCATCTCCAGTGAGCCTACCTGTTTGAGACAGCACTGCTGTTCTGAGGACTAATCTGTCATAGGTTTGGGACGTAAACTGTGTTTTGGAGCATACAGGGGAAAATCCTTCTGTTGTGCCCAGCAGAGAGAACCAGTAGTAAAAGCAAACCAAAACAAACAACGTGAAAAAAAAAAGCAGAGGATTTAGGGCAGCATTGCTGGTACATACTGACCACATAAATTTGAAGTCGTTTTCCCTCCTTCCTCTTCTCTGGTTAGGAGAGAGAAAAAGGCAGTGAAAGGCATTAGAAAGTCAGCTGAGAATCAGCCAGACAAGTGGTTTCAGATGCACTAGAAACAATGGTAGTTCTGATCTGAGCTC
This sequence comes from Orthonyx spaldingii, assembly GCA_013397795.1. NCBI lineage: Eukaryota > Metazoa > Chordata > Aves > Passeriformes > Orthonychidae > Orthonyx > Orthonyx spaldingii. The sequence goes on along the minus strand of VZTJ01002478.1, from coordinate 2,182,293 downwards.
GAATTAGGTCGTGTGAGATTTGGTCTATGAAGGACAGACATGCTTCCATGGTCTGTTCAGATGACTTAGTTCAGGCACAAGTCTGATTCTGTCTCATGAGCCAACAACAAGAGGTTTGTCATTAATCAGCAATACTTACTTACACATAGGCTGTAATCTGAGCAGAGGGATTCACCCCCATGTAGTTATGTCTGGGGTGATCAGCAGCAACATGGTTACCTTAAATGGACAGAGCCAGATTTGTCTTGCAGATGTACCATGAAAGGATAGGAGCTAATAACAGTTGCAGGATGTGACATGAAAAATTCTGATTAAAGAAAAAAAATAACCCTTAATTATAGAAACACTGAATGGTTTGGGTTGGAACGGACGTTAAAGTTATCTAATTCCAACCCACAGTAAGAGTTGTCAAGCATTTGAGCAGATGTCCACATAGCACAAGTGTTCATCCTTGGAGTTCTTGAAAACTTGGTTGGACAAGGCCTTGAGCAAAACTAGATCCAACTTTGAAGCTGACCCTGCTTTGAGCAGTGGACTGGACAATGTCTGGAGGATCCTTTCCAACCTAAATTTTTCTATGATGCTAATTCCAGCTCCTGTCTACCTTATGGTGTTTTGCGTAATAATTTGCCTGTGGCTCAATAAACCCATCCATCTTGGATCCAGTGAGGAATGTATGGAGGAGCAGAGGTTGAGTAGATTTATCATGTTGGAGTTCATTCTGAGCTGAAGTTGAGGCCTTGTGTTCTATAGATTGGTTCAAAATCAATGATGGTTTGGTCTGGGGAAATTGGTACCCAAGTTTTGAGAACTTGTGGTATGCAGAACAGCTGTAGCAAGCATTACACTCTGAGTTTGGAAAATCAGAATATCTACTAGAGATCAGTTTTTTCATTTATTGGGGGTTTCCCTTAAGAGAAGTAGTTTTCCTAAGAGCTATATTTCTTCCTTTGCATGCTTTGTTGTTCTTAGTAGCAGATATGAAAGTTTAATTAAAGAGGAGGTAAGCAGGGCTCAATATGCATGGTTTGTCACACAGGTTTTAAGACTTGTGTTTTCTCATGTTTCCCCTCTTTTGAACTAACAAACCCCCAAAAGTAGAACTTTTCTCGTCCAAACATTTTTATGGCTCTCTTTTAGATGTTTTCAAATTTGTCTTTTTTGTTTGTTTGCTGGGGTTTTTTTAAGCTTCAGCAAAAAATGAGGAAGGGAGGGAGAAGAAGCCAGGTGTGGTTCCTTTAGCATTTTCAACCTCTCCCTAGTTCACCATACAAAGAGGCAATTTGGCAGTCAGCAGGTTTAGGGAGGCAGGATCCTCAGAGGGAAAATAATGAGAATGTAGAATCAGAGGATTTTGGAGTATCATAAAGAACATATATAAGTCTTTTAAATAAAACACTTTCAATCCTAAACCAGAAGGTGCCCTATTGGAGCTAAATGCAATATTATACTGCTTCTGATATTTTACATGTTTTTTTTAATACATCCTAAAATGATGTCTGTTCTTTTTTGTTGCTGTAAACATACTATTGACTCATCTTGAGTGTACTATATCTGTGCCGTATTATGGCCTTTGTGGTGATGCACAAGATGCACACAGTAACATCAGACATTTCTGATTCAGCCCCTAGCATGTGTAAAGGGCTTGTTTTCCCCTTCTATTAAATACCGGAATCTTATGATGTCATGAAAGCGTTTAGCCCCTTCAGAGAATGCATAACATACAAGCTCAGAGTGTGGTGTCTTGCATGGTAGGAATTTGTGTGTTACCAGATAGGAAAAAAACAGCTTTCTTTGGAGCATGGTGGTTTGCATGCTAGGAATTTTTATGTAACAAGATAAAAAAAAAAAAACCCAGTTGTCCTCTCTATATAAATCATCCTCTTCCTTGGTTATGAAAGTAGAATGCTTAAAAGAAAAGAAAGTTGATCACTACTTCTGCTTGAATGTTGATTTTTTTTTTTTTTTTCCTTTTTTTCTATGATTTATTTCAGTACTCTTGGAAGCACATGTTTCAGTTGGTGTGCATTTTAAAAAGTAAAAAATTGAGTGGATAACTTTAAGGTTTAACCTTAAAGTTAAAACCAAGTTTAAAACACCTCAAATCTTTCACTGGATACTTAATGTATTTCATAAGTGTTAGTTTCTAACATTCAAAAATGTTTTCAAAAAACAGTATATGTTCAAACACAAACCCACATCTAAGTCTGTATCCTCGTTATATGACTTTTTATGTACCATCCTACCTTTGTAGAAAATATTTTATATTGCAGTCATGACTCATGGCCTGTTCTTAGGCATTGCCTACAAAAATATTTCAGGTGGTGCTGTAGTTGGCAGTTTTGCAGCTGGCAGGGGAAAAGCGCTCAATACGCTTCGTGTGATTAGGGTCTTGATCTGTTTTTTAACATGGAGGACGATGTCAAAATGCTGCTTGTTCTTTGGGTAGTGCAGCAGCAGGCAGTGGTTGACCTGTGCAGGAGCTGAGTGCTCTTTGTTCTTGCAGTGTCCGGCTGGGGAGAGCGTGGATATGGTCTAGGTACATAGTCAGACGCTCGGTGTACCAACTCCCTGACAAGAAGGTGTGGGTTCCTAAAGCCCTGACAGCCAGACTGCATGTTCTCCTTGGCTGCTTGGCTACTGCTTTCTGGTCTTAAATGGGTCACTCTTGAAGGGATTAAAAAGTGGTGTAAACTAGTTCTTCCTAAACTAGGAAGAACTGCAGCGAGGAAGGGACAAAAGGGTGCGCCTAGCTGGGGTAATGAGTGATTGTTACAGATGCAAAAAAAATGGGGTGAGAGGTAGAGAATTACATGGGCTGAAGAAATATTACAGTAAAAAAAGATGTGGCAAAGAAGTAATGGCCAGCCTGTTCTTTGGAGTTGATCATAATTGTGTTAGAGGGTTTCATGGCAGAAAGCCACAAAAAGCATATTTTTTTTGTAAATAAATACAGCGGTCCTTAGAATTAGCAGTTAATGGTAAGTATTTGAATGTAATGACAGTTGTTTTGGGATTTCAGAGTATCACTTGTTGATTCTGTATTCTAAAAGCTGGCAACATAGCAGAAATCTATTTCTCACAGAAGTAAAATTACACTATGTGTTGTCTAGAAACGGGTGCGAGATTGTACAGAGCCAATTTATTGATTTAGGCATGGTTTATCAGCAAAATTACTTCTTCTGTATTGCATCGTCTTGGCAAATTCCGGCTCTGTTGCAGACACTCTAGATGTAGGAGTGGAATAGGATCCAAGAATACCATCTCTTTGTTTATTTCCTCTTGTTTGTTTTTAATGGAAATGACAGAATTAATTAATGTTTAGTTTGTGAATGATTGAGTGTCAGTGAGAGACATGGCATGTCTCTTTCCCATTAAGATGAAGGCTAAAGTTGTTAGGGATTTGAACCAAAGGAGTGAAGTATGCATTTGGCAGGGGAATGACTGCTGCTCCTTGGGTAGGGCCAGACTGCTAAAAGGTCTCTCCTGTACTGGTGGTTGCTGTCTGTGAAGGAGTTATGGCTCAATCTTCATAGAAAACAGCCCACTGGCAGGTGAGCTATTCCTGCATCATGTAGAGTGGGAAGATGTGTGCTCCTTGGCTGGCATTAATGGTGGAAAGGAATGTACAAGCTTCTTGTTATCTTTTATCACCTTTTTCCACCTCTACACTGCCCTTTTATCTTGAGTTAAATCCCATCCTCATTTCAGAGACTTTGTTCAGAAAAGGGTCATCTGAGAAGTCATGGTGTGACTACACACTGTAGCCAATGAGATACTGTTATTTCAGTCTCCTTTGCAGGTGTAGCATTACATAAACTAAAAATATGTGGATGTGATTACACTCAACAAAACTTTACATTTTAAGCTATACTGAAGTTTTAAGCTGTATTAAGCTATACTAGTTTGTCTGCATCCACCTGCAAACCTTTCTGCCTTAGGTTTTGCTCCTACTTATTTTTTGCTCTTACTTATACAACAGTGCTAACAGTAGTTCAAATCTGTGTTTGAGACAAGTGAAATATATCGCCTACTTTTACCAATCAGTCATAATATTTCCAGCTACAAGCTGGAGAGATGCTAGTTCCTTGAGTAATAAAAGCCTCTCATCATGAAGAAGAAAGGGTTTTGTTTTAATTTTTACACTGTACTTACTATTTTAATTTTCTTCATGGAATTGGCTTTGTTCAAGTTGTATTTGCTAAATAAATAATTCGTGATGTATAGTTTACAGGTTTTGTTCCATTCTGGTTTAGATCACATGAGGTAGAAAATCAAGTGTAAACAGTGTGTTACTCTTCTGATTGTTTTTTATTTTTCTATTGTGCGTGTTTTTATATATTAAAATGTATTATCCTTTTAGGAAGTTGCTCTAGAAAAACTTTCAGGAATTCACATGATAGTTGCATGTTGCAGGCTGTGCAAGCTGCCTGAAGCCAGGTATCAAAGAAGGGACATGAAGGGTGAAATCAATAGCCCAGCTGAAGGGCATCTGCACCAATGTACACATATGGGTAAAAACCAGGAGGAGCCAGAAGCCGTAGTGCTGCAGGAAAACCATGATGTAGTCACCATCACAGAAATGTGGTGGGATGGTTGTCATGGCTGGAGTGCTACAATGGATGGCTGTATGCTCCTCAGAAGGGATATGCAAGGAAGGAGAGGTGGTGGGGTGGCCCTCTACATGAGGGAGTATTTTGACTGTGTAGAGCTCAAGGATATGATGATAGCCTGTGAGTGAGAACCAGGGACATGGCCAACAAGGCAGTCATCCTGAGGGATGTCTCTTATAGACCACCCAGCCAGGATGAAGAGGCAGATGAAGTATTGTGTAAGCAGCAGAGTGGTGTTTCATGATGGCTAGTTCTTGTGGGAGACTTTAACTTGCTGGATGTCTGCGTTCCCTAAAATGTTTTATTCCTCTGTTTTGTTGCTCGTCGAAGAGGTAGGTGCTTTAGAGCGGTGTCTTTGTGGTCCTGAAAATTGATCTCTGCTTCTGTTGCTTAATAGTGTTTTCAGCTTTATACAACATCTAAACATACTGAGTCTCTTGTCAGTTCTTTGGCTTTGTGATTCTTAAAACCATAGGAGGTTGCAGACTTTCTGGTTTTATGTTGTGCTTTTTGTATTTGAGGAGCATATTTTCAGTTCCTCTAAACCAGTATCATTTGAGAAGTGGCAAAATGTCTGAGTGACTTTTAAAAATTCTGTATTTTGAAGTCATTTTTAGCTAGAACCTTTCCTGGAAATTCCTTTTTTCCACCTTTATTTGCCATGGTAACAAACTGTATGGTTTCAGGGAGACCATCCATCTTGTAAAACATTGTGGTTCTCCAGCCTTGTATTGTTGCGTTCACTAGCTTCATGTTTGGTTTCCTTGGGTCTAAAGAATGTTACATATTTATTGATTGTAGCTTACTAAATTTATGTGAAATCTGCTGTAAACAGTGGGAGAAAGGTGCTTCTGGCTAGATGGGACTGTTAGTCTTTGATACTGGCTAATTTTGGTTGTGGGGTGTTTGGATTTTTTTATTTTAACTCTCTATATATACTACTAATGAGTGGAAACTTTTGTATCCTCCTGCCACATGCATAAGATCAAACAGCATAAAATTCTGCAAGAAGTATGATGCAGTAGAGCAGGTTTGTAGGACATAATGGTTAGCACTGAGGTCCTGATATCCACAATAATATGTATGTGGGCCAGCCATGATCCGGTTCCATGAGCTGACTGCTGGTTGAAATGCACTGGTGACTGCTGGTTGAAATGCACTGGTTTCATGCCTGGATCACACTTTTTTAAGCCTAGGTTCATCTGAAAGAATTAAGTTCCCTTACTGTACTGTGGACTGTTGATTTACAGAGGACTGTAATGAAAAGCAGGCTCCTTATCCAAACTAAAACATGAACATTGACACACCCTATGTCTGTCACAATTTAACCTATAGAGCCATGGATCCTTTGATGTAAATTGAAATTTCTGCTACTTTTCAGTGCTGAAAGTCTACAGTGTGTATGTCTGTGTCAGCCAAGATGGTGGCCACTGTATACAAACAAGGTTTTCAATATAAAATTCTGAGTTATGATAGCTCATAAGTGGCTCTAGCTTAAAATGGCTCTAGCTTAAAGGGTCAAAATAAGACACTTTAATTGCTTGTTTGTAATAGTTAAGCTTTTTTAGCCACTAAAAGTGTTTGACAAATTTACTTAGAAGTAGTAGTTTTAAAATTGTGATGGGATGGCTTAAAGTAAAGCTTTCTGGTCTAACATATAAGCTGTGAGCAATAAGGTGACACTAATTTTTTTTACTGAGCTCACTGTGGAATTGTCTCTAGCAACTTCATGTAATTAATTGCAGAATTATAAATTAATAGAGTTAAAAGAGTGAAGAGCAAAACTATTATACTAAAAGTATACTTGGGTCTGTTTTTATGCAAATCTTTGGAAATGTTTTCTGATGCTTTCAGGTGGCACTTCATATTTCATTATGGACCGTTTTGAAGACATATCAGATGGTGAAGTGGATCATGCCTTCTTTGACAGTGACTTTGAGGAAGAGAAAAAGAAACCTGAAGAAAATGGTGAATATATAGAGAAAGGAAGTACAAAGGCACCTCTTGCAGACACTGATTTGGTTTCTAATTTAAAGGACAAAAAGTGTTGTGAGGAGGAAAGTGAAGAAAAGCAGATAGATTTGCAAAAGGATCAGCCCCTAGAAAATAGCAAAGATCCTGTTGAAGATGCTTCATCTTTGACAGTTTCTCCAGAGAATGCAGGTACATCTGGAGCAACACCTGCAGTAAATAGAGCAACACAGGAGAATGTTCCTGCTGGAATTCCTAAAATAGTTAAAGAAGGTGAAGAAGATTACTATACAGATGGAGAAGATAGTAGTGATGATGGCAAAAACCAGAAGATTAGACCAAAGTCAGCTAAGCAACCAAACAACATAAAAAAGGCTAGCAAAAAATACACGATCAGCTCCTCCTCTTCTTCTTCCTCCTCCTCATCCTCCTCATCATCATCCTCAAGCTCAGATACAGATTGTTCTGATACAGATTCTGATAGCTGTTTATCAGATTCATCTCATTCTTCCCCAAAGAGGAATGCTTGTAGAAATGCTCTTCTGTCTCCAAAACAAAAATTCAAGTCAGCAATGAAATTAGCAGAAGGAAAACCAAAGCTTGGCGATGACCTGGAGGAGTCTGAAGATACAGTGACTGATGTAACACCTCTGTCAACTCCAGATATCAGTCCTATCCAGTCTTTTGAATTTGTAGCATCAAATGATAAGAAACTAAAAGTAAAGAGACAGGAAAATGTGAACCAAGAATTATATGGTAATTTTTGAGAATTTAAGTACAACCCTAAATGTGCAAAACCTATGGGGCTGGGAAATTCAATCTTATACCTGTGTTTTTTTCATTAGATTCCGAGTTTGATCGCAGATATAGTCGAAAAGTCTTGCATGATGCCATGGACCTGAATCAGCTTCTGAAAGGTGATTTTTAAATTTTCTTTTTGCAAAAACAACATCTGCATATTGTTGAGAACAACTGTGTTCTAATAGAATAGAGTGGGGTTTTAATATGCCATGTGAATTTTTAAAACTGATTGGTGTTTAAGTGGTGTTGATCTAATTCTTTGAATTTTTCTCTATGTAATAGTACTTATTCTGCAGTAGAGAAAAGAAGCATGTGTTGGTTTCATATACCTAGAAGTAAAATACACAGATGGGGTGAATCCAAAAAAGGTTTGATATATTAACAAATTGAATAATAAAACTGCACATGCATTTTAAAGTGTACTGGACTATGGCACAATTTAATATGTAAATTAAAACATCAGCCTTTCTGTTGAAAGGCTGGATTATTGACCTCAGAAACTGAAAGACAGTCCAAAATTTCACTCCATGATAAATGGTATTCGTATACTTAAACTTCTAGTACCTTTTTGGTAATTAAACAGAAGTATTTGAAATTCTTTTCTGAACTAGGTGTCTGCCTTCTAAAATGCCATTGGTTGAGTAAAGGTATTTTAAAAAGAAAATCAGCAGATAAACTTTACTAAAACTGGAGTGATTGCTTCTGGCTAATAGACTTTAAAAAATCTTAATAATGAAGCCTAAGAAAATTTTGAATCCCTTTCCCTGCATTCATTGCAAGTCTTCATTATATAGGGTGAGAATGTCCTGGATGATCTCATGTCCATATGTTAAGGGCTACGCAGTGCTTTTGCATTTGTTTTCATGGCCCAGAGTTTTCAGTACTACAATCTGTGGAATAAAACAAGGCTTGACTCGAAATAATCTGCTGGTCTCAGGTGCAAAAGCCTCTTGCAGTTTAAGTCTGGAATATTGCAAGCCAGGTTTGCTGTGTTGAAGTAAGCCTGGCATGACTAAAACTACATGTGTTGTGTTTCTTCACTTTGGTCCTTGCCAGACTGAGCTTCTAGTGAATGAGAATTTAAAATGTATTGTATACATGGTTTAACTTGCCTATAAGTAAAAAATGAGTATTTTACTTGTATGGAAATTCTTCTGATGTTAAGAAAAGCAACACTAGCCATCAAGAAAGGTAGAGCTTATTCTCTGACAGTCCTTGTGCTTTAGCCATTCATTCATACTAGAAACAATTCCAACCAGCTGTCAAAACATCATGTCAGAAGAGTTGTTGCTAGGCAATTGAAATTATGATGTCCTATGTCTTTATTTGTTCCCTGTTAGCAAGAAGCTATTTAATAACCGGTGATTACCAAAGCATTCATCCCATCCCTAAAACAAATGGATGTTATAGCTCAGAGTAGGTATTCTCAGAGATGAGTCTCTGTTGGGGAGAGGAACTTTTTCCTCAAAACTGAAAACCAATTCTAAATAACAATAATAGAGTAATGAGAAGTAGAGTTCATATAGTCTAGCAGCTAATGTTCCTGATTAATGTGTATATTACTCTCAAGTGCCTCTCTAAATTGGCAAGCACAACACAGCTTAATTAGTTTGGGCATTTTGAAGTTCAAACTAAGCAGAATTATTAACGGTGGGAAGTAGCTAGTCTGAGAAAATAGGAGCTAATCTTATTCTGAGTTATTGCTTACAGATTTTTTTCATGCACATTAGGGGAAAAAAGTGCAAATAATTTCCCCCCACCCCTCAGCCTCCATTAAATGTTCATCAGAACTGCATAGGCATAACATTGCTTCCAGTGAGAAGACTGCAAGCCCAGACGTGAGTGCATGAAAAAATATTTAAATAATCATTATTTGGTTTTAAAGTATAATATCCTTCCAGTACTTCATACTGATGAAGCATTTTATTTAAATTTTTTTGTCAAATATGCTTATAATATAGCTGGATCTAAGCATTTACAGCAGTTATACAAGTTTAATTTCCCAAGGTCCCCAGCCACTTGCAGAATTTCCATGTGGTCTGTTACTGTGTTGTTTCTATGGAGCACACAGTAATTAATTTTGTATGATTGTTCACATTACCAGCACATACATTTGCGAAGGCTGGAATCTCTTGCATTAAAAAAAGAACTGCAAGAACAAAAAAAAAAAGGAAAGAAATTTCTTCAAAGAACAAGTTTTGGACTAGCACAAGAGCCTGGTTATTAGGCAGCAAGGTGGTTTCTGTGTCTTAAAGCAGAATTAATTTGAAGCATTTAGAAACGGTTGCAGTTAAATTTAAAAGTAATTGAAATAAGTTTTTCCTTTATATGTCCTTTACCTATTTGTGTTCATATTGAAAACTATTCATTTGTAAGCATTTAAAAAATGATATGTAGACAAAAATTTACCATGCCTTTACAACTCCTAAAGCTATGCTTGTTCTTGACAAAAGCCAAATTTTCCATTATGCATTTCTTAATAAGCTAAAATCTCACAAATTACATAATTCTAGTTGGAAATCTCAGTCTCCCTGCTGTATATTGCACTTTGATTGTTTTTTAGATGAATATTGCTGATAACAGGTGTGATTGTAAAGTTTCAGGTAGAAATACAGTTTTGCAGTTATTGCATGATGTTATATAGATCTTTGTATGTAATTGTTTTGTGATTTGAAGGTGTTTGCACTTTGCTATAAACTTTAAAGATGTTTCAGAAAATTAATAACTGAGAGCAATATTCTAAACCCATAATAATAAGAAATGTCAAAGTTATTTCCTCTGCTGTGCTCTTGAGTAATCTGAACACAAAAAGAGAATTAAGTATGGCAATGCAAAGAAATAGATTTTAAAGGATTGTTTTTGAAGGTAATTTCATAAATCACCATGCTAGAAAGCTGGGAATAAAATAAATTGGAAAATTTTCTGTTGCTATTTTGCTTAATCCTATGTCTCGATTATTATGTAGATAAAGAGATGGGTTAAGTATTGACTGTGAGCTAAGCACTCATCCATCTCAACCCATTGTGCTACAGACTTGCTCTCTGTCTTTAGACAAATCTCTTGATTTCTGTAGTCCAGAACAGGAGTTGTCTGCTACTATTGCTCTGTGTCTCTTTATCTAAATTTGCTTGATATCAATACAGGGGGATAGCGCAAGGAATATACAGTGCTAAATGATTTAGTATTTTGTGTTTTCTTCTCTGTAAAATGGGGTTGATACCTGCTTATTTTACACAAGCGTCTGTGAGAATTAGTCTGTAAATCCATGGCATTAGCTATTATTAACTTGAGGAGGTGGTGTGATGGGGTAAGTAGGGCAATTGGCCACAGTCTGAAGACCAGTTCTTACCTTGAAGCTCTCACTGACTTCTGTGCTGATAAATCTTTTTGCCTCCTCTAGGCCTTGGATTTTTGAAACAGTCAGAGCTCCCTCTGTGAAAAGCTCTGTAATATAAATATCATTATTATGAAAGTGAAAGCTCTGTGTTAATGAATAAATTCTATTGTAGAAAATTAAATAGCAGCTTCAACTGAATGTGTAGCAATAACTTTAACTTTTGTTTTTCTCATATGATTTGTCACTCAGGAAATAGAACAAGCTTTTGGTAACTGAAACTTTGTTCTCTTTAGGGATATGTTACCTGTGTACTCACTCTTGCTGAACTAGTGTATTTGTAGAAAAGCTGCTAAGCAGTATCTAAATTTAAAGTAGACTCTGCAGTATATACGTACCCAAACTGTAGAGTTGAACTAAACATATATCGCTTTTCTGTGGAATTCCATTTAGTGTGTATGGTCAGAGTTTGAACTAATTTTCTATGTGTATTCATATGCTTGGTTTTCACAGGTCTAGAAACTCATGTTGAGGTAGAAGAGCAATTGCTAGCTTATTATTGTATTTAGAGTCTGAAAACAGATTGAAAATCTGTGAGATTATGGAGACATCCAGACTTTCCCAACATCCATGAGAAAATGTGAAATTATGGGGAAAAAAGTCCAGCACGTGTAAGATCTGTTGTCTTTCTCGTGATATCAAGAAATAACTAGCAGTCCTATTTATGCATGTTTAAATAGGGAAAATTTTTACCTGAAAAGAACATTCTCCTTTTCTTGAAAAAACCACCAATTCTCCAAAATCCATTTGAAAGAGCTCTGTGGCCTGCAATAATGGATGTTCTAGCAAGTATTTGTTTAGAGATACCACAGGGAAATAGTTTCCCTCTTAAACTACTATATATTGATGAAGAACTGTGATTTACTTAATCCTTTTGTATTTTTCAAACATGGTACACATGTGGTAGTGTAGCAGTATAAAATAAAATAACAGTCAAGTGTAAGCATTGAAGCAATTTATATTGGGATTGCAAAAGATACACTGAAACATGCATTATTTTAATTTCAGCCTTAGTGCTGTTAGGATGGCTCTATCATCCTGTCCTAATGCATTTTACATGCTAATTATAAGTTGTATTTTATATAAGGTTTGACCTTTCTCATTCTGCAAGGTTATTTCAGTGCTTAGAAATTGAAAGCAATAAACAGCTTGTTTATGACTTAAAAAGAAAGTCAGGTATCTCTCCATGGAAACCAGCTTTCATAGAAATCCTGTGAATACCAGGGAATTTTCTTTTCCTGTGTACCAGCAAATGAGAAGTAGACTGCACACTGTGCAAGTCATTATGCAAATGCTGCTTCTTGTTTATCATCTCCCTCAAATTATATTTACGATCTGATGGACAATGAAAGTAACTAGGGGTTTACTTAAATTACTTATTACCCACTGATAGAGTATGAATATGGTAGGTAAATAATATTTCATTGTTCCAAAACTTACAGACTCTTTAGAGTCTTAAATCATAACCTTAAACTGTAGTGTTATCTCATGTTATAGTGGCCACTGCAAAAATAGTCAGCTGAACCACTTAGGCTTTGTGATTAAAGAGTAGTGTGGTGCATTGTTGAATAAATCATGGAAATAATTATGAAACTCAAACACCTGAGTTACATAACATGAACTGTGCTACCAGTATTTAATATCATTTGGTTGTTTTGTTGTTTGTTTTTTTTTAGGTTATTGATAGTGAATTATCCCTGGTTGTGTGGGCATGTGCTGACCTCACTTAGACACTTCCTGTCTGCCATAAAAGCAATGTTGCTAATGAGTGGTGGCATGCATTCAGTGCATATTGGACATACGTTGCTGGTGTGGATTAACTGATTTTCTGTCATAGCAAGTGTGTGGAGAATAGGAATATGATGCTGTATAAAGGGTGCTTTGCAGAGGCGGGTTGGACAGATTTTCAGCCACGTAACTGGAAGCAGTGGTAGCCATTACTGCTGCTCTGAAGTTCAGGGGTCAGAAGTGTCTTTCTGAACCGTGGAAAGAATGTCACCTCTACTTCAGGAGCACCTACAGAAGTTTTACCCCACTGCTTTCTAGATTGCTTCTGTGATTTATTTGAGCATCATTTAAGGAGTAGTGATTTCTTCTGCTTGTTTTGTTAAGAACATGCATGCTGTAGTACTGGTGATGCTTTTTCAGTAAAATGATGCAGTATGCATTCTCTTGTCTCTTTTTACTACTAAACTTTAGACTCTCCTGACACACAGTTCCTATGGAGATCAGTGTTGCATTTGTGTGGTTTAAAAAAGATTATCTATAGTTAGGGTCCAGTAAGTTATGGTTTGCTTTGTTGTGGTGTTTGCAGCTTAAATTCTTCCTTAACATAGATCTTAATTAAGTAAAACATAACTCCAATTAATTAACAACTTGAAGAACAACAGACCAGGTACGTTTACGGTTATCTGCTCCAATGTTTTGGTGTATTGCAGCAGTGTTACAGCAAAGAGTTGTGAACTTTCAAATGTGGTTCTTGGGTCATATAGAAGGCTAATAATAAAAAGATCATTTGAGGAACTGGAGAGTTTTAGATCAATATTTTCATTCCATCCCCTTGAAAAAACACTTGCTGCTGCATGTGTTGTATTGGGTCTGAAGTTCTGGTGCAAAATTAATGAGTCTTCTGTGATTCAGCCAATAGATTACTTACTGGGTTTTGGCAGTTCTCCTCTAAGGTTTCACTGAATAACTTCCCAACAGAACCTTTGTGGTGTTCTTAATTCTTTCACTATATTAATATATTTCTCTTGAGTTGTGATAAATTCAATATTATGACTGTTAGCAGGCTCTCAACCTCAAAAGTTACCAGAAAGCTGTTGGCAAGTAGTAAAGTAATTTTCTACATTAAGAGTAAATAAATAATAATGAGACTAAGAATGTACAACATGCTGAAGAAAGTGGACTGGAGTCGCTTTCTGCCTGACACAAGTAGGAAAGGCTATCTTTGTGGTGAGGTGATAAAAGGTGTGGATGAGGCACTGTAGAAGTGATAAATATTCAAAGGAAGAAGATTTACGAGATGCTAAGGAGAGGAAGAAGAAAGAAGAGATGAATGAAAAAAGAAAAGTCTGTGTGTTGAGGGGGATGTGACTGAAGAAGCTGGAAAATGAGAGTATAAAGTCAGTAAGATTTTGTTCTTGCATATATAAGAAGTAGTATCCAGTAGAGCAATACATGGATATGTACATAGATAAGTATTCACTCTAATTTCCTGAGAGCCTCCAGTAAATGAGGCGGTGTTTAATGCTACAGAAGTTACACCACTACCCCCAGGAGATCTGAGTGACAAAGTAATGCAGGGCTTGTTGAGCCCTGTGTGTAGCAATTGCTTCAGGGTTCCTTGAATCATTGTTTCTAGTCTCATTTACTGACCAGCTTTGGGGTGAAAGGGAAAGGTGTTTGTTCCATGTCATTGCTCTGGTTTTGTTTTTTCATCACACCTAACAGTGGTTTACCAGAAAAGTGAGCAAGTCAGAAAATAAGTAGTAAGTAATTACCTTGAAGCATTTTTAATCTCTCTACTAGCTGTAGTTCACAGTTACATCAAAAGTGTATACAGTCTCTGCCAAAGCATAGCCTGCTATCTTATAGTGAATTAAAAGTCATTAACCAGTGAAGGCATGAAAACTGTATTTCTGATTGAAAAAGTCGTTATACAGAATACCATTGCTTTAAATTGATTTTGACTAGTTGACACCTTCCACAGAGGCAAAAGAATTGTTGGAAATTTGCACTGACAGTCATTCAGAAATTTAAATGTCTCTTGTAATAGACTTCATTACCAATAGCCTTGATGTCACAAGGCTAGGTCAAGATTTGAGTTCAACAACTGTTGTTTGTCACAACCCGATTTCTACTTTTGCATATAATGTGCAGGCCTCTTTAACCCATGAGATGCTATGGATATAAGGCAAAAGGTGAAATTACCTTTCATAGCCCCATAATAATACAATTATCAATTATGTAACATATCTTCTTCAGATAATTGTTCAAATTACTTTTTTCTAGCTGTGTTCTGCACTGCTGGTTTTGCTTGTTCTCATAAAGACAATTTTAAATATTTTTTACTGAGCTGTATGCTGCAGCTTGATGTTGTCATGTGAATTGTGTGGCAGTAGTTATTTTCTTCGCATTTGTTTTTGTTCCTTGTAGGTTTATCCAGATGAGTCTCATTCCAGGTTTGTCTCCTCCAATGGTGTTGGTGGCTGTACTAGTTTTACCTTGAGAATAACTTCCTAAAATGTAGAGATGTTTTTCAAGACATTTATATTATATTAACCTGGTGGTTGGCACACTTGATCTGCGCTAGTTTGCATTGTCTCTTGGTTTTGAGGTGATTTGCATCTTCTCTTGACAAACAAAAGCAGAATTTGCTAATGTGGGCAACCTCATAATTACAGGTGCCTAGGGGCAGTTCTTGCCTATATTGGCTAGCATGCTGATAGTGCAAGCTTACTAATTTCCAGATGGATGTTGAAATTCATGAAGTGTTTGGATTTTGCATTTTGAATACTCTTCTTGAATTTCTGAAAGACAGTAGCAATATTTACTTGCATCAATTCTGAAATGAACTCAGATGAGATACTGCAAGAAAGATTTCATTTTGTGAAGAAAATACTCTTTGTTCTTTGAGTTTTTTTCACTGTTAGGCTACCAGGCTGCCTCAGACATCTCTTGCAAATAGATTGGTAATGTGGAAGTATTTACTTAGGAAATATTGCTGCATGCCTGGGTTGTTTTTTTTTTTCTTTCTGCTTTGGGTGCTTGTTTTGCCTGTGTGGGACTTTTAGGGGTAAAAGTGAGGGGTGTCTTTTGAAGAAGGCACTGTGATATTGGAGGAGTGTGGTGAATGGCATGAGTAAGTCTTTTTTGTCTGTGTCTTAGCTCCAAAAATCTGTTTAATCTAACCTGGTACTGCCATTTCTGTACCATAGATAATGCAATGGTTTAGTGGGGTAACACCATGATAGCAAAATTCTTAAAGCAGTTGCCAGAAGACCTGCTGCAGAGCTTTAGAAAGCAAAGGCTTAGAAATAGGTCAACAGCAAAGCTCCAGTGGAACTGTAATAAATATAGCTGGCTCTGGCTAAGAGTGAAATTTTCTAGTTATCTCACAATTGTGCATGTCAAGTTGCTGTGTATTTTTAAGTGTGCATTCTTTGTCTTGAAAACTTATATCATGGTTTGGTTGTTGTTTGCTTACTGTTTTAAATTTCTATGGCCCAGTAATTTTTCTTCTGTTATATATGCTCACTCATTGCTCTCCATCCATTAAATTTAATTTTCAGCATTCCCTTTGCATTTCCTGCACCAACATGTTGTAGGATTGCTTTAGGAGTTAAGTATCAACAAAATCACTTCAGGAAGTACACTTTGTGTCTCTGAGTCAGGCTTCCCCGGTGTCAGTTTTCTGTCTGAAACATCCTTTTTATTCTGCCTCTCAGCTGAGACAGATGCTTTAACTGGAGCAAAGTTTAAATCTTTTTCTATGTGCAAACATCTAAATACTAATTTACGGTTCAGTTCTTGGTTCTAATTTATTTTTAGTACTGGGTTCCTGAAGCTGTGTTTTCTAATCTGTGTATTTATTTCACTTTTTGCTATTTTAAAGCCTTCTTACAGCTGGATAAAAAAGAACAAAATCTAACCATCGATCAGCCATCCAGAGGAATAAGGAAAAATTACTCTTTCACAAATGAGGAAGTAAGACAGATTGATCGGGAAAACCAGAGGTTGCTAAAAGAACTGTCCAGACAGTCTTCAAGGCCAAGAAGTAGCACGTTGAAGAAGACGTCTGTACCGTCGCCTAGGCTGTACCACAGTGCCCTCAACAGGCAAAAAGAGCAACAAAGAATTGAAAGAGAAAACCTGGTAAGTTTTGAGTATGGATGTGTATCAGTAAATTGAGAACTATCCCTTGTCAGATGAGCTGTTGCTAAATACTTAGAAAATTGATGAGGCAGCACATGGACCTTTACTGCAGTAAGTCTTCACTAAATTTCCATTACTATGGTGTTGGCATAATTGTTCATATGATTGAGTTGCTTGGGTTTTTGGGAGAGAGGTGGTAGTAATGATGCTTTTTTTTCAGATGGAAATAGATTTTAGTTTATATGCATTTGCTCTACTTTAGTATTGTTTAATTTAATTTAATAACAACTGTTGTTGTTAACACATTCAAAACACTGGATACCAATCTGACTGTTCATTCTTCTTCATGCATCATGACTACTAGTATCTCAAAAACAGGCTTGGATAAAATAAAACAATCAATATGATAGCATCAAACCCATTATATTTGAAATACGGAGGATACAAAATCAATATCAGTTTTGGTTTTTGACTCATAGCTATCTCTCTCTTTGAATATTTGTAGTGCTCTGATTGCCACAGTGTAATGGCCATTACAGTAGCTTACTTTACTGGAAAACAAAAATTCAGACTCATTTGTAGGGATATTGGCAGAGTTCTCAAATAATAAAAGCAACACTGATTTGAATAAGATACTTTTAGTAATTGAATTGTAATATGTATGTGTAATGAGGTTTTCTTACCTCCTATGTATTTATCAGTGTGTTTGCAAAAGAGATAAAATTACAGTTAAAATAATGGCAAAATGTATACTGGAAGTAATTTATTACTTTTTACCTTCTGTGTAAGTGTAGGTTGCAATTTCCTTTTCTATACACATAGACAGAGATACAGATTCAACATGGAGAAAGTCTGATTGCTCTATTTTGAAAAATTTGTTAGGTTTTCATTCTGCCAGCTTTCAGACATCTGGACTGTTAAAACTTTTCAAATTAGTAAACTTTCTCCCCAGCTCCACTAGACTGCAGTTCACATTGTACTTAACAGTCTGAAAGAATTTAGCACAAGATTTTGTTATAAATGTGTGATACTGGGCTGGGGAAGAAATGTTTTTAGGCTGTGGTGTGTTTATGTTGGTAGGAGGGTGTTGATGGTGTTTATTTCAAATGTTGAAAACAGGTCTTGCTCTACCACATGAACCTTGTTATAAGAATATATTCTTAGGCGATGGGGAGGAAGTGCCCTGCCACAGTGACTTGGGATGTAAACAGTAATATGCTGTACTGCATAACAATTGACAATTACAGTAAATGAATGTATAGGCTGTTTTAAAATACACGTGTGTTTACTCAAAGCCACAACCCTTTCTCTTATGATATATGGCAGTCTTTGTTCAAGACTGTCTTGCCTTTGCAACTTTTGGATCAAAAACGCAGCAGACCTAAACACATGGAGTTATTTGACATATTGCTGCTTTAGTGCACGTTAGAGATTAGTGGTGGCTGCATGTAGTCCAAGGAACAGTATTGTTTATGTACTTACTCATTTATAGTTTAGTTGTTGTCGTCAGCAATGTGGGTGAACGTGCTTAATATGAGAATTTATGTTAGGACATTGTGCTAGTTTAGACTATAAAAGCATTTGGTTTATTCTTTTTCCCAAACTCACGATGATATATTCTGTTCTTCCTTTTGGATCAGTGATTCATCCGTGCAACTGATGCATTTTAAATGCGTTTTAACCTTGCTATCATTTTTTAGCAGTTTTGTTTATGTTTTTATTCTCTTTGAAGTGTATGTACACCTAGAGCATCACAGTTTTAGCATACTGATTTTTGTAGCACTACCTTTTGAGATTAGAGGTGTGACATACTTTTTTCTGAGACTGGAAATGAAAGAGCAGCCCTACCCTGCTCATTGATGATTTTTTTTTTGCTTTATATTGATAAAAGTATGTGCTTTATGAACCTGTTCTCTTCTGGTCAGCAGCTTTCTTCACCTTCATAAATTTGAAGGGGTGGAATTGGTGAAAATCCGTGGAACTTTCTTATCAATCTTTCTTATCTTACTTCTCGGGAATCTTTTTTTATACAAGGCCTGAGGGTACTGCATACAGGATACAGTGTTTGATAGACATTTGTGAAATGTTTGTTGGCGAAGGAAGCAGAGTTCTGTAAATAATTCAAGAATAGAAATCTACAACAGTAGACTCTGCAGGGCGTTAAAGAGTTTTGATGCAGATTTTTTTTTTTTTGCTGCTGTTGGCACAGCCTTTATAATTTCTTGTCCTGAGATTAACGACTTCTCTAGGGAAAATGTTCACCTGTTCCACCAGTCTTGGACTAATGCCTGTACTTACTGTTATCAGAAAGTTTGATTTCTCTTGCAGGCATTTAGCATCAGAGACGATGCAGGAAAGTAAGTAAAATTTTAGGAAATTAGGAATCTGAGTGGCTTGGTGCTCCCTTGCTTTATGAAAGGGTGCAAGGAGGTACAGAAAATATATGTTGTTCCTACAGACTCTGTTAGAAAGAGCAATGATGGAGTAAAAAGAGTCATTGCTCTGAAGAACAGTAGTTTTAAAGTACTGATTAGCAATTTATAGAAAAAGCACAATTAGCAAAACAGATGACTGCTAAAATTAATGCCAGAATTTTGTACTTGCTGCTTTTGACTGTGCTTTCATAAATGGAACCTACTTTTGGTTGCTTTTCAAAGCTAGCAAGATGAGAGTATGTCTCTTGCCAATAGAGGATGCTGTTGATTCAGAAAACATTCCACTCTTGTGTTTGAACATAATTTCAATCCCTCTTCTTCAGTGGAAAGGAATTTAAGTGTGACCAATGTGTTACTATGTTCCCGTGTCTGCACATGTGTGTGTCTCTCTGTATTGATATAGCAATCATTTTTGCCAGTGTAGATAAGATAGTTAACTTCATAGACTATATGCCGTTGAAACCTTTAATGGTTTATTGCATACAGCAAAAATCTGTAGTGGCATATACAGGTAAGTGTTTGGGGTCCTTGAAATGCAGATTTGCAGCCATCACATCATTCTTCAGTCACTTCATCACAACTTAGAAGTAATTCAGATCTCTATGTTGTTTTTTGGTGGGTTTTTCTCATAATTTTTATTAATTCTGACTAGGATTTAGGTGTTAGATGACCTCAGTGAGCTAAGCTGCTGTGTTCAGTCAAGTTCCTAGGGAACAGAGACCTTTTGAGTTCACACTGGAATTTCACTGGAAGATCTCAGCAGTTGTCATAGGGGCAGTTTTCAAACCTGAGCTCAGGAGGGATAAGGGTGTTCTTTTTTGTGGATATTTGGCCTTTCCATGTATCCCTGCACATTCTTCCTACCTCATGCTGTTATGGCTCACTGCACATTAGACTCCATGTTCTTCATTCCCTCACCTCATATTCCCACAAAATGTACCCTAAGCCCTGATAAATCCATCTCTGATCCCAGTCCCAGTATAGTGACCCTTCCACACAAATTTAAAAAAAAAAAAAATCACTTATTGTGTTTCTCTGCAAGGGCTTTCACTTTTCACTTGGTTCCCTGAGTCCTCTGTGCTGCAGTTTCATTATTGCTTCTGGCCACCACTTGCTGCAGTCAGTGGCCTCTACCAGCACAAGGATTCTTAAGGGAGACTTCGCCTTCTCTTGCAGTCGGAACTGGCTTTGTCCTGCTGGAAATCCTGAATCTTCTTTAGAAATGCATTTATTGTACTGCCATAAATTAATGTGTATTCATTTGTCTCTGTTTGATTTAATGGTGCATACAGGATATGGTGTTTATGTACTAACACAAAAATAACAGATGTACATAATAAAATAAAGATGTGCTGTCATAGTTGGGTGGGGAGTAAAGGGCAAGGGAGGGACAGTGCTTTTGGCCATCCTCCTACCTGGCTGACACCATGTACAAAGAGTATTCCTTCAATCCTGTGCTGAACTGTGCCTGTCCTGCCAACTGTGTCATGCTGCAACGAGGGAAATAACTTCTAGGCATGGAAAGAAGTAAGGGGACAGCCACTGGTCCATCAGGGTTGCACCTGAGCACATTGTACTTTCCTCCCCAAAAGTATTCCATACTGCTTTTTCTCTGCCTTCCCTTTGTTCTGTCCCCAAGGACTAGCCACGGAGTTAGAGAGCATCACCAGGCCTCAAATGCTGCACACTTACGTGGTTGTAGAAAGAATACCAAGTTTGTTCAGTCTCACTGATCTCAGTCTGGAGGAGAAAGCTGTAAAGAATGCAGTTGTGAAAGAGAATATAGTCTTCTGTGTGGTCTTAGGAACTCAGAAATACTCTTATTGCATTGACAACTCAGAAACTCAAGCACACAGAGTTTTATACAGTATTTTCACTTACTGAGTTCAAAGGTGGTGTATGCAAAGCCTAAAGACAAAAAGTTGGTAGTTCCTGAGACTACAAAATGCAATGCCAGAAAAGGTTTCCATGGTCTTGTCATAATGGAAAGCTGTCAGGATGTGGGATTGGCACACAGATGTGCATGGCTAAAACATACTACAGTACAGTACAAATACAGTGTAATTCTGTGATGATAGTATTTAGGGTATAGGTCTTCAGTTTCCTGACCCAGACTTGAGATTACCATAGCACTGCTATGGTAATTATAATAAAGACTTGGCATATTCAAGGCAAGTTTTGAATACTTTGCAAACTGCTTAATTTTGTGGGATTTTTTTTCTGTACTCTTAGCCTACTTTTCTTGTGGTGTTGCCAGCCACACATAAACTTGACAGTTCAGTTAAAAAGACTTTTCTGTAAATTGAAGACCTTTAAGAGCTTTGTGATGGTTAGTTTCTCAGGTTAGAGCTAGTTAATGCAACTAACAATTAAAGAAAATTATAAATACTTGTACTGATAAGAACAGAAAGCTGTCCTTGAATGCAGTTATCTGTTTCCCCCTCCCCCCAGACTGTGCAAAGGGACAGTGTGGTCACTAACATTAGTGACATTAGGGGAGGTGTAATATAAATAAATTTGAACAGCTGTCAAGGCACACTAGTCAGCTGGTTAGGATTCACAGGAGGTGAAACTGAAGCCTTCATGCTTCAGTTATGCCTTCATAAAAAACAAAGTAAACCAAGAAAAAGTAAAATTTTGAACCTTCTCTCTGAACTCAGTTTAAGAGTGCTATATTTTCAGTGGGTTTTTTCCTTCCTTTTTTAACATAGCTGTAGAAGAGTCTGTATTAATTATGTTTGGGGTTTTTTTTCCTTTTTCTGACAGAGAGCTTTAGAATTACTTTCGGTGCTCTCCTGATGTGTCTGAATTTGAGTTAGTAGATTTTCTTTTGGCCCACTGTATAGCAGCAGGTTTTTTGATTGTGTTGAGTTTCTTTGTTCTCAAGTTGTTAGCATTTCTGACATTTCCTTCTGTCATTGACAACATATATTTTAATATCTGTGTAGATACTAATCTATGTCCAGATGCCTAGATTTATAAATCATTATCCCATTCCTAGAAGGTAATCATGCAGGAACACCTTCTGTGACTTCTCTTTTTAAAATATTCTACTTTTACTGTAAGCTCAGTACTAAACTAAAAGAAGATGGGGGAAATATAAGCCAGAGAAGTCTTTTGCCAAGATGTGAGGTCATCAATTATATGATACTGTATATGTTTTGAGCTTGAATCAAGAGCTCTGAGGACATACAACGCAATTTAGAGCAACTAATAACATTCCTGCCATTAGTGTCTGTTACTAATTTTTTTTATTCCTTAAAATTTGATTGTGAACCTATATTTGGTTCTAAACACCTGAGTTATATTCTGTAATCTGATTCTTTGATTGTTGAGATCAATGATGAAATTTCTGTTTACTTCAGTGATGCAGGATTAAGGCTCCAGAGATTTGGTACTTCAGAAGAACAAGGAAAGTGTCAGCTTTCTTCAGTCCATTTCTCAAAAGAAGAACATAAAGAATCAGTAGATTTATATGTATGACTGAAAAACAACATAAGCTCAAGGTATTTGTAGTATTGTACCAGGTAGTTGCTCAGTTAAGGACCTCAAGATTGTAGGGTTGGCAATAACAACATGAGAATCAGATTAGTTCCGGGTTACAGATTTAGTAGGTCAGGACTGCCGTTTCACTGTGTCGATGTGTTCATTTCTGTATGCAGCAGGCTGTTCTCCAAATGGCAAAATTCATGACTGAAAATAGCATGGAAGTTAACATGCCCTTGGTACAATCCACAGCAGAGGGCAAGGGAACCACAGGAGCTCTTTTCTCATTCTCTAAAAAAGCTTTCTTTCAGATACTGCTGCCCCACAGAATCTGCTTTTTATGTAGCTTTTTTTTTTTTCCCCTTCATTAATAGGGACTTGATACTTTTCAAAATACAGGCATAATAGCTAAAGCAGACAATTTTATTTAAATGAGAATGAAGTGAGCATATATATATATGTATGTATGTATGTATAAAAAGACAGTATGTTCAGAATCAAGCTTGAAATTACTGCAGTGTTAAGGCATGCAAATTCTATGAGGCTGTTACAACGGAGAGCAGACTTGAAACATGCTTGTCTCTCATAGGAGAGTCACTTCTACAATTTACCTGATCTATTCGTGGTGGAACCCAATGTATTGAGAGCTTCCGTTTTTAGTACCGAAGGTAAAAAAAGCGATCTCTGCAAGTCTAGACATACGTAGTTGTATGAGGAGATGTGGATGAAGTTGTGATAAAAATGTTGAATATTAACATTTAGAGACCAGTCTACCATTTCATGTTCTGTAACTGGCTTTAGTGAAGAGCTATTTCTAGCTGAAGTCTCCTTCCTTTGACTTTTGCTTACTTAGGTATTCCCACTTGACGATGAACTGGCTGGCACTTGATGCAAGGACTTGTGACATATTATGTCTGAGCCAAAGTCACTTGTCCTTTCTTGTGCACTCTGTGCAGGTTTCCAGTGCCCATGCATAAACTGCTAAGAGTTTGTAAATTCCTGTTATAGTTAGACAATGACAACTGACATCCTATGAATACTATACTATTTCCTAAGTCACTTCTTGTAAATTTTTTTATTCTTATTAAAAAAATAAGTACATGATTGAGAGTGCAGCTTAATGGTGATACAGCTTCTTGACTTCCACCATATACTTCCAGATGATGCATCTTATTAGGAGAGTTATCTTCAGTACTTTGGAGACTTATTGTAAGCACAGTTTGCATTGTCTCTTGTTGATAGGATGCATGTCAGAACCCAGACTAGCAATGGTTGTTTCATTGCCTAATGTTTGTAAGCCATCACGTGAAATGAAATTAGTTAGTAGAGGGAATATACAGATCTATGTGAGGCAACCACTGAAGATGAAATGTATTAAAAATGTGAAGTTGTTACTTGGAAGTTGCATGTAGCTGGGTATTTCCCAATTTGTTCTCCCATCAGGTTCTTTTTTTAGATTATGAAAATGTCTTAAACCAATAAATTCTGTTTCAAGTAGAAATAATTACACAGACTAAGAAACTCTATCTTAAAACTTCTATGTAAGTAGTTATTCCAATATATCACTTGCCACATGATTTCCAGGACTAATTTCAGCAAGAGGAAATTATGTCTGTATCAATAAATTCAAATAGAATATCTTAAAATTAGATTATGGATAAAATGAAGTGTGTTTTTTAGATATTTGTGCTTTCCTTTTGAAATTAGTTTCACAGAATTGGGGTCAGTGATCCTCTCTGGACTTCATATAGGGCAATATAAAATGGTCTAAATATGTTTGCAGAGCAAAGATTAAAAAACATACCCCAAACTTCTAATTCTTTTGCAAATTTAGAGCGGACGGCTAACCAAAAGTAGGATTAGATTAGTGGAACCCATTTCTTCACTACCTTTGATGATAGTCACCAAATGGAAGTATTGTTTCAAATTGCTGTAAAGTACAGAGAACTATGAGGTACTAAAGATGTACTCAATGTAGAACTGATAATGTGCAAGGGATAGCTACAATTTGTGTCGTAACACTGAGAAAAGAACAGAATGTATATGACCATATGCTGGGCACCAGTGGAGGAGTTCTGTTGTGCACTGCCAAAAATTTTGGGTTTTTTTGCAGTTCAAATAAAAATCCATTTGTGACCGTTTGTTTTGCAGCATCTTGTTCATTCCTTGTCTTTCCTGATGACATTTTTCTTCAATATTAAGGCTTTCCTGAAAAGACTGGAAGCAGTGAAACCGACACCTGGTATGAGGCGTTCTGAACAACTGAGGGACTACCACCGCCAGATGAGCTATCTGAATTCTTCACCTTCTGTAAGAAGGGGTAAATCTCCTTTCAGCCAGATTAGTCCTCCAAGTAAGTACTTTGAAGTTGTAGATTATTGCATTTCTTTGCATATGTTTATCTTTTTATAATTCAGAATTGTGAAGCACTTACTGTTAAGAATAGCAAATATGTTCCTTTCTCTGTCGTCTTTAGATTGATCGTTCATAAAATGGAAATAATCAAAATTATTTTTCTAATCACACCAAAAGTGATTACTGTATGCGTTGTTTTGTTGCCACTCTAAATTTCTAATACATGATCTTGTCAATCATCTTTTCCAAGAAGAAAAAATCCCTGTAATAAAGAGTTTCTCATTTTGCCAGTACCCTTTATTGAAAGAAGAAGGGGGGGAAAACAAACCCAACCAAAACTCCCAAAATAACATCAATGAATGTTCAAATTCTCATTCAGAAAATTTAGATCTACTGCTAGTAGCCTTGTTTTTCTCAGGAACTCTGTGTGTAAGATTTGGAAATAGACAATGTGTCTCTATAGAACTATATGTGTCAAGTCTAAGAACCACAGGCTTGAATTTTTTTCCTGATCATTTATAAACAACCCATAATCAACTCTTTTGAGGTTGTATTCAATTTACTATGATTTGGTTTGGGGTTTCATTCTGAGAGCTATGGTAATGAGTGTTGCAGTACTAAGATAGCATGAAGTTTTCTGTTGTGCTAAGCCTAAGCATCCTCCCTTTGCGTGTTTGTGTGTTAACAGAAGGAAGTTCAAGATCATCCACTGTACAAAATGCACTGAACCAGAGGAACGAAAAGCCCATGTCTGATTCAGCCAGTGGGGCATTGCAGAGACCTAAACCCACGAATGTTCGTGCCGCGTGGTTATAAGTGTGTTCTTTGCCTCGCGTAATGAGATGATAGTCAAACTTCTATTTTTAGTGCTTTTGTAAATTCTATGTGCAAAAATATTTTCTGCATTATTCAGTGATTAAAATGCATTGCATTTAATGTAATTGCTTATGAAATGGTTTTAAAATGGTATAAAAGACTTCTGTCAGTGTTTTCCATGACAGGAAGAATTTATGAAAGACGAGGTATTTAAATGGACAAGTTAAATAGAAATTTAAGTATTATTTTAGTCTCAGATCATGAGTGGAATTTGTATCCATAACATGGAAGGACAGAATTGCTGAATTACAGGTGCAAGATGTAAATAAAATTTAAAAAATGTTAATAATACTTTAAAATAATGCATTAAACTTATAAGCATATGCTTAAATCCTGGATTGTCCTTGCTTTACATCCTGGCTTTATGTAAGCCTTCTGAATTTTGTGGGTCATGTTCTTGTGACTGAAAGAATCTTTAACCAGCAGTGTGAAGCGGTGAAAAGCAGATTGTGTATTCCTGCATGGTGAGCTAGAATACTGAGGCTGCAGAGGATGATGTTTTGCCACTGTTAAACATTCAGCACCTTGACTGTGTTTTGTATGCAAGGCTGTGTCACTTCCAGATCAAAAGGATTTTGGAAGTTGTGTTAGTTTTTGGGAGATGTACTGGGATCTTTGCGTAGGAAAGAAGCATCTGATATTATCTGAACAACAGTAAAGACTGAAGTAAACAGCAGTTTCAGATTCAGTGTAAACAAAAGTTCTGGTTAGTTCTCAACTTAGAGAATAATATTAAGCAAGGGAAGTAGTTCATGGCCCTGCTTTTGCAGATGTGTGCTCTTCTCAGTGGGGAGATATAAACTTGAGCTGCCGGAAACATCTTGAACATTTGATTTTGAGTGACTACTAACCAGGATTTAGGGGAAAAACAAGATGGTAGAAAACAAAGTCTTGTTACTTTTTCTGGCCTGTTTTTAAATGTCATATCTAATGTTCATATCTAATATTTGTAGTAATGTCAGATAAACTCCAATAGCAACATCCATTTACAAGAGGAGTAAAATTGAATGGCATTGGTAATCACAATAGTAGGTGGTGTGGTTTATTTCTATACATAAAGGCAAACTTTCAGTGAGCTTGTTTTGTAGAACTGTAGCCTTATAA
Source organism: Orthonyx spaldingii (assembly GCA_013397795.1). Taxonomy (NCBI): domain Eukaryota; kingdom Metazoa; phylum Chordata; class Aves; order Passeriformes; family Orthonychidae; genus Orthonyx; species Orthonyx spaldingii. The sequence continues at coordinate 2,155,381 of VZTJ01002478.1, read as the reverse complement.
AGAGCATAAATTGTGATGCCACTATCTGTGGATATTGCTGAAACTTTGCTTGCTTCCCCAGCTTCTTCCCAGGAGAGATAGAGGAAATCACTGTATTATGGATAAAGAAAAAAATGCTGTGTTTGGTAATGCGGGGTCTTTGACATGAAAAGTGTACTATTCTTTGCTAGCGCTTGCATGAGGGCTTAGGCTTTCAGGTATTCTGCATTGTAACACACTTTTTAGTCGGTCCTTGTGATAGTTTGGCAGAGCTTCTTCACTTGGTGACCCGCAGATCAAATTAGCTGTTTGACAGTACTTGGAACTTTTAACTTTAAGCAGCATTGTGGCAAACAGATTTGTATTGTGATTATTATTCATGGTTAGGAACTGTTAACAATTTCTTTGTATAGTGCTGCTGTATTTATTTCTATCATTGTGCTAATTAAAATTATTCTCTATATAAAGATTTTTGTCCTTGAATGTAAATATCAGAGTAACAGTTTAAATACTTCTGAATGTTCATATGATGTTTTTTCTGTAAAGAAATTCACACAGTGGATTACTTTTAATTGATTCATCTTATTTAACTTTGGTATGAAAGTGTCAATTTTCTATGTTATATTTTAAATCATAAGAAATAAAATATTTAACATGAATTGCCATTGCAGTAGCTTCTTTCATATTTTTATAATTGGTATTAAGGTGCAAAGAAGGTTGAATAGCTTGGTACGTAGAAAAAATGCAGGTTTTCCATTGTTCAAGTGTTAGATGTTAGGGAATAACGGTTTTGTCACTGGCTTCAGTTTGCCTGTGACCAGCTCTTGCAAAGTACAAAAGAAGTAGCATCAATGGACTGTCACAAAGGGAGTTCACATAACAATTATAGACATCTGCAAAGTCTTCTAATTTTCAACCTTTCAGAGCTGATCTCGCTGCATTTTAGGTTACACTTTCAGCAAGTGTTATGCTGAGTGCTACAGACTCAGGGCAGAGCTGCTTTCAGAAGAATGGTTAATTCATTGACAGTTTGAACTCTGACCACAGGTATCTATGGAGAGCACTGTCTGCAATCTCCCACACTGTGTGCATTGGCATTTAAGCAGAAACGAGCCATTTACCTATGTTTTCCATATTCTTTATTTCATGTACCTTTTCTTAGCCCAGGGGCATTTGCCTGCATTGATACTCCTCACTCTCCTTTTTAATAGTCTTTAGTCCCTCTATTTTGCCTTCTCCGGAATGTAACTTCTTTCATTTACACTTACTTGAAGTTTCTTTGCTTCCTCTTAGTTATCTTACTCATTCATACATACATTTACCCCAAGGTTTGGTACCTCTGCCTATTATACTCTGTCTTTTTGTAGCCAACTCAGATCTTCTCCAGCACATCCAAATGCCACTAGCACCCTTATCAGTGAGCTAAATGAGAAATGAATAGTTGGATTGTGTTGGCAAGTTTCTCATCAGGAACCATTAGAAATGTGCAGAGGAAGGAGAAAAAGAAGGGAAGGAGCAGAAAGTGGCAGAGTTTTTAAGGAAAAGTAATGGACTTTGAAAACCAGTAGAAATATTTTCTTCATAAACTTACAGTTTGATAGATTGCAAGCCTAGTTATTTACTATGGGAAAGAAAACAGACCAGGTATCTAGAAAAGCAAGTATTTAAAAGAGCAACCATGAAAAAGGGATGTAACAATCAGGCCAGTTTTTGTCCTGGGACAAAAAAATAAAAATCTATATTTGGTTAATTTAAAAACAGTCTGTAATTTTTGGACCTGTATTTCCCAAATGCTTCTGTTTTTCAAGTGGAAGATGTTGCTTCCAGACACTATTAGTTGCTGGTACCTGCCTTCAGGGAGAACAGAGCTGCTGGTCTGAATGTGTGGCAGACAAACAGCCTATCATGCCAAGTGACAGTGAGCAACGACTGCCTGCATCTGACAAATGTTTCAAATATAGGAAAAGGATAACTGGAAGCCATACATACAGAGTAGTAAAAGATGAAGGTGAAATAAAAGTTTATTTGATTATTACTTGCTTGGTCTTAACCCTTGGCCCAGGTTGCCCAGAGAAGTTGTGGACATGCCAAGCCTGGAAGTGTCCAAGGCCAGGAACTGAGTCTAGCAGACAGGGGATCTAGGTGGACTCTTAAGAAGGTCTCTTCCAACACAAACTGTGCTCTGATTCTATGGTTTTTTCCTTAGGTGGATACATAGCAAATGCCTGTCTATATATGTAGTCCAGCTGAACAACTGAAATGGCCACAACTCATTTTTCTCTCCTTTGCCTAATCAGACAGCCTGTTCTTCCATGCATTCACAACCCTGCAGCATCTACAGTTGAAGTGCATTAAGCATGTTCTGATCTCACTGGTAATTAATAGTGCAATGTGTTCATAATGGTTGAAAGTGTAGTTATTTTAATAACTCCTGAGTATTCAATTCTAGAATACTGTTTCAAATAAAATAAGCAATAATGACTTCACTATTCAATGAGGACATCCTTCAAAGTTAAGAGTAATATAAATGAATTATACAAGCAGCTAAGACTCTATGGAAGTTTATCTCTTAAGACAGCTGGCTGCAGTACCCTTAAACTGAATCCACTTTGTTTTGCAGTTGTAGAATTATCAATAACCACTTCACCTACCTAAAGCTCTGCTGAAAAAACTTTCAAGAGACAGTCACTAACAGTGTCCTGATTAGCACATCACCTTGGAGGACATGCTTGTAATGTGTTCAGTGTACTGAAAACAACAGGGAAAAGTTCATTAATATATTAATTTATTTCAGTTTTAGTTCAATTGAACATCAGAGCAGACAACTTTTTCCTTTGTGACAATACAGGGAATTTTTGAAACACTATATTTCCATATTCTATAAAGTATGTTTGAAAAATCATATTATGTTTTCAAGCATATTACTGTATAGTTTGTCAGGGAAGAGGCTGCAGTTAGGAACTCAGCCTGGTGTTTTAGTATAGTTTATAATTTCAGACATACTTTTCATTTATTATATTAAAAAATAGAGCTTTAGAAGAAAACATGATTTTAATTCATGTTATGTCATCACAGTGTTGGGTAGCTAGAGACATTACTTAGTATAATAAATATTTACGACAATCTATTAAGAGTTCACAATATTAGATTTTAGACTAGGTATAGACCACATAAATTTTGTCTCTAGACAAAAATATATTACTTGCAATTTGAAGTATAATATATACACAGGTTCCAATACAAATGGTGGAGGAATTCTCGTACAAAATGTAACTGTGATGTTGTGGACAATTTTTAAATGAATGCATCTTTATCTCTGCCAGATATGTTACTCAAATTTTATTCTGTTTCCCTAGGAAATATTTCGTTGTCCATTACATCACAAGTGCGTGTTTTTAAAAAAGTTGATTGAGAACAATTGAACTACTGCATTACGATGTTAAGGTTTAGACATACTTCTTGATTTCATCATAAAGTACTAATACAAAAGCTCCGCCCATGCCTCTCAACACATTTGACCAGGCACCTTTGAAGAATGCTTTGGATCCTTCATCTTTAGCTATCTTCCTCCAGCAATCAATTGTGCCCTTATACATAATATCAGCTGTGGAAACAAACATAAAGGTTAGAAGGCTTGAAGTTATACAGAAAGAATGTTTCAACTTTTGTACCTTTAAAACAACACGGAACAAGCAAAGTACAACTGAGGATTTAAAATTTAATAATGAATTACGGAAAAATAATTCTCCCTAGGAAATCAAGTAATTTCTGAGTCCTTTAGATAAACATGACAGAAATAACCAGTAACGTGCTCCCCATAGGTTTTTTAAGGACTCCAATGAGAAGGTTATTAACTTTCCATAAGATAAAAAAACCGCACAGTATCTCCTATCTTATCCCGATGAAGAAAAACTTTCTGCAACCAGAACACCACAGGAACACTTATTCTTACCTCCCTTTCGGCCAGACTGCATCATCATCCTACGTCGCACAGTATCAAAAGGATAAGAAACCAGCCCTGCCACTGCAGTGACACTCTGGGCAATCATCCAGCTCACTACGATATGCACATTCTTTGGATCAGGCAACATACCTGTCATCAAGAACAAATGAACGGAATCAGTACAAAGGGAAAGGGCTGTGGGAAAGATGGTTGTGGAAGGAATAATCACCCACCAACCCCAGAGTCAATCCAAACCCAAGGCGTCTCAGAGCAGCAAGCAGAGGGAGGCAGGAGTGCATGTCAGAAACACCTGTGCACATTCCAGCACTGCACTCAACTGGTGCTGAGCCAAGCCCTGCTTGTCCTTGTACTGCCAAGTGCCCTAGAGTGCCTTTACTGAATGGATCTTCTCTTGCAGTTACTCCTCCATGCACTTCTTACCCTTGGCCGTGTCGTATACCCCAAAGTAGGCTGCTCTGTAGATGATGATGCCCTGGACAGACACACTAAATCCTTGGTACAGGCCCTTCAAGCCATCAGATTTAAAGATCTTGACAATGCAGTCGCCCAGCCCGGAGAACTCCCTCTCAGCGGCTCCTTTGCCCACATCGGCCGCCAGCCGGGTCCTGGCGAAATCCAGCGGGTAGACGAAGCAGAGGGAGGTGGCTCCGGCGGCACCCCCGGACGCAAGGTTCCCTGCGAAGTAGCGCCAGAACTGCTTGTGCCTGTCCACTCCGCCCAGGAAGATCTGCTTGTACTTGTCCTTGAAGGCGAAGTTAAGGGCCTGGGTGGGGAAGTACCGGATGACATTGGCCAAGTTGCCTCTCCAGAAGGACGCGATGCCCTGTTCCTTGGGGATGCGGACTATGCAGTCCACGATGCCCTTGTACTGCTTGTCGGCCGTGATCTGTTTGCTGGCATGCTGGACCTGCAGGGAGGAGAAGGAGGAAGACGGCACGGTGAGAGAGGGGCGCCGCAGGGGTGACCCCGCACGCTGAAGGGCACGGACGGGGCCGGCCCTGCTCCCGCCACCCCGAGGCGGTGCTGAACGTCCCGGGCAGCTCCCGCGTAACCGGAGCCGGCCGAGCTCCTTCCCATATTTAGTCACGCCGGGCAGCGCCCGCCACGCCGGCACCACCTGTGGCGCAGCATCGCCGCCCCCCATCGCCCCCTCACCTGCAGCAGCAACTTCACTCTCTCGATGGGGGCGACAGCCGTCTTGGAGACGGCGGCGGCGATCCCGCCGGCCAGAAAGTCCTTGACGAAGCTGAGCGCTTGGTCACCCATGCCGCGAGCCGGTCCGACAGCCCCGCCCTGAGAGAGGCAACGAGCGGACACTTCCCCACCCCGCCGGACAAATGGCCCCGCGCCCCCCACCGCCCCGCTTATAGCCCGCGGCCTCTCGCGAGAGCAGGAGGTGCCCGCCCTGGCCGCGGGCATTGGCTGCGCCCCGCCGGGCCCGCCCCGCCATCTTCCCCCGGCCGCCGCCGCCGCGGGGCACGCGCGGCCCGGGACGTTTAAAGGGCAAATTAAAGTTATCTGCTGCCTGCTGGGGAACGCGGTGTCACAGCATGTGCCCGCTGTATTTATAGCTCCCGGGAGGCACCGGAGGGAATATGGGGAGCTGGCAGCGGCGCTTCGGGCCGTGTTAGCCGTTCCGTGCGAGCGAGAGGCAGCGGCTGAGGGCTGAAAGCCTGCCCGGAGCGGTCTGAGGGTGCGACCAGCCAGCTGAGAGGGCTATAAACCTCGCCCTCGTGTGTGGACTCACGCAGAGAGGGGCGAGGGGGATGTGGATGTCGTGCCCCACAGCAAAGCTCCCCAGGGCTGCGCTGCCAGCCTGGAAGGTGGTGCTGTGTTCATGAGCATCAGTGGCCAGGACTGGACTGGACCTGTCTTGAGTCAAGGCGAGAGAGCTGCTTCATGTTGTACACACTGTGTGGAACTTGCAAGCATCGAGGTCTTTAAATACCCCAGCATGCTCTGGGACTTGGCTCTCCCGACGAGGAGACAACATGCCTCCCTGCGTTGTACCCTCATTTCACCCCTGCAAGGTCAGAGCCTCGCCAGACCCACAGGCAGTAACCTCTGAAGGAGGGAGGGAAGGGAAGAGGCTGTGGGAAGCACATGCCCAGGCATGCTGAAGTTGCTTGATTCGCACCAGCTGTGAAAGAAGAGTAAAGGCTGTAGTGAAGCTCTGCCTTCATGCAGTGTCTGGTTCTTAGAAAACTGAGTCTCACATAAAGATTACATGGCTCTCCCATTAGTTTCCCTATTTCTCATCTGTTCTTTCTGGCTGACCCCCATTAGAAAGCAGGAGCTTCTGATTTGTTGTTGGGTGACTTGGTTGTGTGGAATAGTTATGTAACAAGCAATGCAGCAGGGTATAGATGCATACCAATGAGTTTGCCCTAAAGAGTTACTGAGACAGGACAATGTTATAATGAGGAACTCATAAGAGTCTCTTTGATTTGTAATATGGTATCAGTAATGAAAATAGAATTCATCTTAATGTAGATGCTCAAAGCTTGGCTGTCCCACAAAGAGACATTCTTGCCAGGACAGCAGGTCTCTTCTCATCAATGTATTTGTTAGCATGAGTCAATGAGATGGTAAATTTGATCCCCTGTCTCTCTTGCCCTCTGCTGCCCTGAGGTCTGCTGAGGTCTCTTCTCATGAGCCTCAAGCATGAGAAGTGGATGTCAGCTGTAATCTCCAGAAGGACCCTCCTGATGGAGCCTTTGCTCAGCTTCTAAGAAAAGCGAAGAGAGCCCCCCCAAAAGAGGTATTTCCCCAAGCAAGGACCAAAAGCAGGTGCAAGTAGGAAGCATAGGGCATCCCTAGAATTAGACTGTGAGTTGAAGGGAACTTTGCTTAACATATGTGGCTGCCTGCTACCTTTGACCTTTCCATTTTCTTCCTCACACTTAACTCACCAGGTCTGGTGTCTCCTCTTTTCACAGCAAAGCAAACACCCCTTTAACAGCTCAAGGCTTCTACTGCTGGTTTCACACAGACGCCTGGGATAGTGATGCTCACAGCTGCTGCCTGACTACCCAGACTGATAAAGTCTCCTCAGGGTGTGTGCTCAGGTGTTAGTGAGTGCCCTGCTGACTTGTGTATGGTGAGTGGGAGATGGAAGAGTAGCAGTGGGGTGCTGCTGAAGAGGGAAGGTAATGGGGGGCCTGAAGTAAGACTGGAGTGGGGGTCTAACCTGAAGGGACTGCCAGCCCCTTCCCCACCATCTTTGATTTAGCTCATTTAAATGGGTGGGGTTTTTAAATTATTTTTTTTTTAGGTCATTTAAATTGTTGGGGGTTTTTAAATGACATTTTAATAAAGTCTTTATCGTAAGAATTCCAGCCAGTTCTTGAAGCTACTGTTGGGTATCATCATCACATCCACAGAGATTGTTTGATCTGGTATTTCTGTAGCACTAGTATTATTTACCTGTAACTGCCAGTATTTAAAGAAAGGACTGCATAGCAAGTGAGTTGCCACTATTTCTGCTTCTGCTCTCCCTTCTCTGAGCCCAGATATCTATTTCCAGGAGAGACTCTGCTTCCAAATAGCAGGGCTAGACCAGGACATGTGTTGGCTGCTTTGAGAGTTATTCTTCATTTATTTGATTTTTGCTCCAAATGCCTGATTTGGATCTTTCCTATGTATGATAATGAGGGGTAATTTGCTACTTATTGTAGAAGTTCTAACATATCATATAAGGAATTTACTGCTAACTCCACCAGTACCTTGAGCATAAGCATTTCTGCTAGCTAGAAATGTCTTTAAAAAAAAAAAAAGCTAAAGAACCTTTGGCTTGTCATACAGTTGGTGTTTGTTATTCAGTATTCTGATACTTTTCTAGAGAAATGGTTAATGCAAATGCAAGCTCTCTGAATTATTGAAAGTCAGCCTTCAAGCTTCATCTTCCTTAGATCTTTGCAGCTTTGGATGGATTGTCTTTCTAGGCTGAGTTTCTGGGTGCTCTGCACTGCTGACGTAGCATAAAGACACTGGATTTTGTTCTTAAAGATTCTGAGCTAAAAATAACCTAGATCTACATTTTCAAGAGAGATTAGTGACTGCATTGTGCTTTGGTGTGTGAGTAGCCAGCCTGAAACACTATAGGAGATCAGCTTTTCCAAAGTAATGCATACCCTTGTTTACCTACATATCCAAGACACTGGGAGCCCTAGCATTGAGGCTAGGCCAGACACAAAATAAAAAAGGTTTTCCTCACAAGTCAGCAGTCCAAGCCTGATGGTAGACACAAGGGGGAGCACAAGGAATCAGTCAGACCATCCTGACTCCCAGCCTAGGCAGTGGTAAGTAGACAGTGTATCGGGAAGAGACCAAGAAGAAATATGTTGGTTTTTTTCAGGCACAATTTGTGGGGTTGTAGAAAGTTCTTTGGTATATATTTGAAGCTAGGAAGAGGAGAGTAAGAGAGCCAAAACAGAGCTAACTGAGGATAAGACTTGGAGGGAAATAATGAGGTTGGTAATGACAAAGATGATCAAGAACAACAAAGTAGTGTCAGCTTTGAGTTTTGTTTTGGGAAGGTATTAGCAAGGGTTATTTTAGCTGGGTGTTGGTGTTACCTGTCTTAGGAGCCTGCATTGAACTGGAGAGAGGGAAAATTGGACAGTAAGTGTAAGCAGCACATTGAGAAGAGAAGTGTTAGTGTTGGAAGTAGCAGTAAGAGTCAACATAGGGTGTGTTTGTTTATTAGAGTATGTCTGTGATGTGAGGATGTGGAGGAGGGTCGACATTTCAGAAGAAAACTGAGGAAGTGGATGAAAATTAATGTGAAATGGATCAGGAGTTCTGTTGTAACAGGGCAAGCATGGGATATAGAAGTAGGAAGGAAAAAAATACCCAACCTGTGACACAAGGAATAAACTTGAAAGTGAGCGTATTAGTATTTCCTTTGGCAAGGATTTGTGGAGAAGATGTTCAGGGAGAGAGCACCGGAAAAGTGCAGGTCTTCATTTAACTTGGAAAATTAGGAAGAAAATTTATAAGGCTAGCACAATTGGAAGGGGAGACAATTTAAGTGGTTGAGGATGAAGTAAACCTGATCACAGATCAGCCAGGAATTTGAAGCTGAAGGCAGACTGAGGTATGTATTTGGCAATCATACTTCATAATTCATGAGATAGGAGTGGAGGGTAAGAAACAGAGCGAATCTACAATCAATCTGTGCTAGAAAAGAAAGATAAAGGAAGAGGAAGTGGCCTGAGATTAGATGGGATTGTCTCAGTCTGATGAGATGAAAATAATGGAAAAAGCAAGTGAGAGGATATGAGGATGGACATGGCAGGCAAGGGAAGAGATCAGAGAGGAAGGATGGGATAACAGAGGTCAAGGGAAAAGCAATTCTTGCTGCAGACCATGTCAAAAGAATGGCTCTGCCAGGGAGTAGAACACTGAGTGAGAGGTGCAGGGGAAATGAGTGGACCGAGGCAAGGAGACATACAGGTGACTGCTACAGAGTGCCAGCAAGGACATCAGCCTGAAGCTTGGAAGCTTCCTGAGGATGAGTGTGAGAAACTGTGAGGAAAGGAAGAAAGTCAGTTGAAATCACAGAAGGTTAATCAGGAGGAGCAGGCTGGCTGCCTGGCAGTTCTTCAGAGGGAAAAAAAGCTGAGATATTGCCCAAAAGCAGACAAAATGTGATGGGGATAGTGAGGGTAGCCTCAGTGTGAGAGTAAGGGGTGGCATGGGATGGAGAGAATGGAGGTCTCTGTAAGAGACTGAATCTGCAGAGAGTCAGGGAAGGGCATCCAGGATGTGTAGACACTGAGATTTAATAGGCCTGTGGGAAGTATTCAAAATGTATCTCCCAGCTGCAGCAAATGAAGAGAAGAAAGGGGAGTGGACCAGGCAGAAGGACAGAACAGGAATACAAGAAGTGCCAACTGAGCAATGGTAAAGTTTTGAGTGTGGGAATAGAGAGGTGGAGGTGTGGTAAATATCACCAAGGAGGGAGAGTAAGAGGTAGGGCTCATTGCCTCAGGTAGATTGTGTAAGAAACAAGAAGCAGCAGCTGAAGGAATATAAAGGGAGAGAGGAAACCAGGCTAGGTGGGAAGGGAAAACTAGAGGAGTACAGAAATAAGTTGCAGCAAGAGAGCACGAGAGAGATGTGGCGAAATAGCCCACAAGCAAGATGAACCAAGATAGACGGAGTCTCTCTAGTCTGCAGTGACTGGTTTCCTGTGCCTGTGTGTGGCCAGGCATGTTACACTTTTGACATTCCCTGTTGACTGAACTAATAATGAAAATGTATGTGTTGACTGAATGTCTTCTACCAAATTAAAAATTGCCCTGGTGAAGGCAACTAACCTAAGGTTAATATGTTTTTTTCAGTTTTCAATGCTTCATTGACTTCACTAGTGGGCAGTCTGAGGTGTTGGAGAAGGCAAAGATCACTGGGAAAAAGTGGGGCATGAGGAACCAGGTAGAAGGAAAACAAATCAAGCACCAATACTGCAGGATTTGGTTCCTCGTCAGAGATTTGTTTATTTCACACATGTTTCGGATCCTTAGTGCAACAGCACTAAACCAGAAACTATCTGGTACTCAAATCAGACAAGCACTGATTTCTGCTACGCTAGTTGTTTGAAGAATTGCAATCACAGCTTTTACCCTGAAATTAATTTCACTTCTCTGTAGGACTGTACAGTAAATACTTAGTATGCTGTAGACAGAATAACAGTATTGCTAAGATTTAGAGCTTCAGTGGTTTTTCCTCATAGGTCTCAACATACCTTGAGAACAAAAATAATCTTTTATGTCACAGGTGTGCATTACAGTGAATAATTAATGGATTCTAAAGGCTGTCAAACATTTACAGTACTCTAGAGTATTTATTAATTGATTATTAATGCATTCATGACACAAACATAACTGTACACATTACAGATTTTGGTAAACTCATAAAGTAGAGGTATTGTGGACAGTTTCTAAGCCGTGTATATAAGCAAATTAATTACTTGTTAGACTCCATAATAATTAATTTACTATTTATTAGCTCTTCTTTGGTAAATATATTTTGACATAAAGCATAACTAATTGTCTTCAGACTGCATTTTGGAAGAAACGACAAAGAAAAGTGACTTTCTCAAGGTCATTGTGTCAGTGTGTGGTAGAGCAAGGCATGAATAGAGGTTTCCAAGTTTTGCCAGATCTCTCTTGCACATGCCATTTGTATATATATGCAATAATCTTAAAAGTCAAGATTATATTTATTCCAGTAATACCATTATAGCTTATTCAGAACAAGCATAAAGCAAAATTTGAAAGTCTACTTTGCAGCTGAAAGGAATGTTGTCCTTTTTCTTTTGGTGTAGATCTCTGCAGAAAATAATTTTTTTAGTAATTTCCAAACATGTTTTGTTACATGGTGAAATGTTTATCCCTTCTTGAATTCAGTGGTTTTCAGGCTTTGTGCTTCCAGGAAAAAAATACGTGCTGAGAGGATCTCAGATATATATATATTTATTCTTTTTTTAAATTCTAGTTTAAACTAAGTTTTCATGGAAGAAATGAGGTCTGGATAATGTTATGTTCTATGCAAAACCTGTGACTTTCAGGGTAAGGTTTGCCTCTGAAGAAAAGTCTATATTGCCAGGGTCCTAATTGTTATGTTTGAGAGATACTTGAAGCTTCGTTTTCCTACTTACTACCTTGAAATGTTCTATTTTCTATCAATTTTTGTCTTATTTTCCTGAGATAGAAGTTGTGCTAAGAGATAATTAACATTGTACTTTGCTTTTCTACCTGTTCCAGTTCATTGCCAGAGATATGCTTCTCGTGGTGTTCACCAGATCTCTTGGAATGTGTGACAGCTGCAGACAGTACCAGCAGTGCCTGGGCAGGTGTGTGATCAGAGCAAAGCCAAGCTACAGCTGAAGCCCTCTGTAGTTTCCATAAGACACAATTTTCTCTTGCTGCTAGTAAGTAACACTTCTTAGCATTTCACCTTTCCAAATGTGTTTTATGTCCTGATCAGGAATTCAAGTTCTTCACCAAGTTCTCCTGCTTACCTAGTGGTTTTTGGTTTTTTTTAATGTTTGTTTGTTTCCAAACTGGAGAAATACTGAGTTGTGTGAATGCAGAATTCAGATGCACCTGTCTAAGTTCCATGACCTAGAAAATAGATCTGATTTGTTTTCAAAGCTTGGCAAAGCAAAACTATTAAAAAGTGAAAGTATTAATACAGACTTTTCTGACCTGAAGTTTGCAACATGCTCTTCTTCAGAAAATCTTCTGTGTTGGAAGGATGTCTCGTATGACACCCAGCCCTCTTTGCGTAGTGCAGCATTCTTTACATCATTCATGCAATACCCTGTGTGATGACTCTCGTCTTCAGCTTTCCATAGCTCTGGTGACTCTTGCATAGTTTTCAATTGCCTGGCTCTTCTTAGAGTTGTGGGGACTTGTGCTTTCTTCTTAGGTCTGCATAAACCAGTAATTACTGGTTTATTATCAGATTTAAATCATTGATACAACATTAGTGCAAGCCAGAGTATATGAGGAAATCTTATGTAGTGTTTTAAGTAGGGTTTTATTTTCTATTAAGCTTGCTCTTCTAAATATTATCTTAATATAAATCTTACTGGGATAGTGCAAGTCTTTGCTGTATTCAATTCAAGTTGGTCTTTGGTCTTTTTATCATCCTTCGTGTTGCAGTAATTTTGGAGTATCAAAATTATTTAAGTTGATCTTTTTGTGTTATGTTTGTTTTGTTAATCTTCTGGTTTCTATTTTTTACATTGTTTCTCTGTGTGATTTTACTGTTCTAGGTATTTTTAAAATCCATTGTTTCAGGCAGACAGATTTGAATTGTTAAATTATTTAAGTGATTTATTTGTTTTCGGTCTGCTATTTCTGACAATACATCTGGTTATAATATAATAATTTTCTTTTTAGTAGAAGTGTCAATATTGTTAGCTGCTGCTCAAGTTGTTACCTCTTCCTGTTTTCAGATATTTTGTAGAGTTTCTCATGCTGTGGTTTTACTTTAGACTAGTCTTTCTTCTGTGAGATAGTTCATAATTTTCTTGCTGACAGTAATTGTGTTTTCATATATTGTAGGAAAAACTGAAATTATTTCTGGCAGCAGTATATATTTAACTGAATCACAGCTTTGTGCACAGTCAGATAACTGCACTGCAATTGCAGAACAAGGTAATAATATTTTTATAATACAGAAACAACTTCATGAATTAAATGTAGATGTCATTGTTACGCATACTTGCAATAGCTATTAGCACAATGGTTTTAATAGAATTTCAAGCTTATTTTCAAGTAAGTTAGAAATGAATAAATTGTATTACTTATTGAATGAATCATCAATTTTATTGATTATAATGCCAGAAATGTTTTTATAATAAATTGAAATGTTAATCTTTCTATATTTTACAAGAAAATGGTAAATTAAGGTTAGTTCCATGCCACCCATTATTAAAATGCATAAAGAATAAAAGGTCTGCTGAAGAGCTAAAATCCCGGCAAGTGGGATGCTGATATTGAAGACGATAACTGCACTGCTGAAAGTGAGAATATTGGGTGAGAAAGTCTTTAGATGGTAGAGTTTTTGGTTTTTATGGCGTCGAACCTCATGTCCCTCCATGGGGTATTTCAGTGCTTCAGAACTCACTGTGGAAAAGATCCAGTTTGAGTCCCAGGTCCAAAAATTTTTTTGAATTTGAATTATCCCAGCTGAGCTGATATACAGGATATGAAAGGGAACAAATTATGGGGACAGAAGCAGAAGTCAGGAAACAATTAGATTACGTGGTATGTTACCTCAGCTTGATGAAAAAAACAATTTGTATTTCGTTCATTCCTAGAGAATGACTGCTAATTTCTGATTCAATGGGAATTCAGTTTAACACTTTCTTACAAATCTTAAGAAGTAAATGAAGATATTGTATTAATGTACATTCTTAAGTGTTGCTGTATTATTTGAAATTGATGTATGTACAGTTATATTATAGGTAGGTATGAATGTATGCTGTAAAAGTGGCTTGCAGGTCAACACTGTGAAAGGAATTGTCCTATTGCTCCATTTAATTTCTTTTCCTTTGTAGTAATATACAGTAATGGAAGAAATTGAGACTAAGCTATTTTCTATTTTCCAGACAGCTATAAAGGGGCAAAAGAGAGGGGATGTTCTGAGTATATATTGTGAGGAAAATTGAGATGTTAGGAACAATGGTCCAGACATGAAACAGTCTTGAAGTAGTCAGCCAGGGATAAATTATCTGGACCTTGTAAGTTACTTCCAGGATCACAGTGATGGGGGGGGTCAGCCACAGGCTGTGAGAATCTGCTGCTTGTTTGTGATTTGTCTTTCCTTGCAGAGGTTACAGTGTTGTAGGTTGACACTCTTTTTTCCACATAGAACTAGACCAGCGACTCAGGTCAGAAGAAACAGTGCAAATAAAATAGATCTTTATGCAATTTAAAATATCTCTCTTCCATGCATTTCCATCAATGTTATGTTTTATTTTTGTGATGTGTTTTGGAAGTTGTAGGCTTTCTTGTTCACTGGTAATAATCTAGACAGAAAGAGCTAAAAGAGTGAAAAATTGTGAGACAGCAGGGTTGCAGCTACCCAGCAGCGTATTTTATACTTTTGTCTCCTGTTCTACCCCTCACCTCTGCAAAATAAGATTAAAAAAACCAAAACCACCATAAGCACAGCACTTATCTTCCCCTTACTCCTCCACTTCTGAAACATCCTCAGTTCTCAATTTCTTCCATTACTGTATATTACTACAAAGGAAAAGAAATTAAATGGAGCAATAGGACAATTCCTTTCACAGTGTTGACCTGCAAGCCACTTTTACAGCATAAACCAAAACCACCATAAACACAGCACTTATCTTCCCCTTACTCCTCCACTTCTGAAACATCCTCAGTTCTAGAAAAATTGTGAGACAGCAGGGTTGCAGCTACCCAGCAGCGTATTTTATACTTTTGTCTCCTGTTCTACCCCTCACCTCTGCAAAATAAGATTAAAAAAACCAAAACCACCATAAGCACAGCACTTATCTTCCCCTTACTCCTCCACTTCTGAAACATCCTCTAGTTCTAGTTGACTTAGTTTTGAGAAAGCTATCCTAAAGCTGTGCACTTTCTCCTACTGGGCACTGTTCAACAGGGGAGGTTGTTCTCAGTTTCAAGCAGCAGTGATGTGGATGGGAGGAGGTTGATTATAGCAAGGGATGAGAAGTATGCATTTACATAGTCTCCTTTTGCCTTCCACCTCTCCACTCTCCAGCAAGCATGTGTTTATTTTAGCATTGGCCTTCTGAAACAGGATTAATTTTCCCCTGAATAGGTCAGGCTGGAACAGAGCCAGGAAACATGGCCTTTCATAGCTGGGGTGACTCAGGAAGGCAGAGATACCTACTAAGTAGACAGGGCCTCTAACTGCTGGGCCTATGCCCAGTGCAAGAGAAGTATCCTGGAATAACCTTTCTGATAAACAGCAGAAAAGTCTGTATGGAGTCTTTTTCCAGAAGCTGATGCCAGGCTGAACCAGGCTGTAGTCTGCCCTCTGTTGTTTGGATTTGGGAATCCCACAAATCTGTAACAAAGTCTGACTAGGAAAGCAGGAGCAGGTGAACACGTGCTTTCAGCCTTGCATTTCAGGCAGTGCATCAGCCAGCTGAAGTGTGCCCTCATATCTTCACTAGTACTTCTGTTCATACAACAGAACATAGCTAATAGTTTTCTTGGGGTTTAGCACTGATAGGGCCCTTGTGGCTCTGCAAAGCAAATTGTGACACAGAAATCATGCTTTTCGACATGCTTGTTTGCATTTCAGTGTGCAGAGGAAAGAATTTCCATCAGTAATTCAGATGTTTAATATTTTGCTACACTTATTATTATGTAGGATTATTAAATTCCCTACTTACACATATTTGATACAAAGTTGTGTAGAAAGCTACAGCTATCTTGTCTAAGTACATGACACCTGGAAGTGTCTAGGACTTTTTCTCCATAGCTAATCTGTGAGGCAGTGTGGAAGCAAAACGGAAGTAATCTGATGTTTCATCAGAACTAGAGAGAATTGCCATCAAAGGTATTTCCTGGCCCTGATGCAGTACACCCCTGTTAGACTTGGAGCCTGCATAGCCCTGAACGCTTGCACATCTGCAGATATCCCAGCAGCTGTAAAAGATGCATTTAGGGTTTTGTTCTGGAACATAACAGCTGGGCTGATTTCATGGCCCCAGTGAAGCAAATGAGCTTGTGGTGTATGATTCCAGAAACTCACTGCTTCACAAAACAGGTTTTAATGTTAAGCTTTGATTGCCATCTTAATGCTTGTATCTTTAAATGTGATATGCATGTTTCACTTTTTGATACTGATTTTAAAACACTTGCCTTCAGTTTCTTTGTCACAAACATCCTGTCCCAACTGTGTGGGATTTTGACTTAGGTATCAATGTGCCTGTGGCTCCCTTTCAAAGGAAAGAAACTTCTCATTTTCTGACTAATAAAAAAAAAAAAATCTATGAAATCAAATAAATGCAGAACTAATCAGAACCCTGTGACTCAGCTAATGTTGTACAGTGATAAATAAAAGCAACTGTAGTCATTAATGCTGTCAGCAACTCAATGAATTGTTGTAGAGTGTGCAGAGGCTTGTGGTGACTTGTTTACGCAGGCAGTTAATGAATAATAAAATAAATGAAAGCTTCTTTCAAAATATGTGAGCTAATTAATGATTTTTAGAGGTGTGCTTTCACTTTGGGAAGTGGCTCTAACAGTGGAGCTGTGAGGCTGTTTATTGGCTTCTCCTGACTTCAGGAGTGAATACTTTTAATTCTGTTAGAGAAATCCTTTTCTAACATTCAAGCCTGCAACCTCAAACTGAACTTTAAAGGTGAGGACTTTTCTGCTTGTGTTGTAAACCATAATCAGGCTATAACTCTGAGCCTGTTTGGAGGAAGACAGAGAACTAGTATAAGGGTACCAGTAGAAGTGCCTGTTTAACCTTGCTTTCCATTTGGTTTACTCTTCAGTTTGGGGGTCATTTGGCTTAATTTCCCAGGCTCCTGATAGCAGATGAGAGAGACTATACCATTGTCTGACAGGGATGCTGATTTGTGCAAGCAATATTTACGGCTCAGCCAAGTTGGCAGTAGGACCTGGTTGAGTAGAAGGGATCATACTGCTTTCTACAGGGCCCAGGTGTTTGGTTGGCTAATATTTGATTCCATCACATTGGCATTTACAGCAGAAAACAATTCTAATGAAAGATAAAAGCTAGATCAGTTTTACTTGTAGTCTCAGAACTTGAGGACATGGGTTGAAAAAAGTGGGAGCAGTTAAAATCTGGTTGTGTCTTTTCTTTCATCGATTTCACAGAGAAATGGGAGAATCAGTTCAGCATCTGCTATGGCTGTAATTGAAGCAGAGTTGGCAAACTTGGTTCAGTCTGATTTTATTTCACTCTTGGCCACATTCTGGTAAATATCAGTCCAGTCACATTTATTTCATTTAATTTGTGACCCCTTTGTGAGTGTAAACTACAGAAGTCACAGAAGTCTGTGAACTTTGAAATGCAGAAAAATCACCTGTGATAGAAGAGAGGGATCCACAATTTAATGCTACCATATGAACGCCTTCTGAGATGTGTCAAGGAATCATGGACTAGACATGTGTGTATCCTTCCTTTTATACTTAGTGAGCTGACATGTAGATAAAGGCTCTGTGAATATCTGTATTGGGGCAGGTGAATTCCAACCTGCACCAATCCTGCAGTGAAAGGTTTGCTGAGGATTTGTGGGCTCCATTGCTTGGAAAGTGGCAGCATCACTTAGTTCATTTCAGGAAGGGACATTTGCACAGACTTACAAAGACTATCATCCTTTTTTCGTTGGGTGGCTTTTATAATTCCCAGGTATTTGGATACTAGGGTGGATTTTTTTTTTTGTTAATTTCAGTAGCTGTGCAGAACCTCTTCCATCAGTGTGCTCTCAGTCCCTTACAGAGGCAGACAAGCCACAAGCGGTGATGAATGGAGAAATCTTCAGTCTTTATCACTTTTATCACCTCCTGAATCTGCTGGATAAGTGGTTTAAGGAATTGGTTTAAGTAACCATGTGGAAATATCCCTTGTGGAAGAAAATTCATGGTAGCTTAGAAATGTTGGCATCTGGCAGGGGTGTCTGCCATTCTCCATTCACTGCTTCCTTCTGCCCCTCTGTCACCAGAAGTGCAAGCCACTGGACCCCAAAATGATGCCTGCTCTCATCTTTGCAGAATGCTTTGTCCATCCTGCACTTGGGATTTGACAGTATTAGCAAAAACTGTATGTGGCTCTCAGACTATTAGTTTTTCGTTAATACTTCTCAACTGGACTTGTGTGTTTCTCGGTGCAGTAGGCTTTATTCTGGAGGAGTACTGGTCACAGAGCACCAGTTCAGAAGTAAATGTTTAGTTTTAAATATGCCAGCAAAGTGTCCTAAATAATTCATTACTGTGCTTAGTTGATTGAGATCTCTGATATGTTGTTTATATAAGGCAGCATTTTTGTAAACTCCATTAAGTCCTATGATATTCCTGAACAGTGTGGGCTGAACCTGTATGCTGGGAGAGGGAAGGGAGACAATTTTTCACTTACCATATAGGGCGGGCAACCTTCTTGAAATGGAATGGGACCCTTTCTCCAAGTGGAAGATGGAATCTCTGGTTAAACTAGTTCAATCTTTTCACCAACCTAGGCCTCATTTGTTTTCAAAATGTATGAAAGTATGCTTTCTTAGTATTGTTTTGTCTTTTTTACATTTTTTTCAGGAATAACTGACCAATTAAAGAGAAAGATGATTAATGAGCAGGAATTTGAGAAAGCAATTGAATGCTGATGAGAATGATTTTCTTTATCCAGAACAATCTCTCTGTGGGGAGATAGAATTTTAACTTCCTAGGAGTGTTTGCTTAAGCACCCTTTTTCACAGTGCCTACAGTTGAATGCATTCAGGGCATTTGTGTTTCTGTATAAGGGAAACTATGTGCAGTAACTGGATTATTTAAGGGGCAGGGAAATAATGGATTTTTTTTCAGTTGATTTTTCGTTTTCAAGCCACAACTGGACAGTCCTCTGCCACCTCACCATCCTCAGTGTTCCCAACATACTGATGACCTGGAAACTAAAATTGTGAAAATCTTTTCATTTTTCTTATTTCGGTGATGTTGGAGATTCTTGTCCGTTGGTCAGGATGGTGTCATAGCTGTAGCTTCAAATATCCTGTACCTTTAAGGGGAATATTGCATTACCAGGTTTTATTTGTACTTCATTCTGAGTACAGAGAGCAGTTTCTGCCATCTGTCTCTAAGAGGGAGATCTCTCAACACTGCAGGAATGAGTTGACAGTTCCTGATTATGCTTTGATTGCAGTCTGTCTGAATGTGTGGAGCCATCAGCTTCATGGTGGTTATTAGTCTCCAGTTTATACTGCTTCAGCACAGATTTTCTTCTTTTCAGCACTTTTCCGTAAGTTGGATTTATTTCACATATGGAGGGTTTTAATGCTGTCAGTGTTTTCACAGCAACACAGACCTTTACATCAGGATCCTCTTAATCCTTTCAGTTGAAAGGAAGTCCAGCTGCACCCATCTTCTGATTTTTCTAGCCAAGGCTTGCACTAAGTGTCTGAAATTCTTTAGTCATTTCACTAGTGGACATTTCTGGGTGTTGTCCTGAACAGAGGGGAGTCACTCTAAGTGAAAAGTAACAGATGATGATTGGAAGAGATGCACTTTGTGCTACCACAGTTGTAACTGAAGTCTTTTCGAGATTGTGGGTGATGTGAAGCTGTCCTGTCAAACAGCTTAGAAACTGGTGTTCCCAGAAAGCTTTCTTCTGTGTTCACCTCTGCAAATAGATTCCTTTTCTCGCATTCCTTTTTCCAGGCTGGGAACAGGAGGCTCTGTTGCACCTCATACAGTCCACTTTCAACAAGGAAATAACAACTGTTGTGGTTGTCACCAGTAGCTGTAATTCTTCACTGCTTCTTTCTGCCTCACTTTTCCTTTGGGCATATTTAAAGACCCGCTTGTCTTGGAGGTGTCTTTTCAGTACATTGTTGCATTATCAAGGGAGCAAAAGCGTGGCTTTGGGCTGTCTGTTCTGAAATGTCTGTCTGGTGTCTGCTATGATAAGATACTTGGATGGATGTGATGGGTTGGCCCTGGGTTAGCATCTAAATATCCACACAGCCACTCAGTCATTCCCAGGCAGGACAGGGGAGAGAATAGGAAGAGCAAAAGTTATAAAACACTTGGGTTGAAGTAAGGATGTTTAATAAGTGAAAGAAAAAATGCAAAGTGATGCAAAGCAAATCATTCACCACCTTCCACAAGCAGACTGATGCCCAGCCTGTCTCCTAGCAACAGCCACAATGTCTGCCTTAGGACACAACCCCACACCCAATTTTTAATACTGAGCATGATATTTTATGGTATGGAGTAATCCTTTGGCCAGTTTGGGTCAGCTGTTCTGGCACTGTTCACTCCATCTTCTTGAAAGGACAAGGGGTAATAGCTTTAAACTCAAAGAGGGCAAGTTTAGATTAGATATTGGGAAGGAATTATTTACTGTGAGGGTGGTGAGGCATTGGCAGAGGTTGCCCAGAGAAGTTGTGGATTCCCCATCCCTGACAGTGTTCAAGGCCAAGTTGGATGGGGCTTTAAGCAGTCTGGTCTAGTGGAAGGTGTCTCTGCCCATGGCAGGGAGGTTGGGACTGGATGATCTTTAAGCCTCTTCCAACCCAAACCACTCTATGACTCTTGTGCCTGCCCTCCCCAGTCTACTCACTGGAGGGGGTCAGTGTGAGAAAAAGAGAAAACGTTGATGCTTTGCTGTGCAAGCACTGTGTAGCAACAGCCGAAAGACTGGTGTGTTATCAACAACACTGTTTTAGTCACAAATCCAAAACACAGCAACATATGGGCTTTCAGGGAGTTAACTCAATTCTAGCCAGACCTGGTAGAACAGAGCTTCTTTATGCTAATTCATAGTGGATTGGGATAGTTTTATGGATGGCATAAGGATCCTGATGACTCAGTGACAGCTCAACTTTTTCTCCCTTCCCATCATATGTTCCTCACCTCCTCCCATGTTAACACTAGCAATCATGTAGTCTTACTAAAACTGAGTTTTCAGCACATCCTCAATAGTGAGTCAAAACTGTTATGTAGGCAGGGAGCGGGGAAAAATGACAGAAGTGGCCTTTCTGGAATAAACGTGTCAGTTTGTGACCTAGCTATGTGGTTGTTATACAGTGGTTGAACTTCATTCTTATATACCCCTAATTAATCCCCCCCACCTCCATTTTATTCCTTCTACATGTCTGCTATCACTGTGTGGTCTATAGCTCCTACTTCAGCTTTAGAGCATTTAGCTAGAGAAAGTTATATATGCAAAACCAGATCAAATGGCTTGGTTCACTGAGGCTATGATGCATGGATCTCTCATTAACAGTTAACTAGAAAAAGAAACTTAATTTTTTATGTATGCTATAGAATTAGATATACAAGTCACTCATATACATTATGTATGCCAATGCAAGATAGAGGAGATGAATGTTTAACTTTGTGTGTTTTTTCTTAGGGGCTCTCTACACATGTCATGAGAATAGATATGCAGTATTGCCATGTTCTTCTTCTTTTTTTCTTTTTTTCTTTTTTTTTTCTTTTTT
>VZTJ01002478.1:2117683-2133690 GCA_013397795.1 Orthonyx spaldingii | reverse complement strand
TTTTTTTTTTTTTTTTTAATCTGAAACATGTGCAACCTATGTGGGAGGGTTTCCCCATGAAGTTCCTCTGCTGAAAAAGCAGAGTGGTATTTTTGGAATGTCCCGGCCACTAGATGGCAGGGTGCCCTTTGGCTAAAGGAAGCATTAGGCTGTGTTCCCCATTAATTTGCTCTGTCTCCAAACCTCTTGCGGAGATGATCGAGAGTTTTGCTGGAGTGCGAGCGCGTGCAGCTCTGGAGAGAAATCTAGTTAAGTTACGGCCCTTTGACAGCACTAATATGCATTTTTAAATTTTCCCCAGTAAAACAGATACCTTAATTGAATTCCGCTGAACTTGACACAATAAGATAATAAAGAAAAGCTGGTTTAACCACAATTAAACCATATGCTAGTGAATGTGTTGGAGAAATCTCTGCCTGTTGTGCACGTGCTGTTTTTGCTGTGCCAAGTTCTGAAGTATTCAGTCCTTGATGTGAATTCAAAAGAGGAGACTAGCCCAAGTTGTGACCTTGGAATCTGGCTTTAAATAGTTTAGACTGACAGTTTGCTGCAGGTGGAAGATCCAGTTAGCATTTTAAAAAGTTAAAGGCTTTAATTTTCATTCTTTCACACCAATTTCATCTTGGATTAGATCTTCATCTAATAAATTCAACTGAATGAGACTTGTGTAAAGGTGCTAAGAAACCATAAGGATACTTATGTTTAGACTGGACTTACTATAGTATTTGGAATATTAAGATGAGGAATTTGTGCACATTTACTATCCCAAATATAAATCTGTATCTGGGGAAGGTGTGTGCAACACCCCTCTATTCTGAAATGGAGCATTAAACATTGGTAAGTTGAAAATGACCACACTAAGATCAGGTACACGTCACTGAGTCTGTGAGCTAAGCAGAGGCAAAGGTAAAAGATGTATCAGACTGGGTGCTTTGTCATGGTTTTTATAGTGTTATACTTCTTTACTAACACATCTTTAAAACTGTAGGGAAATTCTCAAAATTTTATCTTTTTAGTGGATAAGTAGCTAATTTTTAAATTAGTTGACTCATTTAATAGGTGTAATGACAAGTTAACATTGACGTTATCAGAGTATATGATCCTATTAACAAAGTTCCTCAAAATTAAATAAACTATTTAACATAAATGACAAAGTTTTCAAGTTTATATTTTGTAGTCATTGAAATTGATTATTTTTTCTTTTTCTGGAATAGTTTTTTATACTTTATTAAGAAAAAGACTGAAAAATATTTTAAATTAGTTAAATTATAAAAGGAATGTGGTTGACAAAATGTGTTAGTTCAGGGAAACAAATATTTTGTGAAAAGCTGTTTCAGAGAGGAGACTGTTCAACTTGTGCGAAAGATGTATTCAAGTGGTGTATGGTGTGACATATTGTGCAATTTTTAAATCACATTTTCAGAAGTTACTTACTTGTAGTACTTGCCACTGGCTAAGCTTTGTTACAAATGACATTTCTTAAGCCTGTTGAATCATGACTTGGATCCTTTGGCTATAATGAAATACAGAAATTTTTTGCCAAGTTTTGCCCACATTCAGTTTGGGAATGATCTACATCTGCTTTCACAGGAAAAAAGGTATCAGCATTCCTAGTCTGTTACACAAGAGTATCTCTCTCTTGAGGCTGTCTGCACTGCACATACACTATTCATACACTACTAGGCTTGCACTTAGCCTTTTTATCTGTTTTATCTGCATGCAAGGGCAGATTTCAGAGCAGGGTGACCTAAGTGGTGGGCTTCCAATCACATCTGGAGTTGAACATGTGTTTTTCCAGGGTATCAGACATGAGGTATCTCTTGGGCTTCAGCGGAGATGCCATACTTTTAGCATCCTTATGGGCATGAGGGAGCAGCTGCAGTGTGCAGATCCCAGCTGTGAGGAGAGCAGGCGGTGCTGGCAGAGCTGCAACTGGTACACTGCTTCTTGCTGAGAGGTGCCTGGTGGAATTGCCCAGACAGCCTCAGTTAAAATGAATGAAGTAGCAATTGCTTTATTCCATATAATGTAAGATTTCTGGCTTGCTGTAGCAAAAATGTCTCCAAGTTATCTGGGATATTTTTAAAGTCCTTTTTCATAGAAGGCATCCTATGTGGGTGAAAACTCTTCTTCTTTTAAATATCACTCATTTTGTTTTGTTTTTATAATAATAAAACCTCTCTTTTGCCACCTGCACTATCTGAATGGCTTCTTTTTTCTGTGTCTACATCTCACTTCAGAAATCTACAGTAACATCTCCATCTGTTCTTCAGAGTTGAGAAATGGCAACTTTTGTAACCCCCAGGTACCAAACACTGCAGTTCTTGGATCAGGAAGCTGCTTCTGAAAGAAGTCCTTTTCAGTGAGAAATAGTCCTTAATTTTGTCTGGTATCCTATTACCCAGTCTGGATTTTTCACCCATGCTTTATAGGTTGGCATTGCTCCTAGGATCAGACAAAGCAGTTCACACCCTCCATTGCATGTAACATCAACAGTTCAGAAGAAAAGCTGGGGTTTGCATCATCCTCCTTCATAGATCTCACATAGGTGATGGGAGGCATGTAAGGCAGCCCTAAAAGTGTATGTGGAGAACATAGCAATAATCCTGTGCGACACCATCTCTGAGCTTAGCACCCAAAGAACAAAAACTCTGGTAATGCTTGATCAGATGTTCTGGCAGAATCTCCATGAGGCCTCTCAAGATGTTTTTTCACTCGTTACCCGCCATTGCAGCAGTGGTAAGGAGATGCAAAGTTCTTGTACTTCCCATAATGGATAAGAAATGCTTGCAGCAGCAGATCCTTACAATGCTGTTGTAGATGTCTGTTTTACTATGGAAAGGTATTTAGTAGTCTAGCACAATTACTTTTTTCTATTTTCATTTTCTCCCAGTTTCTGTTGTTTCTACTACTAACCCAGCAGCAAGGGAGATGCTGCTGTGGCACATTTAGTATTGACAGGTGGTGACAGCTTGCAGCCTTTTAACCACTGCTTTGCTTAAGCCTCCTCTAAGCATGAGTTTTACAGTAACACAAAAAACAACATATGTTATCATTGAAATAGCTTTGCCTGAGGGGAAGGCACGTGGAACTGGGATCTGGGAGATTCCGTTGGTATGGGTAGAAAGGTGTGGGATTAAGTGCTGGTTTAAGAGGCATAGCATGAGAGTTCATGAGACCTGGTTTTATTTCCTACCATTGTGTGACACTGGACAGTGCATCCCTTGTCTCTTCTATGGCAGGCAAAGGGCAGTAACTATAAAATCCATCAGTTTATGAAGGGCACAGGTGTTGGGGATGACAGAAAATCATCTAGACATGCTGAGCAACATGGTTTATGCATATAAGAAGTAGAAGAATCCAAGATACAGGAGGAAAAGACACACAGCAAACTGGACAATTCAACAAAATACCGTAGTCATACCACATGCTGCATTACTAGCTCTTAATAATAGTCATTTTGGCATGGTATAGACTTGATTACACTTTCTCAGAATATATATGGGGATTATAACAGAGTGAGTATTTGCTCTTTGCTTTTTGGTTTTTTTACATTAGCAACATAAGAGCCTTTTCCTTGAGGTGTTACTGACAGGGTGGATAAGAGAGTTGCAGCGATGGTGAGACTGTAGCGATCTTGGCTTACAAGTGATCCAGAGCCTAAAACATGGTGCTCTGTGCAAATCCCCTTGCCAAACTCTGTCCCCTCCTGTCAGCACCCTGCTGCTGCTGTGTGCTTACTGAAATGTTAGACCTCTGTATAGGAAAAGGGAGACAGGAACTCCTGGTGCTACCTTTCCTTTTCACACTGCTCCCATGGAACAAACTTTTGTTGTTTTGATTGTATCAAATAACAAGAGACTTTTGGGCCAAATTTTGGAAGGCATTTAAGTAACTCACTCCAACTAGGAGAAGATCAGGCTTTGAATAACCTGTGGTGTGATCCAATAACCCTGGCAGATTGTTGCCTACTAGCAGGGTCTGAATGGCAGGATAAAATTAGTTGGAAGAACTTGTGGCTGTAGGAGCACCATGTTGCCTGGAGCGCTAGATTAAGCCCTACTTTGCTGTTGAAGTGTGCATCATCCTAGCTGATACTTTGATGGAGAAATTGTGATGAAATGGGAAAACATTTGTGTTGTACTGCTGCTTACCTAAGTGGCTGAAGGGTCTGGCTTTTGAATTAAGCATGCTCTGAAACAGCATTCCGGTATGTAAAAATAAATGCCAAGAGTGGAGGGGCCTGCTTAATGTTAAATGTTGGGGATTAATTGGAAAAATGTCCTACAAGAAAGATATTGTTGCAATATCATGAACTAATGATGGCTTGGCATTGAATTGTAGCAGCTGGGTTATTTGAAGCATTACAAACTGGAGGGGCAACAGCATATAAGCAAAGAATTAATAACAAGCTGGTTAATTTTCCTTTGCCTCTAAATCTTGCATGTCAGTTTTCCCAGGCAGTGTTTCACACAGAGATTGCAGTGGTTCAGCTTTCCAAGCCTAGTTTTTATATGTTAGGTGTCTCCCCTTCAATAAAGTTGCCTGACAGGTGAAGACTGGTGAGTTACATTTGGTGTTTTCCTTGAGACCTATGAGAAGATTGAAGTGCCAAATAGACATCCAACACAACGGATAAGGATGCGCCAATACTTTCAGCGTTTGTGTCATGAGAGGTGGAAAAAGGAAGGTATTCTGGAGGGAAGTGGAACTGGTGGTTTATGCCAATAAAATACAATTTCAGGTTTTTTGAAGTCCATTGTTAGAATCACTTTTCATAAATGTTTAAGTACTTGCCCAAATTGTTGTTGCTGATTCCCTAAAAACTGCCAGACAAGAGGGATTGCTTCTGGTTCCTTTGTGACGCTGATTCGTTAATGTTGCTTTCACAGGCAAAATACCTGGTGATCCCTTAGAAAATGCACAAAGGTGCTGACAGAGGCCATGTTTTTTGTAAGCAAATGCAGCATGTAGTTAATTCATGCTCTGCCTGCCAGAAGAAACCATGGTTTCTATGCACGTGTTTGCACATGGGAACTGTAGGGTTGTGCACCCCACAACTGCCTGCTGTGTCTCAACAACTGCAAGTATCTCTGCCTTGCCCTTATTCCTGGGACAGATCTGAGGTCACACTGCTGGAATAATCCCCTTAGCTTATCTTTCTGGATATATCATGCCCTGTTTGAAAATTCCTCCCACTTACTTCGTCTTACAATCAGATCAGTATAAATGCCTCATTCTTGCTTCAAATGCCCATCAGAATTTTAGACTGCTTATCCCTCTGACACGGTCTGCAGTCTTATTTGCCTTGCCATCTCTAGTCCTGTAGCATGCTAGTCTTGACACCTTATTAAGTTCTTCACCTCTGCTTCCTGTGCTTCTTCCCAATTGCTTTCTTGCAGAGGATGTGTTTTTGCATCTTCTCTTTTCCACTAATGGCCTTTTAAAAACATGCAGTTACATAGGTACCCAGTAGAAGTGTCTTTATAGATGATTAAGAGACACTTCAGTAACTGACTGAAACAGTTGCTGAATTTCCCAGTGTACCTTAACTTCCACTCTGTCTCTTGGATGTAAGATATGAGAGGTAAGAACTTCTGTTTGGCGATATTGCAGATATTAAACATAGGATAAAATGGAAATAAGAATTTCTTAGTTTGCATGTGCAAATGTAGGTATTGGTACGACAAACCACATGTGACTTTTTGCAGGTGTTCCCTTTGCCAGGGTTCTGGGCTTCTTGCCAAAGCATTTTCTCCCAACCTCACTGTTAACCAGTCCCTTGTGTTTTGCATCAGCTTCTGTCTAAATAGGCTTAGCCCTCCAGTTAATAGATATCTTTTTCTCAAGCCCTGCCCATTGCACCTGCTTTTGAAAATGTGCCCTGGAGAACCCAGTGATTCATCTGTTGTGTGCTGTTGTAGTTTGATTAAATCATTGCTTAGTTTCAGGTGGCTGCATTTGTGTGCTGGAACACTTGATCCTCCTGTTTACTGCTTTTGTACATCGTGGAAGTGTTTGTAAAGCTTGAGGGGAAGTTCAGAATGAGAGGTATAATATCAGTGTTTGGGATAACAAATGGTATAGGCCATACACTCTCTTCATTCAATGCTTTTTCTGTTTCCACACCAGTGAGCACGATGGATGTAATGTAGTCACAGCATGTTTCCAGAAATCCTGAGATCAGTAATGTAAAATAGCTCTTTGGAATTTTAATAATGGAGAATATGTCAGTATGCAAAGTTGGTGCAGCCTTGTTCCTCCCTTCCCCCAGCTTCACTCCCTTAGGCCAGCCTGTGTATTTTCTGACCTTGCAGACACAATATATGGCAGGGAGAGGAAACCCTCAAGGACTTTACATTGATTCCTCTCCTATATCAGTAAGATTGACCACCCTAAAAAGTAAATACATATAGACATGCTTTCAGATCACACCTTCAGAATCAGCTTCTGTTTCCTGGATGCATTTGGGAAGCTTGGGGACCTTCAACACAAATGACTTTTGTCATTTCATATGATGGACTGTGGCATCCAGAAGTCACTGGATGCTTTCCAGGCTGCTGTTTTCCCCAGCCACATTCAGGGATAGGTTGTATGTAACTAGCAATGCTTCAGTCGTAACTATTTGAAGGCTGATGAACAGCAAAGTGTTGAAGAAAACATGATTTTGACCCACCCTCCTTAGAGAAATGACATTATTTATTTAGCTCTTTAAATGATTGTGGTATTTTCCTCATAAAATAAATTTATACACTATCGAGTATATGTCTGGGGTTTCAAGGATCAGCTGTCCTGACTGGATGTTACAGATCACAGTTACAGGCTAATGCTGGAATGGGAAATTATTTACAGGAGATAGTTAACTTCTCCGTGTTGGTGTAAATATATCCATATTGGCACCTTACAGTTCATTAACTTTCTTAAGCATTAAACATAGACACACCTTCTTTTATTTTGTGGTCTCACAATGCGGCTGGATATGGAGAGCAGTTTGAGACATTCTTCTTACAAAAGCAGTCTGATCAGAAGCCCTTGTGATTGCTTCAGTGGCCTGGTTCACTCCAGGGTAGAGAGCTGCCTCTCTAGTTCAGGCAACCAGCTAATAATGAATTATCAGCCTCCTTAAGTGAAATTAAATGAGCAGATATTCAGAGCTATACTAAACCTATGGAATAGGAAATATTCTCAGTACCATATCATGATCAGATTGGGTCCAACACCAAAAAAATCCTTACTCATTTGCTGGTTAAGGCACTTTGTTGTTTGGAGTTTTTTTTCCATTTGATTACCAGAAGTGAATTCTTTTCTCTCTCATTTTGCATCAAAAACCCTTTTGATCAACAATAAAAAAAATCACAATTTCTGTGATTTTTTTTTTCATGGACTTATATTGGAACTTATATAAGAGGACCTATCTTTTGCTATGAAGAGCAAAAATTAATAAAAGCCAGAGCCTGGAGACAACTGTGCCTAATTAATGATTGAAAGATTATTTCTTCGCAACTAAAGGTGCTAAATCATCTGTGTGTGGATTTCTGTCTGCTTCTAGGCCTTACAAAAATTCTTGGTCTGAGGCAAAAGAAATTGCCAGAGAGGTAGGGCCTCCCTTCAGTAATTATTTAATCTTACTCTAAGAGAGGACAAAATGGGTAATAAACATTCAGACATAACTTCAAATCTTATGAGCCTGTGTTCCTCTCTTTATTCCCATCTTTTAGATCACAGCAATTCTTTGTCTTTAAACCCAGAACACTATTCAAAGAGCTTCATTTTGCTTTTTGAGCAGTTTGTGGCTTTGTTGCTCCTCTTCCTATTTGAAGACACTAATGATGACTATGAAAAGGCATTTTCTTTAAGTATTGCAGTAAGTGCTATTTTTTTTCTTCCTTGGATCTCATGTGTTGCTTTATGTGGAACCTTTTTAGCTTTCTTTGTAATTGTGGTTACACACAGAGAAGTAATATAATGACTAAACAATCTCTCTGTCTAGTTTCAGAGCTAGAAGTTGGCCAATTTACCTAACTTTTTGGTTTTCAACATAGATTCCCACTGCTTATGCCTTATATACAACCTAAACTCCTTTCTGGGATGGCACCCCTTGATGCAAGTGGTGGAGGGAAGGATTAGGAGATAGTGACAATCAGAGGTTTTGTTTAACTGATCATCTAAGCAAATAGATTTTGCCCATTGATCACATGTGCAAATAGCTAGTCTTCAGATGACCTGTGAAACAGTGTGTAACCCCAAAATAGTTATGGATTCCTGGAAAATTGTTCTCACAGACACTCCCTGGCCAAGTTAGGTTTTATGTTCTTCAACAGGTAAAAAATGCTGCAGATGTGCATTATTTTTGTGTGGGTTTATATGTGTTGACTGAACTCCAGCTTCTCTAAATGCACGTGTCTAAATGATAAGTGAGTGTAGATAAGTGAAGTTGAAAGCCAGTAAAATAAGATACTGTCAGCTGAGGGCAAATGCAAAAGCAGTTGTATCTGCCCTCCTCAGCAGACTTCCTCAGAAATAAAGCAGAGTAAGAGATTCTACAGAATGAGGTGTTCTCCATGCGCCAAACCTCTGAATCAGAAATCCCCAAAAGAAGTTAAGGACAAATTATACTCTAACAGGAAGATTTATTGAGTTATGTAAAATGGGAAAGCATGATGATGAAACCAAAAGAAATAAATACCTTATCTTGTATACATTTCAATTGCCTTGTCAAAAAGAAAATCTATCCCTCCAGAAGTCAGCTGAGTTTATCAGCTTTGCAAAATGGTGAATGAATGCCTTGTTCTTTATTATTGCTTAAGTCATTCCTGTTTATGCCAGTATTTCAAGGATTATGTTTTGAGTGTTCTGAAGAGGTGAAAACACTTTCTTGCTGATGAATAAACACTGCCACTTTTAAATATTTGTATGCAAAATGTCTTTAAAGCCATTATGAAATGCTTTCCAAAAGCACTAAGAAGCTGTTTCCCAAAAAGACAGTTTTTCTCTACATTTTCTTTCATGCTAAACCGTCCAAATGAAAAGCCATTCAGAGTTAACTAGTTAAAGCAATACCAGTGTTTTAGTGTAATGAATAACTTTTTATAGAAGACAATTGCACACAGTTCAATATGCTAGTATTTCTATTTCTGTGCCCCACCAATGCTGGCATTCTAGGGTAGAATTTCTTTCTTTGAGAAAGCTGAAGCGATCAAAACCCTGATTAACCTCTGATATTCACGTGGTGCTCTTGATCTTGAGGGCCAAAGCAGTAACAAAGAGTTAATGGCAGCCATATGCTCAGGGTATTGTGGGTACTGTTGACCCAAATGTGAACTCCGCAAGCAAGTGCTGCTAACTCCTGTTTGTTTCAGGTTTGGTGTGGAGATTACTGATGAAGAGTTTGAGCTGCTACTTGACAGAATCCCCCTTGATGAAGATGGAAATCTCAGATACCCCCAGTTCATGCCCAGGGTTGATTCCTGGTATGCAGTGGATGCATTTTATTTCTCATTTGTGAGTAGAATTATTTTTAATCTGAAAGGCTCACATAACATTTCCAGACTGAATCTCATTTCTTAACTGTGCTCCATTATGACATATTTCTTGTATGGAGTGTGCTGATTACATTTAAAATTAGGTGATGTCGTGGGTGTATGCTATTTGTAATTTAGTTGCTCTTTACATGCTATTTATGTATTTTGAAAGAAAGACTTCAAAGTTATATAACAAACCTTTGCGCTTTCTGCAGACCAGGAAATATGTCGGACTTCTAAATAAAAGCTAATTATTTCCAGAAAATGGTAATAAATATACTCAGTATATATTTGAGAACTTGAAGCATTTACAGGCCCTATATATAGTCTGAAGTAGTTCTGAGATGCTGATATTGGTTAATAGAAGCTCTACTCACCCTTCAAGGCCTAGCTGTGAATTAGTTTAATTAAAAGAAAAAAGTACTGGACTAGAGAAAGATACTCTATTATTTTCCAAAAATTAAAACTCAATCCCCAAAACTGTCATGCCAGTAGCAGGGCAGAAGCCGGTGTCAGTTCTGAGGTGAATGAAAGACTTGTGGAATCTGGGATTGGAGAAAGCCATTCCATCCATGAAATCAAGAGAAGTAAATTTCAGCACTTTTCCACATACTTGTATCTGCACATAAGAGTTGGACTGCTCAGTTATTTATTTTGAGTTATTTAGCAGGTAAGGGTATATCTAGTTTGCATACACACAAGAAGGGTAGGTAGAAGTCTGAGTTCACTGTACAGAAACCATGTGGAGAACCTTCCTGGACTTCAGGTAGAAAACCAAGAAAGTACTGCAGACCTGATGAGATTGCATCTTTCTTCCCATTCCATTCAAACATCTTTCACTCTTTCTTTTCCTCTGTCCCTGTCTTCCTGCTTCAGGAGTCTTTGGGGCTGAATTCATCTGTCCACGCGTTTGCACACAAGGCAGCTGGATATGACACTGGATTAATGAGATGTATGTGACCTTCTGAATGGTATCGCCAAGGCAATCTCCAAACATGTCCGAAATAACCCTTGAATGCATTTGGTGGGCTCTTGTTCCTCACCTACTTTTATGCCAAGGCCTCCACCCTGTTTCTTTCTTTTATAGCCCTCTGACTGGGTTGCAGTTATCATGGATTCAGTTATGACTAATTTCTGTGGTGTGTCTTAGCTCCAGGAGTATTCTCTGATTGTAAGGGTGTAAAGAGGAGAGACAGAGGATTAAGTCCACCTACTAAAGCTCCTCTGAGAAACCAAAAGAATAAAAAATAAAACACATGAGATGCACAACGCTGGGCCCTACCTCCTTCCTCTTGCTGTGCACTCAGCTGTGCTCTATCTTAATTGCAGGAGGAAGAGATTAATCTGTTAGATTAGAAACTCAGAATAAGTGAGGAGGGGATTTTAGGAACTAACGTTATGGCCTGGTTTTTGTCACAATAAAAAGAATAGAAACTGCTCATTCAGTGGTGAAATGCTTTCTCTGCAGCCCTTTTTTTTAAGCTGAAGTCAACCTTCAGAATTCACTAAATCTTGCCATTTCAAAAACTATTATCAAGCTTACACCTTTTGTATAGAAGTTATTAACATTAATACAGGAATTTATACAGGAATCTTTTGACCTTCAGTGGCATAATTCTGGACTTGAATGTGATCCAAACAAATAATTATATAGCACTATATATATATATCAACTATTTTTTCCCAGGTTGAGTGGGAGAGAGTCCATAGGCCTCATAGCATAGCTTACGTAACAGTCCTTTATTTGCCTTATCGTGAGAACCAGAGGCCAGATGCTTCTCTTGGATTACTTGTATATTAGTATGGGGTAATTTTGTTTCCTCTAGTGCAAAACTAGAGTGTAACTGGGAATGCAATATAGGACTGAGATATAATTTTCACTTTCATCAGCCACTCCCCTGTCTTTCCTCCTGTAAAACTAAATCTTGCTTGCAGGCATTGTCCCAGATTCCCAGCTGTATGTAATGGCTTGGCCCCAGCCAGCAGCCAAACTTTCACCCAACCACTCACTCAGTGGGATGCCAGGAGAAAGTAGGAGGAATAGGAAAGAGCAAGCCTGTGGGTTGAACTAAACACAGGGAGATCACTTGCTAGTTTCAATTGTGGGCGAAATAAGCTTGGCTTGGGGAAATTTAATGTAATTTATTGCCAATTTATATATATGTATATAAATTTTCTAATTTAGGAAGAAAAAAACCCAAATATTAGATACATAGGGAAAAGAACTCTCTCCGACACCTTTCCTGGGATCAGCTTCACTCCTTCACTCTAGATTCCTCCCTTTGCTACCACCACCAGTTACACTCAGTCCCGTCAGCAAGGATGCCACTGGAGCAGTGTGTAGTGGGGGAGGGGTTAGGATGCTTAGGATGTAGTGTTTTCTCTCTGCTGTTCTTTCCATCTTGCTGTTTTCTGCTGTTCTGTCATGGGCCTTCCATGGGCTGCTGTCCCTTTCAAGGTGGAGGGGGGCCTGTTCTGTAAGGCAGCAGGGGAGGAATGTGTCTGCAGTAGCTGAGTTGATTTATGTCCTGAAGTTCTGTTGCTGAATGGGCTTAGAGGACCTGATCAGAGACAGCCACCATGCACTCCTGAAGAGTTATCCTTGGGAGTATGCCTGCCTACACATGGAGAGAGAGCTCCTTCTCAATTGACTTTTGGCATCTAATTTACCTGGGGAGAAATCAAGAAACCTCTGCTGGAATCAAGTTAAGGCCATATCTAAATCGCAGAGTTTGCATGAGTTTCAGCATGCCCTGGAGTCACAGCTCCAGCTTCTCTGTATCAAGGATGAATCTGGACTATGTTGTGGTTCTTTTCTGGTTTTCCTGCTGATGGCACAGTGTGCAGGAAGGAGATGCATTGATAGACCTATTGACATATGATGTAACCTCAGTACACAGCCAGGCCAGGAGTCTGGACCTGCTCCTTGGTGTCTCAGTTTAGACATAGTTTCAGAGTGTTTGTAACTTTCCTAGACCTTGCTCACCCATTTTTTCATAGGAAAGGAAAAATCTTGCTTCTTGGTTTCTTTTTCGTACCTGTTCATCTTTAAATAACGTCTACAGAAACTGAAGTTAAAAGAAGCATTTAGGAAAATCTATAATCTGTCATTAGAATGGCAATGACATTTACTGAATTAACATTTTAATTGTGACTTTATTGAGCTATAAATTAAATGTATTCTATGTCTTCAAATATGATGTTACTTTGGTTGGAAAGGAGTATCCTTGAAGGTCTAAACCTGGTTGAAAATGGCTCTGCATTGGCTTGTGGTGGTTTCCTCTTTTCCACAGTCATCTGTCTCCTTCATGCCTCATGCATTATCCAGCCAGGCAGGACTGAAACAGATCATAAAAATACAGGAGACTCAGCATCGTGTGTTCATTCCCAGTGCCATAGACACTAACCAGAGGATAACATAACGTCCTGGTTTCTGCTGGGATGGAGTTAATTTGTTTCCTGGTAGCTGGTGCGGTGCTGAGTTTTGGATTCAGTATGAGAATAATGTTGGTAACACACTGATGTTTGGTTGTTGCTAAGCAGTGCTTACCCCAATCAAGGACTTTTCAGTGTCCCAGGCTCTGCTGGTGAGGAAGTGCACAAGAAGCTGTGAGGGAGCATGGCCAGGACAGCTGACCTGAACTGGCCAAAGGGATTTTCCATACCATGGAATGTCATGCTCAGGACATCAACTAGGGGGAAGTTGGCCGGGAGCTTCTGATGGCTGGTCAGGGATGGGTTGGGCATTGGTCAGCAGGTGGGGTTATTCCTCTCCCTCTCTTTTTGGTGTCTCCCTTTTCACTGCAATTATATTTTATTGTTATTGTTATTAGATTAGTTTTATTTTATTTCAGTTATTAAACTGTTCTTATCTCAACTTTTAGGGTTTGTTTTTTTTTTTTATTTCTGATTCTCCTCCACCTCCTACTGTAGTGTATGTGGGTATGTGACCAAGTAGCTGTGTGATACTTATTTGCTGGCTGGGCTTAAACTGGGATACT
The DNA here is from genome assembly GCA_013397795.1 of Orthonyx spaldingii. Lineage (NCBI taxonomy): Eukaryota > Metazoa > Chordata > Aves > Passeriformes > Orthonychidae > Orthonyx > Orthonyx spaldingii. The sequence continues at coordinate 2,120,168 of VZTJ01002478.1, read as the reverse complement.
TAAAGAATTGCATTGACTGGAAGCAGAAGATAGTTTGTGAGCCTGAGGGAATATAACCAGTGAGGATAACATGGGAACTTTTGTCCACCATCAAAGATAAACCATACAGAGGTTTAGTATAGCAGGAAAGGTAAAATCTAATTTGTTGTTCTGTAATGGCGTTTCATACTAGCAAGGATGGTAAGTGGATTAATAAAGAAAAAAGTTATTAAGAATCTGCCACAGGGATATTAGCCATGAGTGAGACAAGGTTTCTAAGAAAAGATAGTATTCTGTACATTATTTTTGAAACAGTAGAACAGATGCATGTGCCCAAAGTTGTTCTGTTATCTCCGGTTTTATCAGCTGACCTAATGAGAGGTGTCCACTGACCATATCATGGTTACCCTCATGCTGGAATATGTATGCATCTGATATTATTAATGGATACTTTAGACTGTAATTAGCCATGGTATGGTGGCATTTATTGCATCTAAGACTCCAAAAGGAGGAAGCTACCCAGAAGGGTTAGCACACCAGTACATCAGTGCCTCAGTATCTTGGCTCCTACTGCACAATCTACAAGTTGCTGACTATTGTGGTGGCAGGCTGCTTGCATACACTAAATAGACAGGAGGAGTTATGGCAGAATTAAGGCACTGGTCACAATGTTTCTGCCTGCAACCTCTTTCCCCTCACAGTATATTCATAGAAGGAAAAGTTTAGAACAGTTCAGTTTTCTTGATTTATTTTCAATAATGGTACTTTTCATTCCTTGCCTCTTACAGTGGAACTTTGTTGTCACTCTTGCCTTGTGAGTGGCGGAACTGGAACTGATTCCTTCAGTATTTGAAAGAATATTGAAGAATATTATGCTGTGCTCTTTCCTTGTGCAGTACATGTAGGAATAAATTATATATGCCAATTATGTAGGATAGGGTTTGAGAGGTGTTCAATATATACCCTAATGTCAATGAAATCTGTGGTTAAACCCTCTCACAAACTTCATCTTTTCAGATTGAGCACTACATAAGAAATGTTTTTGAAAATCCTAAGTAACTTGCCTTGGCAAATTTATTTATTGCTATTCTGTAAGAGGAAATCAGAGTGCTAAAATGCTGTGTGAGCTATTGTCCCAGCTGACAGCTTCATTAGGGATCACTGACACCAAGTCACTTGGGTGAAAAGGGACAGCCATATGACTCTGCAGAACAGTTATTTTGCCTTGAACACAACCTTTTTACAAGCTGTATGTTTTTGATGATGCTGACTGGGAAGTATAGTGGCACCTGCAGACAAGTGAGCTGGGCATGTTTCAAACCTACAAAGGTGTAATCGTCTGTACTGCAGAGCAAATATGTGTTGGCTACACCCATTTAATTTGCTGTGTCACTTATAGAGTTACACTGGTAACTACAGCCTGGGCTTGATTTCAGAGACAGTTTGTGACAACAAACAGGAGTGACTAGGATGAAAGATGAATGTCACCTTTCAGTGCTGCATCTGATAAGAAGCTAAGACAAGAGGTTGGTTACAAGTTAAAACATCTTTCCAAACCCCTATGTGCCCTTCAATCTCCCATCCCTTAAAAATAACTTTCTTTTCCCTGTTGTCTCCTCAAATCCAAACTGTATGTAGGAGGTGAGTGTTCTGATCTTCTGATTGCCAGTCATTCTCTCATGCACAGATTTTTCATTCCTGACCAGCTGTCAGACATAGCCCCCTAACACAGTACCCAGTGGGATGCTATGCCCTCCTGCACTTCTTGCTGGGTCTGTAGGTCAGCCAGCCTCAATATAGCCTCATTTTGTTCCTTAATTTTTTAGCTTTAGGGCCCTTTATTCATGATAATTGGCTGCCAACAGGCTTGGAAGATAAATACTATAGTTGCAATGTTAAATTAGAAACAAAAGTTGGAGAAGGAAAAGGAATATTTAAAGAGTTACTTTTTCAGATGTTATTTGAATCCTGTGAAATTTCATTCGGGCAGAAAAGTCTGGCAGAAAGCCAGATAGCAAGGAGTCTCTCCTACTCACAGGAGAGATTAGCTAGAAGGAATAGGAGAGAAAAATGATAGGTGATGTGAAGAACAGAGAGGTAGGTAGAAAGATTAGGTCAGAGTGTTACTGTCCAAGAAGAGTTTTTATTAGAACCTTAAAGCTGAGACATTTGGGGGTGAACCTGATACACCTGCAGGTCTTTATTGCTATCAGTTTGAACAGCAGCTCACTCACCAGTTAGTAGTTCAAGCATGCCTTATCCAGATCCATCCCTAAATGGCACAAAGCTTTTCTTTAGTGTGAGAAGTACAGTCAACCAACTTCTGCTTGCCTGGGCTATACTTGTCAGGAGATGGAGACATGTCCCTTAGGGATGGTTCTAAATATACCACATGAGGTCTGATGGCCAATTTCCTACACATGACAGAAAGCTGTGAACATCCTGGTGGGATATCAGATCTTGCAGTCTTGCTGCTCTCTGGTTAAGTAACTGTACTACTGAACTG
>VZTJ01002478.1:2090183-2112683 GCA_013397795.1 Orthonyx spaldingii | reverse complement strand
AAAGGAGGACAAGGAAGATGTTGAGGGGCCTTGAGAGGAAGCTGTATGAGGAGTGGCTGAGGTCACTTGGTCTGTTCAGCCCGGAAAACAGGAGACTGAGGGGAGACCTCGTTGTGGTCTTCAACATCCTCGTGAGGGGAGGAGGAGGGGCAGACACTGATCTCTTCTCTGTGGTGACCGGTGACAGGACCTGAGGGAATGGCCTGAAGCTGTGTCAGGGGAGGTTGACATTGAGTATTAGGAAATTGTCTTCACCCAGAGGGTGGTCGGGCTCTGGAATAGGCTCCCCAGGGAAATGGTCATGGCACCAAGCCTGTCTATGTTGAAGAAGTGTTTGGACAACACTTAGGCACATGATGTGATTTTGGGGTTGTCCTGTGCAGAGTCAGGAGTTGGACTTTGATGATCCTTGCAGGTCCTTTCTAACTCAGGGTATTCTTACCCAGTAATGACTTGTACAACCAAACAGCTCTACAAAAGGCATGGTCTTCAGCTCGTGCAGACAACCTCCTGAGACACCAAGTACTTGAAACCAAGAGATTTAAAGTAGCAGAAGTGTCCCAAATGCAACTCAACCACCGGCGTTACTAGCCAATAGAATACTTATTTAGTGCCCCCTGGAGTTTTTCCATGCACACAAATTTACCCTCTGGTTATTTATAAACTGTGGAGAAATTTGGCAACTTTTTCATTCGTTTAGGACAAAGCAGAAGTGTGTTGGTCATGTTCATCACCAGTCTGATACTTGCAAGTTGTATGTGATTTGACAGGATATTTATTGCTATGGTAGTAAAATCTTGGGGTCTAATTTTGCCAGTTTTAATATTGTTATGGACCATTTCTGAAGAAAGCATTATGCAAAGTAAGAAAATATGGCAAAATCTGAAGGCACTACGGGAGCATTTTTTGCCTCAAAGGAACATGTTGACGGGATAGCATCAGGAAACAGCAATGGCACAGGAAGTCATGCTTGTTTAATTGAAACATGTGAGAAGACTTATAGTTTACGTACTTACCATTTGAAGTCTCTCTTTGCCGTTTACAAAGGAACTAAAATAAAACCTCATCACAGTGTCACACAGCCCATGGGTACCAGTGCAAAACCTAGACAGGGGAAAAAAAAGTATATAATGCTGGATTTGGGGGAAAAGGTTTTGAAGACCAAAGGAGAAAAAAAATCCAGAACACCAGGATCCACAAGAAATTCAGCTGCAGTTTTAGAGCTTCTCTCCTGAGCTGCTCCTTTCCTCTCCCTTCACCTCTGGCAGCATTTTAAAACTGACATTGGCTATTTTATGATGCCAGAGTTGTCACCACTGCAATGGGATAAGCATGAAGCTGAAGTTAAAGCTGTGCAATATAGTAACATTTTCAGATTTTATTGGTAAGGTTGAAGGGAAGCCAGCTTCAGTGAAGAGAAACTCGCAGCCAAAATCTCTCACCAAGTCCAATACATTTTTACACACAGATCCTTCTTTCATTACCTCCTTTTGCTTCGCTCATTTGATGACCCTCTGCACAGAAAAGAGGCCAGCACCCATCCATTATGAAAGGACCATGTGTATTGCAGGACATTAGCCTATTCATGGATACATCCTAAAATGCCTACTGCCTTTTTTAGGTCACCGTAAAGCATTGACATTTTTAAGAAATAAACATTCCTTTGCGTTTTCAAGGATAGGTCTCTGCAAGGTGCACAGCTCTGCAAGATTTGGCAGGTTTTGGTGGGTTTAGTATGTGTTTACCAAAATAGTTCAGTCTCAAGATGTTTTTTTATTTTGCCCTTATCTTTTCCCACCTTAAAGTAATCAGTAGTTTCTCAAGTTGCTTCACAAACATGTTTTTTTATAGACCATTTCAAACATAAGGAGTAGCACAGGAGGCACAATGTGATTGATATTTCTGAGAGAAGCCCAGAGAGACCAGGAGATTCTTAGAAAACAGAAGGGGAATAACAGTATGGCATGAATTCATATGTTACGATGAAGGTATCATATGTTATCTACATCTGTTGATGTCAACTTTGACCCATCTTGAGATTTCAAAAGAGGAGTTCCCTTTAGTCTTCTCAGCTTTATCTTTGCTTTTTTTTCAGGTTTTGCTTACAGAAGCAGCACATTAGTCACATTTCTGCACCATTCTAAACTTCTCCTTCTAAACCTCAAGCAAGTTTCCAGTGGGACCTGAGCCATTTGTGGGCTTTGTGATGGTTTTTTTCCTAAATAGCTTGAATATGTCTTTCCAATTAAGATAAAAAAATTATAAGGGATTGCTGTTGTGTATTTGATTTCACTTAAAAGTCATGAAGTCATGTTTACTCTGCACATACAAGATTTCTACAAGGAAATTTCTGGTATTTTGATGGCATTGTAAAGAAATATGGTAAGACCACAGCATTAGGCTTTTTATTTTTTGTGTTGTGCATAACTGAATGACCATTTCAAACACATTTGGAATTTATTACAGAAAAAAAATATACTGAAAGCAATGGCTAACAAGGAAGACAGAGAAAGTCATATTCAAGTTACTTTATGCCCTCTGTCCCTGTGACCTTACTGTGCTGAGCCACTAGTATCTTGACCATTTTATTTACTACTGGAGGATAAAAACCCAAATCCTTTCATGTCCTTGGAATGGCTCCAAAACAGAGCACATATTTCCTGCTGAAGGTGACCTGTTTTAGAGGTTGTTTACCCCTGCTAGATTCTGGTTTGCCGTTATTAAAATGCCACAGTGAAGCATTTGCTAGCTTTGTCCCTATATTTACAATACCTTTTGACAGAGATGTCTAAGAGCTTTAAACATATGCTTTAAACAGTGGATGGTTGGCTCTGACATTTGTTACAAATCTTTTCAGAGGGCCGTGTGGAACTATTCTAATCCGGGAAGAGCCACTGACTCGCTGTGTGATCTGACAGAGTGACATATCACTTGACCTCAGTCACAGCAGCTGTAAAATGAAGTGGAAATACAGGGGGGAAAACAGAGGATGCCTTTCGGCAGAGCTTTCTCGAGCAAATAGGTTTCAAATATGTGGCTGGTTCCTTTCTTATTCCTCCAAAAGTTTGTGGTGAGTTTTAGACCAGAATTAGGTTTTCCAACATTTATTTTTAATTCCTTTTGGCAGTGGCAGGATGCGTTATGCAGTCACCTCATTCTGGGTACTCGAGGTGGGAAGAGACGCTGAAGCCTCGAGTGTACAGATGGTCTAATAAAGGCCCCTCGCAGTCGGTCAGTTATGCAGGGTGGAAGCAGAAATGTTTCAGACAAAAATGTTCCTGCCTTGGCGCCGCTGTCCGAGGCAGGGCCCGGCGGGGCCGCGGGGCGCGGTGACCGCCACGGGCGCGGTGACGGCCGCAGGCGCCTCAGAGCGGCCTGCAGGGGGCGCGGCGGCGCCGCTCCGCCGCCACGGCCCGGCCCTGAGGGGACAGCGGGACGCTCCGCGCCCGGAGCCCCCAAACCCCGAAACCCTGGGATCCCGCGCCCCTGAACGCCCGGGACACCCACCCCAGCCCCCCGCACTCCCGGGACCCCGGCACCCTGCAGTCCCGGCACCACCGGCCTCCACACCCCGAGTGCCCGGCTCCCGCACCCCCGGGACCCCGCCCCTCTGGAGCTCGGGAACTGAGGAGCGAGAGGAGGAAGGAAATCGTTTTGCTCCCGGTGATAAGCTCTTCGTGAAGTCAGCAGGAAACACTCCAGCTTTCCCCCCGCCTTTTGGGTGGGAGTATGGCGTTTGGTTTGGGGTTTTTTGTGTGTCTTGTTTGGGTGTTACTTTTTTTGTGGGGGTTACTGTTTGGATTTTGTATTGGTTCATGTTTTTGTTTTTATTTCATGTTTTTGTTAGTTGGTTATTGTGGGAGTGCTGGAAAAGTTTGAAGCAGATGCAGAAGGCTGTGTTTTCTGTGAGATAGCTGCGGATGCTTTAAACAGCAGCTGAAACTCGATCCCATTCAGACAACTCCAAGTATGGGAGCTCGGTAGAAATCCCACACTTGGGGCAACAAGGGTTTCCCCTAGCAAATTTCGTGACATTGACGTGACCAGCATTCAGATCTCACCTAGCACATGTCTGAGGATAACCTTAAACCAGAGTCCATGTTGCTGCCTGTTCAGTACACTTATTTTTTAAGCTTAGATTTGCTGCTATTTATTTGTGTCAAGTCTTCCCCACCGTAGCTGTTCTTCATACAGTTGGGTAGATCTTGAATTAACAAACATCTGGAAAGCTACTCTAGTTTGCATCTGGATGTCCCTCCTCTACAAAGAAATCATTGTTGGGCAGAATGCTGGTGCAGCTCTTCACTTCCCAGGGAGGACTGGGAAGCTCTAGTGAGCCTTGTTTCGGAGCGTGACCTGGCAAAGCTGGGAGGTGCAAAAGGAGGAGGGATAGCTTTTCCAAGTGATGAAACTTTAAAACAGACTTAGGGCTGCTGTAAAATCTTTTAAACCCAAGACTGGTTTAAATCCCATCTTAATGGGAGACTAAGGGACAGACAGAAGGGTCCAGCCTCCGTCCTCAGGCATGTTACATGCTCAGATGACATGAGGGAAACTAAGCTGGAAATCAGTGCACTAAAGGAACCCCATTCCAGCCTATAGCACAGTTGCTGTAGCACAACCTCTGCTGGAGCCGCTTGGCACAGCCACTGGAGCTGAATTGTTCTGTCCCACTTGCATTCCTGAGCCATCAGACAACAGCACGTGGATGTGCAGGCAGCGGTCAGCAGTGCATGCCTAGCAAGTCTTTTACAAAAATAGAAACACAATAGATCTTTCCACTTGCCAGTGTGTCTTTCCCAGTCCTTGCCGTTTCTTAGTGCCAGTGAAATATAGAGGCATGTAAGGTGCTGTGTGCCAGCTGGACCTGACCTGAGCACATCTCAGGGTGTTCTGATCTAGTTTTAGTCCAGGCAAAACCAAATTATTTTGTTTCGAGTCTAACCAAAGGTTTAAAACGGTCATATTATAAATGGGATGTTGGAATGGGCCTTTTTCATAATTCTTCTATTCGTAATTAGCTTCATCTTATTCTCGTATAAGTCACACTAGATCAGCTTGAAAGGCTGAAGCAATTAGAAAACAAAGAATCTTAGCATGGGAAGATAATCCTGCCACTTCCCTCAGCCATCTTACCAGTGCTCTCATTGCCACCAGTGACCTGGCACCTATGGCACAGGCAGTCACGGTTGGGTCCCTGATCTACTAATTTCACCTGCATCAGCAGTTGGTGCGTGACCACGAGAATCGGCCTGGGCCAGGAGTACACAGTGTACATCTCATGCATAAAGCCATTGCTCCCTTGGGATGGTTGCACCAGCTCATACAGGTTAAAATTTCATCTATAGGAATTGCTTCAGTTTCTCTGTGACTGGTAACAATTAGGTGATTGTAATTGGACACTTCATCAGCAAACTGTAATTTAATGTGCCTTGTATGCAGAAATAAACTACTTGATTTCTGGTTTTGATTTTCAGACACTTGCACAAAAATTGTCAATGGACCAAGAGCAGCTGAGGTCTATAAAATATATTTTTCACTTTTAGTTCATAATTTCATGCTGCTTTTTTAATGCGACTTTGAATTATTACTGTAACTTTCCATGTTTCTGTAAAGAAGGAGAAAGAACTGTTCTCCATCCCAGGAATATGTGATGTCACACCTGCTAGTTTCTTTTCCTTTTTTTTCCTGGATCATCTAGATGGGCTGTCTTATGAAAAAAAAAAAAAAAAGTAGATGATGATAACAGTTCTAGGAGAAATTCTTGAATCATTTAGTCCAGCTTTCTGAATTAGTCAAAGCACCTTGCTGTGTATTTACACTTCACTTTTAATTAACCCTTGGATGTTTGCAACAGCATCTCGGCAGTCAGGGAGACCTTGTGAAGCTGTTTCCCTCCACTTGGTAGCCTCCTGTAAGATGTGCAAAAATGGTCTGCAAATTTTTTGTGGTTTTTTTTCCTGATAGCTTCTAATCAGTATGAAATGTGAAAATGCCATTTCTTCTAAACAATATGTTTGATTGTATATAAATTGTATTTTCATATGTTTATTCCAGATCAAAGTATAGGAAACAATACATACATTGTCTCTGGAAGGGGCAGGGTTTCTCTTGAATAATACTACTTCTGTAGACTTTTAAAGAGCCTCTGTTCTGATGGTATCCAGCAAAATCATTTGCTTCTGTGACTTTTTTTCTCCATGTCTTCCCTTTAAATTAAACCAAAGCAAATTTTGCCAGACTGCTTCCCTTGAGAGGAAGGCTGCAATATGCATCTGTGCCAGCCAAACAGCCAGTTTCCCGTTTCATTTCCTGAAAATACCTAAATAGGGCTGAGCTGTTGGGTGTCTGGACTTCTCCCTGCTGTCTGTATTGTATCTATTATTTCAGACACTGTTCAGAAGACTACATAAAAGAGCAACAGCAGTTGTGACCAGCCACACAGTAAGTATATTAAAAGTTCATCCTTCTTCCCACAAACATCTTTAAGTTTGTTTGATATTATAATATTTGAAAGAAGTCCAATCTGTATTTTTTTATGGCTAAGCAGAGTTTGAAGAAATGGATATGTTGCTAGTTCAGAGTGCTCCTAGGGTCTTGGACCTTCTGACTTTTGATACCAGGAACTAACACGGTGTTTCAGTTTCAGAGCTTGCACATTTTGAGTGGTAGGGAAAATATAAAGGGGTCTTGAGAACACTTGTGTGGTAGTAGCTGTCATCATAGACCAGATCCCAAAGGGCAGATTTGCATTGCACTTGCCACTTTAGTCTTTGTGTTGCTGAATGTCTGATCAGCCAAGTCAAAGATCCTATTCTCTAAGGAGGGTTCTTTGGGTCACTTACTGATGTATTTATTAATGCAAACTATCTGTTCAGCTCTGACAGGAATTTTATAATAATATCTTTTTTAACATTGTTCTACTTTTGTACATATTTTTGTGATCTTGTGCATTTTTCCCTCTTTAGCCTTTATGCTGAAAAATGCTAAAACAATAGTTATCATACATTTAAATGGACTTGATCTGCTTCTTATTAAGAAGAAATCTTTGTTTTTCAGTAAAATCTGTGGATCTGTTTGGAAAAGCCTTTTTTCAAGGAGGCAAAATTTTCATTGGAAAGGTAACATAATATTCTGGTTTGTCTCACTTAGAAGTTACTCTTCCTTGAAAGCTAGTATAAAATCCAGCTGAAAAATCTCTGGTACCATCCTTTACCTTCAGTGTTGTGAAAATGCAAGGGATTTCAACACCTTGGCTGCCTGAACTGGGATGGTGCTGAGAAGGTCTAGGCAAAATGGCTCTGTGGGTTCACATCTTAAACCAATGGCAGTATAATGATGATAATAATGATGATGATAATAATAGTTGATACATCTTAAATACAAAAGCAATAGTTGCTCAGGCCTCTGATTTACATTCATGAAAACAGAAGCAGAAACTGTGCCTGCATGCATCCTTCAGTGCTATGAAAAGATGATACCAGAGCACAGCCTCACTAACTCTGAGCTTAGCATCCCACATACATGTCCACAGCATCTCTGAAGGAAAAAGTTCCTTTAACAATAGGACACTGAAACAAACACAAAACGTTAGAGTAGCCAGAATTTAATAACAGTGAGCAATATGAGATCTATACTTTCAGTTCTTGTACTCTACATGAAAGGCTATGAAAACCTCTGATAATTTTATTTCCTGTAATTTGCAACCACATCTGGTAGGATTTGGTAAGTAATGACAATGGCACTAGCTGATGGGGTCCTATTCAAGGCTAAGCTTCAGAATCCTGTGCTTCTTGAAAGAATCTTGTTTTGGAGTTGAGTTGTGTGAATTGAGCTCCTTGCCCATTCAAATGTGCAGAGCTCCAGAAGCAGCAAGGTGTCCCTGTTTTAGTTTGCCCATATTTGATTTGTTAGCCCTATGAATCCAGTGTCTTTGTAATCTACTACACTGCTGCTGCGTGAAGCGGTCTGGACTACCAGAAAACATTAATGAAAGGCCACTGTGCTTACAGCAGGTGACAGCACATGCACAGAGCAAAGGGGAAGGTCTCCTGGGCATCCCTGAGCAAAGTGTACTGCTGAGTTCTTAGACACTTTAAGTCACCTTTTCCTTTGTCCTCCCTCTGGTCCTGCACAAGCCCCGCCTGCAGAAGGTCATAGTTCCATTCTGGCTTGGGGCAGCTTTTTCCACTTATGTAGGTAGCCAGCTTGTTTCTCCAACAGAAGGAGGACTCATGGCCAGTTTGACTCTTCTGTGTAAAATATCAGTAAGACATTAAGCAAAACATCTTAATTAGCAGCAAAAAAGGAATTTTTATTCCACACAATTTGGGAAGTGAACACCACACCAAAGATGGAAAAATTAGACCATAATACTGAAAGCATTCTACTTCCAATATTAATAATACTAATGGAAATACTAATATTTTATCTAAGGACTGTGACACCAAAAATAGGCAGGTAGTGATGAAGTTTGCCCATGATATAAAGCTGTGAAACATTGTCAATATAGCTGAAGTCAGCGACAACACAGAAGGTGAATTGGATAGTCTTGGGGACAAGAAGTTCAGTCTTAACACTAGACCATGCCCTTGCATACTGTTAGTAAGTATTTCTCCTATGAGCTGGGGCTCAATCCATTTGAAATGATGACCAAGAAAAGGCCTGGCCTGTACTGCTTGTTCCTGACACAGCTGAACTCTCATGGCTATTTAACTCTGCTTTTGGCTCTTGCCATTTTAGAAGGCACCCTGACAGCTGATAGACTGAGCATAAGTCAGCAGGCTCCCTGCTCCCTGCGTGTCACAGCTCTCAGTGGGCTGCAGAAGGCAAGTGGTAGTGTATTAGTGACATGCGGGCATTCATCATCACTGAATTCATCCTCATACATTACGTTCAAGGGAGAAAGGAGGACTTTACCACTCCAGGGAGAAAGCAGAATTTCTACATGGCCTGTGTTGTTTCTATTTTGCATGGCTTGAGGAATTGGCTCACTGAACTTTTAATCTGAGGTAATGTTTTAAGTTTAGTAATATTAAAGACATTTCTTCCTTAAAATGCCCTCTATTTTTCTCTTTAGTACTCCTTTCTCCAATATGACATGATGAAGACTGGTTTTGAGAAGAGGGCCTAGAAGTGGGTAATATGGCCAAGAGGAGGGAAATACCATGTGCAAAGCAGAAGTGCATAAACCTGCCTGTCTGGTTCCAAGATGTGTCTCATGGGGCACTTTTATGATCGCCAGCATAGCTACTGATGCTTGTCCTGTAAAAAGATAAACTGTTATGATCCTTTCTGACCAAATATCTACAATCCCTTTCTGGAGTTAGTAAAAAAATCTTCCTTACCAGCCAACCTTCAAGAGCATCTCTGCAGAAGGCCACAAACCCCAGCAGGACTCCCTTATCACATGGCATTAACTGACGTGACGCTGTCATTTTCGATATGTGTGACTTCTTGCCTCCAACCCCCATGCTGAGATCTCGTGTTCCTTTTTTCCCCAGGGTCATGTCGTACACAGAGTTCCCACTGTGGCTTTGCTCTGCTGGGTCAAAGGAAACATGAGATGACAATTTACCCTTTCCTATAAATGGTTAAATGTAGAGAAGAAAAAAAATGAGAGGTGTTTATGGATTTCATCTTCAAGGCAGAATTTATAAATCAGGATAAAATATAAAGCCAGCCCCCTCCAGGGCTTTTGATGTCCTGTACCTTTAAGAGAGGAGTAGCAGGGTGGCATCTCACAGGCTCTGTAGCTGTCCCAGATTTTAACTGTTTTCCTCTGAACAGCAAATATGTGATTCAAAGAGTGCAAAAGATTCTGGTATTTTTCCAGTCGCAGCACTGGAAAAATTTCATGTTCATATAAGATTCACCATCCATGTGGGTTATTGGTGTTTTCTGCAACATTTTGTAAGTTTGGGGAAAACTTAATAAGTACTGTTTCTCTTTCTTTCTTTAAAAAGACAAGGAGAGAAAGCGTGCATTTTCTGCCATTTCCCAAGAGGCTTTTTATCTGTTTAAACCAACTAGGGATTTTTCACATATTGACATAAGCATTCATTTGCTAATTTGCTGGACATTAAACTGCACAGCGTTCTTGAATGAGACTGGAATACTTGGGTACTTAGTGCTGCTCAGACCCCGCATCATTCCCAGTACACATATGGTTTTCCTCCTCTATCTCCTAGATAAAAGTCACTGTTTGATCGCCTTAAGGAAAAGAATGAGTTAAATGGACCAATATTCTAGCCTTGGCTCTAAAACTGGGCCTTTTCAGAAACTCCTCAGCACCTGCAGCAGCTAGGTCATTTGCACATACATAAATAAATAAATTAACAATGAATAAATAATTTAATCCCACCACACAATGCCACCTTGCAGATCTGATCCTTTGCTCCCAGTGAATTTGTCCATTCCTAATTCTTTTTGATAAAGTCCTCAGATACTTGCTGACTGTCAGTCTAATTTTCTTATTGTTTTCGCTTGATTAGTTCTGTATGACCTAAGGTCGCCCTTAAAATCCACATCTCTCGTGAAGACTCCGAAAGGCCTTCTTTTTTTCAAAGGGATGGAAAGTGCCTGCCATTTCTCCGGACAAAAGCCTGGAAGGTTTTCAGTTATTAGCCTCCTGAAGCAGCCCTTTCGCTCACCCAAGCGCAAAAAAAACTCATTAGGGGGCACCTTTCTTTCTGGCTTCTTTATCTGACGCATGTAGGGTTTACGTGTTGCGAGATTTGCAGGTCTCGGATGAATTTGGACAGCCTCGCTTTTAACCCTGCCGGGCTGTGGTTATGCCCACCACAGACATTGGCCTCAGCTCCGTGCCCTCAACCACCTGGAGGTGCCTCGTCTTTCTGAAAGCTGCTCTGCACCCTCTTTGTGGTGCTGCGGCACTGGAAAGGCACGCTCGTGCAGGGGTTATGTCTGGGCATCCTGCCCTTCAGAGGGCATGTGCAAAGCTGCCAGCTCCTGCGTTCACTCGAGCTGACAGAGGTCATCAATCAGGGCAGCGTCTGATCTGCCACGCTTAAACAGTGCTGCCCAGCAACACCACACCTCTGGTTACCTTTTAAGAATTAAAATCACTGGAAATTGTACTGGCAGGTATTACAGTAATGAATGTTGCTCACTTGTGTAGGCTCTGGTATTTTGCTAAGGAGAGACCTCATAATTGAAAAAAGGGTTAGGAGCAAATTGATTGTTTCTCTTCCTTAAAAGGGCTGCCTAGTGTCTTTGATGAGAGACCTCAGTTCAGCTGAGATATGAGCCTAAAAAGGAAAATGATGCACAGAAATAGAAAGAAAATTAACACATCCAAAAAAATACAGGTGGAAGATAACCTGGGCAGATACAGAAAAACAGGTGTCTTTCTCCTGCAACACTGCTTCTTTTGGTCCTGAAGAATAGCTTGTCTTCCACTGGGTTAGAACTGACCATGATTCTGCTGGGTTAAAGTTCAGTAGAAAAGCTCAGGGCTGCAGCTGAGGTCCTACTTCCAAGCATGCAGGTGGCAGTTTGTGGCCATTAATATTTGTCCTGGCCATTTTCAGGGATATTGCCCTTGTTAGGTTGGAAGAATGTACCATTATGACCATTATTCTTTTCCAGACTTGCTAGCTCCTCTGATATCTCTGCAATACCAACATTTTACCTCAGTCTGGTTTTCCTCTGAAATCTGAGTGAGGCAGCACTCAGTAAAGTGAAGGAAGCCATGTGCATAAGGCTGAATTTAAGTGCAAATCCTTGCAGGGTCAACACTGCATTACCAACAATGCATAATCTGCATTATTTTTTCCACTGGCATAAATTGTGAGCAGCAATTAGTTGGATGTAGTATCAAATAGCATGGAGACTATGTGATCTACTCTATAATACAAAGTAATAGTTACATTATGATCTGAAGAATGGCAGAAACAGGGAGAAATGAGAAATTAGAGAGGAATTTTGGACTGCAGCCTGGCAGTAATCACGGAGTCATGAAATGGTTTAGTTTGAAAGGGACATTAAAGATCATCTAGTTACTCTTGACTTGGGGTCCTCTGTCAATAGGATCCTGCTTGCTCTTTCTAATCTGTCAAAATTCATTCCATTCCTTGTAAACTAGTTAATCTCAACTCCTGGAAAACTTCAGGATGATGGTAGGTCCTGGAATACATCAATGGGACCACATAGAAATTGTGATATTGTGATACATTGAATCTGTAGAGGCCTGTGAAGGCACCAGAAGACAACCCACGAGGAGAAATTGTAACAGTGTGATAACAGGAAGAGTCTTTTCAATAGTTGTGTTTTTTGCATTAGTTTCTTTTTCTGCATCAAGCTATGCAGGAGCATTTTAAGCTTACTGAATAAACGCTATGCAGTGATAAAGAAGAAGTTTGAGATTAAGTTAACTCTCAGTGTCTTCCTCAGGAGACCATGGATCTTATGCTGAAGTCATAAGACAAAACAGCCTTGGAAATCATAGTAACAATAAGGCTGAACTATGATGGGTGGTGACATCCCCAGAGATCCATTATTATCCCTCATTCATAGGATTTTCTGTCTGAACAAGCATCATTTAGCAGTTTGGTGTCTGTTAGGATGTGATCCTTAGAAAATTTCTGAAGTCATCAATGACTTTGCTGGGAGTTTGCTGGATAAGTATACAGTTATTGGCTAATAAGTAGAATAACTTCCTATTTTTCTTCAAAATAGTCATTATCTGTTGTTGGAGCTGTCCTGTGCAGGGCCAGGAGTTGGACTTTGATGATCTTTGTAGGTGCCTTCCAATTCAGAATATTTTATGATTCTATAATTTAGTGTCATTACATTCTGTTTACAATCTGATCGCAATCATGACACATTCTTTTAGGGTATGGAGGGAAGGTTTGACAACCAGTCTGAAATAGCCCTGGAAATCTAGTTATAAATAAGGGCAACTCACTGGGTTTTCAGGAGTTTGTGAGACATTTGACTACTCCTTGAGCTCTGCATATTTTGCCAATGTCAGGCATTGTCCAATCTGAAAAGGAGCTGATAACTTAAGATTATGAAGAAGCTCAGCTGTGATTCTGACATGCTTGTGGTCAGGTGTGGGCAAAGATAATTTCTTTCAGTAGGGAAAAAATGGTGGTTGTGAAACTGTGTTCTAACATGGTGCAGTGTTCCGGAAATGGAAAGAAACTGGATGAGTAAGGGGTTTGGCACCCAAATAGCACCTTGTCTAAGCTTTCTTTATAAAATGCACAAAGCACAAGCTGCAGCAGTAAAACTGATTGCTGTTGAATTCTAAATAATTATAAATTCTTTTTGTAAAGATGGATTTAAAGATTGGCTATGCTATGATGTATCTATTTGTAATGAAATGCCAGTTCCTAAGTACACTTAGGAGAATACAGCATTCATCTCTTCACTCATGTTAGCAGCCAGAGCTGGTAAAATTTCAGTGACTGCAATGAAGGAAAAGAGAAGAGAGGAGAGGACAGAAGAATTGATTTCCATTTAAACCAATGGCAAAATTCTCCCCTAGTATGCATGTGTTTAAGAATATCAATTTTCTTATTTTATGTGTAGATGTTTTATACATGGAGTTCTTGAAGCCCCTTGCTTCATGGTGGCAAAGGTGGCAGCAAAATAACATGGCTGTAATTATGCAGATATTTTGGAGCTAAACCAGTGCCGCAGAGGGGCTCAGGCTTCTGAGCTTGACATTTGGACAACCAGATTATAGAGAAAGGACACTGGCCTTCAGTGGATGGCTAAAAATTTTGTCTGAAACAGTGCTTGCTGGAGGGAAATGGTAAATAACCCATTCTTCCCTACATAAAATTATTTCTACCTGTTCTGCAGTACATACAACTTGTATGTTAAAAGTATTTGTCAGCTGGGATTTTTCATCAGCTGTTTCAGTTCAGTGGCTGGACTCTTTACACCTTCTGACTGTGTAACAGGCACACAAAAACCAGAATGTTTTTAAAAATTAAATGCAGTATTTTAGCATGGGGATATCTAGCCCCTTTGAAATAGCTGAGCAGATAAATTAGGCTACTTGCCAGGCAGCACTGAGGGTGGCATTCAGCTGCCCTGATTCCTCCCCTACTTGTATATCTGAATGTGACCTATTGGTCCTACATTCCCTCAAAATTCAAAGGGGAGAGATATATATTCCAAGGAAAATCTACGTATTTTTTAAGGAGAAATAAAATCAGTCTGATAAGTTATCCTCTGGAGGTGCCTGTTTATCCCTCTTGAGTAGAAAGATTGCTTAGAATGATTAATTCATTCTCAGACCTTTACCTTTGAGACAGCTAACAGTTTTATGTCAGATGGTCATAAATTTCAGTATGTTCTTCTGTTATCCGACCACTGAAAAGATTTTTCCTTTGTGGTATGGTCTTCTTTAATGACAAAGTAATTTTTCCAAGTACATGAATGAAAAAGTCCAGTTGGTCCCATCCCATCCTTGTATTTTAGTCTGGTAAGGAATGAAACCTGCCAGCACTCTGCCTGTGCATTTGTGGACCTAAAGCACACTGTGTCCTCATCTTATGTCCTGGCCAGCTATGATTGGATGCTCAAAGGCACTCTGTGCCCACCAAATTGTTGTCATTTTTCTGAAGTAAAGAAATCTTTTGGTTTTTTTCTGTTTGCAGTTACAATGCCTGGAAAACTTTTTGGAAGGCCTTTGGGAAGCTGGATGCTGGCAGCAGGAGTTACCTCTTTGCCCAGAACTCCAGTCTCAAAATCCCTGTAACTTCCTCCTAGACCAGGAAGAAGTTTAGCATTCTCTCTCTCTATTTGATCTTAATCTGAAAAGCCAAATTGATTATAAACCTTCTTTGGAAAAGCTTTATAAAAAGCTGGCCAAATACAGCCCAAAAACCCCTTTGCAAAACTGCTATAAATTAGCATGGGATATTCCCATGACTAGCAGAACAGCACTTGTGTTCTCCCAGTTCCCTACCCTGTTAGCTATGTCATACACTTTCTCCTAGGGATGCACATCTTTTACCTACTTGTTGCTTCCATATCCAATAGTTTAAGTTGCCTTGTGAAGGGGTGTTAGAAGCTTTTTCTGGGAATATAAAGCAAAGCTGACTGTAACACAGTTGCTAACTGTATGTAACATACAACAGACTAAGAAAATCAAGGAAAATTCTGCTCCTCCGCTCTGGTGAGACACCACCTGGAATGCTACATCCAGTTCTGGGGTTCTTAGCACAGGAAAGAGTTGAACCTGTTGGAGTGAGTCCAGAGGAGGGCCACCAAGTTAGTCAGAGAAATGGAGCACCTTTCCTGTGGGGAAAGGCTGAGAATTGTGATTTTTCAGCCTGGGAAAGAGAAGGCTTTGGGGTAACCTACTTGTGGCCTTCCAGTACCTGAAGTGAGCCTACAAGAAAGATGGAGAGAGACTATTTACAGGGGCGTGTGGTGATAGGACAAAGGGGAACAGCTTCAAACTGAAAGTAGGTTTATATTGGATATTTGGAATACACTCTTTACTGAGAGGGTGGTGAGGCACAAAACAGGTTGCCCAGAGAAGT
The DNA here is from genome assembly GCA_013397795.1 of Orthonyx spaldingii. Classification (NCBI taxonomy): domain Eukaryota; kingdom Metazoa; phylum Chordata; class Aves; order Passeriformes; family Orthonychidae; genus Orthonyx; species Orthonyx spaldingii. Next base: position 2,097,156 of record VZTJ01002478.1, on the reverse strand, counting down.
TGTGGATGGCCCATCCCTGGAGGTCTTCGAGGCCAGGCTGGCTGGAGGTCTAAGCAATCTGGTCTAGTGGAAGGTGTCCCTGCCCATGGCAGGGGGATTGGAACTGGATGATCTTTAAGGTCCCTTCCAACCCAAACCATTCTATGATTCTATATTAATTTCCTGGAAAGGAGATACAAAGCTGCAGCATGGAGAGTTGCAAATAGCTTTTGAGAAGATGTAATATTTGGTGAAGAACAGCATTCCATGTTGCTGCTTGGAACCTCCTCAGCATGGAAAGATCATCTGACCTGCTAGAGTTGGATTAGCTCCTCCATATGCACACAGATGGAGGTTGGCCTTTCCTTTTCGTGTAGATTGTTGTGCCCAGTTGCGTAGTTTTTTCTTGGAAGAATATTTTATGCACTGAGTACCAAAGGCGGAAAGATCTGTTCTGTACATGACTTCATTTTCATGATCAGTGTAATTGTGTGTTTAAGACTAGGTTATTTTCTTCCCATACATCTTTATAAACATGTGACTGCATAGTTGAACTAATAAAATGATCATGAGGAACCTCTGAAATACGCATCGCTTACCTATTCGGCAAGTTCTCTGATGATGCAACTCCACCATGTCTTCTTCTGGAAGCAACTACAGCTTCATGGATGTCCAGGAAACTTTTCCCCCCGCACTAGCTAAGGATACATGTACAGTACATGCACATAGGTAGCAGGTATCTAGGAGTCTCTTGTTTGCTTTAACATACTGTATTTTCTGCAGACGGTGACTTGTAAACTGTGTTACCTTTATCATAATTGTACCAGTTTTCCTAGATCTTTGCTGTCTAGCAGGTTTTGACATTATGCAGTAAATTATGTAGTCTTGCTCATACTTTTTTTGCAATTACTTCCTTGCCTTTTCCAGACATCAAAGAGAATTTACAATAATAATTACAATTACAATTATTACAGCAATAATTATTACTATTATTTCAGTAATAAAACTCCAGGGGTAATTTTTTTCTCATTTCTTTAAGAGAAGAGAAGGTACTGTACAAAAAAAAGGGATTGTGGCACAGAAAAATTATTGCTCCATCCAATGATAAAAAGGCCTTTTGTAGTGGAATATGAAAGACTTCAGTTATATTGATTCCCTTAGACCATTCCAATATATAATTGTGGTGTATGAGATACATACTGTCTCAGGGTTTCCTGAGGTTCTTGAAGTTTTGTAATCTGTTCTCAGTGAATGTCAGTGATCCCTGTTACACTTTTCTCCGTTTGAAGCCATGTGGGGTTTGTTCAATAAGTTTTGTTGTTATTGTTCCTTCTACAGATCCCAATCCTGAAACCCCAGCAGCAATTTGATAGTAAGGGTAAATTATTTCCATACTACCACCTTTAGGAGAAAAACTCTATACCCTAACCTTTGCTTACAGCTATCGTGGTGCCACCTCTTGTAGTGGGTAAGGTTGTCCAGATGTATCAAAAACCTGTCAGGTGTATCAAACCATGAGGTCACCCTAAGATACATTAAAGGACATTTTAGTTTGGGGGAAAAAAAGATCAATCCTGTATCTTAGTCATAAAAGACTGACCTTTAAAGTCTAATCTCTGTGAATTGTTCCCCTGGAATGGCATTAATGTAGCACACATGGAAAGCTAGGAGGGTCTAATAAAGCCACATCTCAACAAATAGCAACCAAACCAGACTAGGAGTTACTAAGAAAAACTAAACTGATCCAGGTGTGCTATGGAAGGGACCTGTGTAAGCCTCCTAAATGTGTAGTACACAATGGTATAGACATGATCACATGTGCCTCCAGAGGAGGAGAAGGAAGAGGAGTGCAAAAGCCACAGTCTCTACTCCTCACTAGCACTGAGAAGGCACTGAAACCATGTCACAGCTTCCTGCTTGTGACTCTAAACTGCACATGTCCTTCAAGTTGATACCTTGAGATCAAACCCTCGCCTGGCAGACTACCATCTAATCTCTCCTTTGAAAGGTTGAACCAGGGCACAGTGTTTGCTTCAAAGAACACAGAAATTGCTGTGCAGGTGCAGAGTGGTTATGAGAAGGTGCTCCCAAAGAGGAACATGGCTTTTAGCATTCATCCTTGAGACTTCCAGCTTCCTAGAAGAATGTCTAAGCCTCAGGCTAGGAACTGAGGGCAGGGAAATGCAGGCACAGGCTGTTGAATCACAATGAAGGTGCTTTCTGCCATGATCCTGGTCTTAAGGGTTCCAGTTGGACTGCGCCCTACTCTAAATACCTGCACCCTTTACGGGACTGAAAGCATAATTTTGGTGCTGGAATTCACAAGAGATGGAGATGAGCTCAACCTACTAAAGCTAGTAGGAAACCGAGATTCTCTAAATAAAGTACTACGGGGTGAGCTAGTGTAAATCCTTCTACATGCTCTGGGTTAAGCCTTCAGCGGGGTAAAAATAACTTCATAATGTTCACCAAAAGCTTAAGACCTGAGTCACAGACCCTGTAATGAATTGCCTGTTGCCTTGAAGGACTCCTTTATTTGAAGGGCCTCATTTTTTAAATTACACAATCATTACTTAGGCTAGGACTACACTTGGAGGTGTTGTATTCATACAGTAATTAAAAATTAAATTGCCTTTAACTTTTCAGAGCATATATGCTAAAGTTTAGATTTCTTGTTAGCAAAAATGGGGGTTTTCAGCCTAATTAATTGTATTACTGCTGATGAAGCCTTATACACAGTTCAGTTGCTGCAGCTTGAAGATGAATGTTAAACGTTTCCTAACTCGAGTTTGAATCTTCCAAACTACTCCTCTTTCTTCCCATGTGATGTTTCATCCAATAGTTTTCAATGTTGCTTTTTCTCATCTTTTAAAATGAGTTTTGTTTGTTTAAATATGTCACTCTAAATGCAGTATATTACGTGGGTAGGCATCCGAGCTTTAACCTTACATACATATTAAAATGCCTTTTCTTATACTTCTTTCCATAATCACTTTTCAAGAGAATTCAGTGTTCTTTTCCTAAAACAGCCCTTACGCACTATGCAGGAAAGTTTTCTAGAAATAGACATGATGATGTGAAACTCACCCAAGCATCTGTGAGATCAGATGCTACATCTCAGCAAATATGAAACTGTTGGCTGGAGGGTTTCTTTCCAACAGTCTGCCTTTGCAAAAGGGTTGCTGGACAAGCTTGCAGCCACTTCAGTGACACGTGTCTAATACACAGACTGTTCCACAGGCAAACAGAAGGTTTCCTCCTCCTTATACTTGATTCACTTTATAACGGAAAAACAGTCCCCCTGGGCTTCTAGGCACTCTTAAATTCTCTCCAAGAATGTGGTAGAAGGGCAAGAAGCTGATCTGATTGAGGTGATCATTGTACCCTGACACCTCAGACCCTCTGCTCTCTTAAGCACTTCTGGCACGATCCTGGTCAAATTGTGCAGGCTACCCTGGGGTACCTTTGAGCCTGAGGAATAGCAGCAGCATTCCACAGAGCAGTGGAACCACAAGACTTATAAACTGGCAGGATCTTCACCGCGGGAAAGGGATCATATCCATACCACTAGGAAGCCAACTATCATGTGCATCTCTACTGGAACATCTGTAATTAAGAGCCTTTGTCGGTGCAGTTCCTACTCTTTCCCTCAGTTGCTTATTTTAAACTCACGGCTCAGTCCTATAGATGTACTGATGCGACTGTTTGTGGTCTAGTGCTGCAAGCAGGGTCACTGACCCAAAGTATAATAAAAATACTCTTTTCTAATTAGCTACTGAGCTGATTGATAAGATGCCCCAAGAATGACTGTGTTGTCCTGAATTTGGGGACTTTGTTCAGTGGCATCGACTCTGCAAGGCTGGAAATTCCACAGTGTGGCACTACCAGCAGAGCCCCCAGGTCTTTGAATAATACATTCAGACTGGTGCAAAACCATAGGAAGAAAGAAGAGTTCTGATCTGTGTTATATAAAGTCCATAAACATTCTTTCCTTATTTAAATAATAGAAGTGAGACAGTAGAATTTCCTTCCAGGCTTTGCCTGTTACCTATCGAAAACATAAAGCTTTAAGATGGAGAGTTTATGCACAGGCTACTTATGTCTCTTTGATCTAATTGATGATGCTTTATTTAAATAATAATGCAAATAAATCCTTGAGATAAATTAGGGACTTGGAGACGTTTTCAATAATGCAATATTACAAAGATCAACATAAACTCTTCTACTGTCTGAGTAAATAGCAAGAGTCAGTATCAGATGCAGAACTGTAAACTCACATTTTGCTGTCCTTTGATCCCAACATGATTACTTGCTCTCAACATAAAGAAATTACTGAGGTGTGACCATGCTGTACAACTGTTTCCTGGGGTGAGAAGAATTGCAGTACATGTAGGACATGGAAAGTGTGAGGAAAAGAGAGGAATTCAGATAGCAGGGAGAAGAGGTGGAAAAGAGGACATGAAAGGCATGGGCAAGGAAGGTAAGGCAACCTGTGCCAAAAGAGATGTGAAAGTCTAAGAAGGAGAAAGGTGCTAGCTGGAGGAAAGGAATGGGACATGATAGAGCAAATCATTCACCATTACAATTTTTAGCCAAGCAGGTGCATAACACAGAATCTAGTATTTTGGGGGCTTTGGGAGTTAAAGTAGTTTATTTTCAGGAACAACCCCCCTCTATTAATTCCCTGTGCTAGCTGCTGCCGGACACCAGGAAATGGCACTCCTATGCCAGACAATGAGCATTGCCAGCCCAGACAGACACCCCACCTGGGACCAGCTACAGCTTTAACAGGCCCAGAACAGGCAACATGCAGCTCCTACCTGCTTCCACCCAAGCTGGAAGATGATGCTCATGGCAGAGCTAAAATAAATCTAAGGGGGGGAAAAGGCTAATCTCTGTCCTATAGGCACAGAAATGTAAAATAAAATAAAGACAAAGGAGCTGAACTTCTGTCAAAAGATAGGGGATGCCTGTCCCAAGGGAGCTCTGTGTCCCACTGCCTGTGCAGATCCACCTGTGAGCACAGAGAATGGCACACAGGTGTGGATCTAAGCTGGAAAGGCAGCTCAGTTCCCATGCCCTGTACAGCTGACTTTAGCAAATTCCAAAATAATTTCGGGGCCAAAAGCCAAGGGGTGAGCTCAGAGCCCTGAAAGAGTGGAGGGAGGGGAGACTTTTATCCTAAAGTCATTGTAAAGCCAAAGAGGGGTTTATCCTCCACAGCTAAATGCCAATGAAAAGGAAAAAAAAAAAAAAAGGAAAAAAAAATCCAGGATAGCAACATTGGAGAGACAAAGACTGTCATGGACCAGTGCGAGTTTGCAAAATTATATGTAAATTACCCCAGTTTTGACCATGGTGGCCCTCTGCTAATCCCGGAGAGAAAATCTACTTAGCAAAGGAAAGTTTTGTTTAATTTGGTTAACAGGGACCAAAATGCTGAATATATTTATATTTTCAGGAAAATGCTATATCCTTAATGCTTCAGTGACAAAGCGGGATCACAAGAGCTTAATGCAAACAGAATAAAAGTCATGTAGCATTTTGTCCATATTCTGCATCCAGTGCTGGTAAAAATGAGCATTGGACATGTGTTTTCATGATAGGCACCAGCCATTCCTGCTGCTGAATGTGTTTGACTGAGTCCATGTTGTTCTGTGTACACTGACCAAAAGAGAGGTTCCCTCTGGATTTACCATCCTGAAGGTGTCCCGAGGAAATGAGGGTGTTTTTCTCCCCTCCCTAGCTGACTCCTCACAATCATCCCACCATGTGACCTTTTCCCCACTAATCTGGGATAGGAGCTTTTCCTGTATTTACAGGTTAAATGGAAGATACACATTCCACTTTTTACTCATTGTAATGAAGATCTTTTTGTCTGTCTCCGAATAAAGAGTCGGGTTGGTTTACAAATTGCGGGTCAGCCCATTCCGCGACCTGGGCAAACAGCCCAGGTCAAATCTCCTCAAAGCCTCCCCACCCAACTGGAATAAGTTAATTTACCCCTCGACGGCTCCGGCCCCACCGGGCATACCCGGGCTGCCCTGCTTCTAGAGGCTATGGAGACACCCGGGACGTTTGGGTCAGGCGGGGCTGGAGTTGCCCCGTCGGCAGGGAGCCGTGCCGCGGTTCCGCGCCGGCGCCCAGGCTGGAAGGACTCGCTCCCGGAGCTTCCATTGGTTTTATTCTCGGCGCCCCGCACCTCCGACTGCCCTCCCCACCGTGTCCGGCGCCTTCACCATTATTCATCCTCCTCTGAACGAGCTGCGCCGCAGAGAAATTCGCCGGCAAAGCACACGGGAGATGCCGGTGCCGTTCGGACACACGCCCCCGGAGCAGCCCTGCACAGGCGCGGGGGAGTGGGACACCCGCCACCTCCGGGGCACCCTGGGACTCCCTCCCAGCCTCCGATGACGGCCTGGGATCAGCAGCCGGGCGGCACCGATACCCGCCCGCCATGCCCTGCCCTGCCCCGCCTGCCCAGAGCGCCAGCCACGGCCGGGGCGTGCAGCGACCTCCCTGGCCCCCGCTGACCACGTCTCGCTCGTGGGTTTTTTTTGCCTTAGGTGGATTCGTGGCGAGACTCCCACCGCCACCCGAGAAAGCTCCCTCACGGAAAGAAAAGGAGCGGCGGGTATAAATGTTTATTCCAAGGCATCACTTGTACAGGCACTGCACCCGGAGGTGGAAAGACGAGCGGGTGGGGGCAGCTTCAGGCTGTCGGAGAGGGCGGGCGGGGGCAGATCTGGGCCCCCGGGGGCTCCTCGTTCTCCGGGAGCCCCGCGCATGTCCCTGCCCCCGGCAGCCTCCCCGTGCGCCCGGGTGTAACCCGCAGTGTCCGCGGTCATAAATAGGATTTTTTTTCAGGCGGAACGAGTCTCTATAGCATGGAGGGGTGCTGGCCCGGGGGCAGCCCGAAGGCGTTGGGGTGGGAATGGCCGAGGAGGTTGAGGTAGTGGCGGTCCAGCCCCTGCACGGATGAGAGGAAGGTGCT
>VZTJ01002478.1:1981422-2087326 GCA_013397795.1 Orthonyx spaldingii | reverse complement strand
CCCGGGCCCGTCGCTGCCGCGGGGCGCCGCCACCCCCGAGGGGGAGGGAAAAGCCGAGAGCGACAGGGCCGGCGGCGGGGCCGCCCGGTGCTTGGCTCTGCCTGCCCGGAGCACGCCGCCGAGCCCCGGGCAGGGCTGCGGAAAGCGATATCCCCGCCACGTGAGCTCGGGGAGCTGTTCTCTCGGAACCTCCCACGTCCTCTCCCGTATTCCGCGGTTTTCCACCCTTTTCCCTTTACGATTTAAAAAGGGGAAACCATCCCCACCGCATGTCCCCGGGGGGGGGGGCACGGCGGGTGGCACCGCCTTCTCGCCCGTTCGTTTCCTCAGGAGCGGCCGGAGGACAGGCGCGATGCCGGCCCTCACCCCGCCGGCCCGGGCTGGTCCCCACCTCTCCGGGCCGGCCGGGAGCGCCGAAGGACTCCGCGGGAGGAGGCGGATGCAGCCCCGGGGCGCGTCTGCCCCGGCCGGCGGGACGGAGTGGGCAAGGCCGGCTGCCCGCCCGGGCACCCCTGCGTGCCGTGCCGCCGGCCGTATTATTCTTCCAGGAGCCTTGTAGGTTTCGGTATATTCATTCTCGTACAATGGGATTAAACACTAACCGTTATCATCCAAATTAACTAAACTCTGAATAGCAAATGCTGGGGCTTTTATTTTTTCCTCCTCTTTTTGCTCCACTGGCGGAGATGGAGTTGATCCTCTTACTGTCTGTGTTAACCGCCAGCTGCAGGCACCTGCGAGGCAACTTCTTACACGAGGGAAGTTGTTTATTTGCTCGCTGGCTGTTCCCTCGATGGTTCCCCCGCGGGCCGGGCTGCCCGGGGCAGCGGCGGGGGGCGCGGGGCGGCCGTGGCATGCCCGCGTGTACCGCCACCTCGTCCTTGGAGGGCAGAGGGAGATCACCCGACACTGCCGCGGTCGGACTGTCATGTCAACCTTGTAGGGAAGCCAGGAGAAGGCGGGTTTGAATATTTTTTTAGTTTTTAATTCCCCTCGTGCTCCTGTTGGCTCTCCTTGTGGGTCACGCGTGCACGGCTCTTTGGCAACCCAAGGCGGACACCCGCGTCCCCCGCGTCCCCATCACCCACCACCGGTTTTCGGCTCTCGCTCAGGAGCCCCGCCGGCCGCAGCCTCTCCCCAGGCCAGGGGCTGGCCGGCGGCCGGGGCGCAGCGCCCTGTGCGGTACGCGCGGAGCGGGATGAGCCCGCCATCGCGCCGGGGCTGCAGGGCGAGGGGAGGCAGCGCCGGCCCGGCCGCCCTCGCCTCTCCCCGCTGCCAGCCCGGAGGTCCCCACCTGGCGGGGCTGCGCCCCGAGGGAGCGGCCCGGCCCGGCCGCCGGTGCGCTGCCGGGGTGCGCACGGGTGCCGCGTCTCGGTGGCGTGTGGCCCCTATTCCATGGGCACTGGCGCTGCCGACCTCTGCCAGACATGGGCTCTGACAGGGAGGTGAAGATCCTCTGGGAGGTGTCAAGCTGCTTTGATTTGGCATCTAGGTTTGCCTTTTTGTGAAATCAAATCGTTTCCCCTCTGTTTCTTCACACCCTCTTCTCTTTTTTGACTCCTATATAGCATTGGGGTTATACACAATTACTTCACCAAGTAATTGAAACTGTGGATATTAAGTTTGAAAATAATTGTCACTATGTGCAAGCAGGAAACCAGCTAACCAGTCTCCCATGGAAAGAGCTGTCCATGCAACTGGTGAATCAAGTGCAAAGTAAAGTGTCCCAGTGTGGTTGGGGCTGGGGTTGGCCCTGCCAGCATGGTTCAGTCCCGTACTGGACATCCTGCTGTGTAATGTGGAGAGGCATTCACACTCCTGGACGATCTCATAGCTGCGGGGAAATAGGAGAACTCACAAGGTGCAACAGGTCCTACTTGTAGGAAGTGGTAGCTCTTTATTACTTGGCAATCCTGGATCTGCAAAGAAGCAGTGATCTCTTCACTCAAGAGAAGGCATTTCATTTAGGAGTTTAACCCTCAGCTGTACATACAGCAGTTCATCACGCTGTGCCAGCTTTTGCTGTTAATTTATTTTTGCACTCTGTGAGACTAGGCTAGGTTAGCAAGTTTCCAGTCTTTTCACAGCTCCTAATGCTCTCTACCTCTGTGTGTGAGGCTGCTTGGTCCACATCTTGTTCCTCAGCTGCAGAGGTATTCCTTACCTCAGTGCTACTCTTTGTTCCAGCTATAGTCCACCTCTGTGTCTTCCTTCCTAGTGGAAGGACCATGCTCCTCTGTTTGCTCACCTGCCATGAATAGTGGCATCAGTAGGGTGGAGGTGATAACACGATAGGTCTTGGGACTCCATCCCAATATGGTCCTTTGCAGAAGAAGCCATGCTTGTAACCATGAGTCTCTTGTATTGTTGGATAGATTCAGAGTGCTTTCCTCAAAATCCTAGAGAGCTCTAGGAGATGCTGTTTGTGCTTCAGAAGATGATGTTCTTCTCATTCTGTGAGATACGGTAATGCCCATAAGCTAAACTTGGATCCTAAAAGCTCTAAAACTTTGATCTTTATCATAGGAAGTTGTCAAGTATCTCTGTGGTGGAAGACAGGACTTCCAGGTCAGTAATGCTCCTGAGTGCTGCTATGTGCTGGTCATATTCCACCTCTGAGGAGGCACAGTTCACTGTAAGTATGTTTTGTAGTGTAATTTCAATATAACATACTCTATTCTTCATGATTAAAAGCCTTTCAGGAATGTAAAATCTGATATGGATTGCTTTCAGATTAATCTTTGTATGAACTTTTTGGAGAATGGATTGCTTGACAGTCATTCTCATATGTTCCTGTAATTTGTAATATCTCCTTTGTTGACTTTTCCCCCGGATATTAGATTCTAAGCTTATGTTTAGGATTCTATGTAGTATAGCTAATGTATTCAGAATTACACAAGGTGAAATGTTTCTGATTAAAATCAGATATAGTTATGTATGTTATAGCCATTTACAGGGGCTGATTTACACTGACAGAAGACCTGGTACAGCTTTTGTCCATCAAATGTGTATATATGGCAAAACTCTCCACTGTGTGCTTGTGCAAGGTAAGTACCCCAAGATAGTGGATAGATGTTTGCACTTTTCCCAATGACAACTATCTTCTCAGTCATGTCACTATTGAGACAGAATATGTTGCTCTTTAAATGGCAGCCTGTCAAAATGAGAACAGAGTGCTAAAATTGATGTCAGTGGGATTTAGGTAATCATGAATCACTGGGGAGGTGTACAGTTAGATTGCTTGTGACTGAGGTGTTCTAAATAGCTAAACAGCTTGATTAGTGGCTGTCTGGCATGAATAAAGGCTGAAAGGTTCAGAAAGGACAAGGGCTTTTTCTGCAGTGACATGTCTAATGCTGAAAAATGTCTAACCCCTCCTCTCCAGTCTTAGTAAAAACTAAAAACATACAGACAAAAGTAAAAACTTTTGCTCAGAATGGCTTCACAGTGGCGAAGTTATGCTTAATCCACCCAATAATCTTCTATGATTAAGGATTGGCTTGGTGGATAAGGAAAGAGCAGTGGATACTCTGAAGAAGAGAAGGCTTCAGGATGATCCCATCACAGCTTTTCAGTACCTGAAAAGAACCTACCAGAAAGTTGGAGAGGGACTTTTTACAAGGGCACATAGTGACAGTACAAATGGTAGTGGCTTTAAACTGAAAGGAAGTAGGTTTAGATTAGTTATTTGAAAGAAATTCTTTACTGTGATGGTGGCTGGAACAGGCTGCCCAGAGAATTTGTGGATGCCTCATCCCTGGAAGTGTTCAAGGCCAGGTTGGATGAGGCTCTGAGCAACCTGGTCTAGTGGAAGGTGTCCTTGTCCACAGCAGGAGGGTTGGAATGAGATGATCTTTAAGATCCCTTTCAATCTAAGATATTCTGTGATTCTGTGATACCATCTACTTGGCTTTTGATATTGTCTCCTGTAACATTCTTGTAGAGAAGCCAATGACGTGCAGGCTGGATAAGCAGAAGTGAAAATTAGCTCAATTGCCAGGTTCAGAGAGGGATGATATGTGGCACAAAATCTAGTGTCCAGGCACTACTGGTATACCCTGGGGTTCAGTATTTGGTCTAGTCATGTTTAACATCTTCATTAATTAGCTGGAACATACCCTCAGCTAGTTCACAGATGACACAAAACTGTGAGGAGCAGCTGATACACCAGAGTCATTCTGCCATCCAGAAGGTCCTCAGCAGGCTGATGAAATGGGCTGTCAGGAATCTCATGAAATTCAGCAAAGGGAAATGCAAAGTCCTATGCCTGGGAAGAAACAACCCCCTGCACCAGTACATGCTGGGTGGCTGATTGACTGAAAAGTTGTACTGTGTAGATAGACCTGGGGATCCTTGTGGACATCAAGTTGAACATGAGCCAGCAGTGTGTCCTTGTGGCCAAGAAGCCCAATGGTATCTTGGGGTGCATTAGGAATATTATTGCCAGCAAATTGTGGGAGGTGACCTTGTCCCTCTACTCAGCACTGGGGGAGTCCATATCTGGAGTTCTGGGTCCAGTTCTGGGCTCCTTAGGTACAAGACAGAGGTGGCCGTACTGAAGAGACTCCAGCAAAGGGCCGCAGGGATGATTAGGGGATTGGAGCACCTCATGTAGGAGGAGAGGCTGAAGGCGTTGAGACTGCTCAGCCTAAAGAAGAAAAGGCTCAGGAAAAACTTACCAGTGTGTTCAACACCTGAAGAAAGAGTGTAAAGAAGTTGGAGCCAGCCTCTTCTCAATGGTTCTCAGTCATGGAAACAGAGGCAATGTGCACAAACAGAAACACAGGAGTTTCTGTCCATAATGGGAAATAACTCTTCTGCTGTGAAGATGGTTAATCACTGAAACAATTTGCCCACAGAGGTTGTGGGGTCTGGAGGTGGTCCCAGGCAACTGACTCTAGGTGGCCATGCTTGAGCGGGGAGGTTGGACCAGATGACCTCCAGAGATGCCTGCCAACTTCAACCATATCATAGTTCTGCACACTTCCTGTGTGAGCATTTAGTTTTGATGTACTTCAGTCCCACTTTGGTTTGGCATAGAAGAAATGTATTTTAATTTTTTCTTACTCTTCACAGCTGATTGAGCTCTTTTACTCTGTTCTCAATAGGACAATTCATTTAGATTCAGGATTTCTACACCTGTGTCAAGCAGAATAAATGGGAGGGAAGCACAGTCTTTCTGTTAATTGTACTTCACCACGTGTTGCATTGCAACTCGGCCCATTAAAGACTCATTAACATCCATTATACTTATGACTACTTTGTAAACAATGCTAATTCAATAGGACTTCAGAGCTTAATTCCCTCTAGAGTCCTTTGTAACTCCTAGCCATGACTTTCTAGCTAAAGTGGAAAAGGGAACCCCTGTGAGAGATTTATGGACTCTGCAAAGCCTATTATTTTACTAATGCCGTAGTTCAAGCATCTTATTATTATGAACCCTCAGTACACAGCTTATTGAGTGGACTAGGGTCTTATAGGATTTCTTTTCAGCAAAGCAATATTTTTTGGTTTGGTCCAGCTTTGCTCTGATTTCCCAGAGATTGAGTGGACCAAACACTACTCCCAACTACACTGACTTCCAGAGAATTATTTTTGAAATGTGCCTTTGTTGCTAACTCAGAGAGTTAGGATGCTGCACTATGCACAGACTGTGCCAAGCTTTTTAGGGTTAAAGTTCCTGTATACAACAGTGAGGTGATATCAATGGTCCTGCATGCTACACTGGTGGCTGGCTTTTGTGAGATTAATCCAGTATTAGTATATGGCAAGCAGCATAAGCCTAAGATCTCAGAGACTTTGTGAAGGCAGATAATATAAAGCTTAAATGGAGAAATAAAAAAGAGAGAGGGACTGATGTCTCAGGGTTCCTTCAGATTCTGTCTTCTAGGCAAGGACTGCAGCCCCAACCAGTTGCCTTTTGCAGCTTCATTATTGCTGGGCAGGTGGGGTGGCTGGCCTTCCTGCTGGCTCTCTGTTGGGGATACTGAGTGGTCGCTGTTGCTGAAGGCTGAGTCATCACTTGTTTCTCTGTATCCTGTAGATAACTCAGCTTTGAGTTATCTAGTGTTTTGCTTGTCTCCTTTATTCAAAGAGAGGAGAGATGGATACAACCAGAAAGGGAGGAACATGCAGTTGGGGGACACTGTTCTGTTTGCTGCTGGGAAAAGGTATGTTACAGGAGTGAAAGGCTTTCCATTACTGTCTGAGTTTTTGTTGTGTGAAAGTCTTGCCCTTTTGACTGAGCACTGAAAAGTGTTCTGCTTCTGGAAAGTTCAGGTTGTTCTTCTTCAAGTCAAGTTCTTTGTCTTAAGCACTGCCAATAGCCCTTTCTTGTTTCTGAACTCATAGCCCAAAGGCAATCCAAAAGGTTATGATAACATGTGAAGATCTCACAAATTCCTCAAAAAAAAAGTGTGAAATTTGCTTGCATGTCCTGGTTTTAAAATAATTCGCTTGGTGCATAAGTACACCTTTGGTGATAGCAGAGTGAAATCTCTGCCGATAGACAAACAAAACATGACTATTAAATGCAAACGCTTTCTTTAAAAGCTGTCAAAGTATTCTGGGTAAGCATCATTCCCTGCTCGCCCTGTGCTCTGATTCTTTCTTAGTGCATGTCTATGTAATGTCAGAGAGAGAATAACAGCACCCTGATCGTACCTTGTAGGGACATTCTTCTGCCAAAACTGGGTATATCTGACACAGGGATATCAGATGGTGACCAAATATTTCTGCAACAACTCTCCCTTTCTGGGTAAAATTAAGAGTATATTGAAACCCCAGCATGTATAAGTCATGAGCCAAGCCCCCAAACTCTTAAGATAAATGAAAAGTCAGGAACTTAAAATTGTCAGCAATAATAACAAGCCGTCAGAAGGTTGCTTATTTTGGTGGTTTTCCATTTGTGGTTTTTCCTTCCTCAGCTTTTATTACTCAGGTTCTCAAGCATTCTGCATAACCATTACAATAGAAAAGTAATTTTTGTGAAATCCTTAGATCCTGAAGCAGAAGTGTAAACCACCAAATATAATCAGATTTTCTAAATGAAAACCTAATGGCTTTAGGAACACTAGAAAGGGTATCAGTGCTAGACATAGTGTCACCCATTTTTCATTTCATCTGGCTCATTTTCTAAACTAATTATAGCAAGCAGGGAAGAAGTACCCATGTCCCCTCTGGCTTTAATGCCATGTCCATTTTGATGGAAAGCTGTTTTACATGTCATGAGAGTGTATAACCACCTTGTGCATGGTCTAAGGTCCCATTCTTCCTTCACATTCATATCCCACCCTCTTGATGGCACAGACAGGAGCGTGTTTGGGCACCCAGACTGTTGTGATGCTTTGAACATTAGTTACTGCTTTTTCTAATAAATTTGGTTTGGATATGGCATAGGGAAAATAGAACAAGAAAGTGTCAGTGCTGGAAAGGAGAGCTGGGAAGAGTTTCTCAGTGATGAGCATCAGAATCACTTACTGCATTCTACCGATCTGACATTGTTTCACCCAATATATGTATGTACATGAAAATATTATATAAATGGCATTGATATAAAAAGCACTAACTTCTGCACTGTTATATGCATATGTGAAGATTCATATAAAATGCAGATTGGAATGTCACTGTGCCCCATGGCACATGTGGCTGACAAGCTAGGAGGGAGTGGAGAATAAGTCCCACAGTTTGGTCCCGGCATTTGCAAGGCAGAAACATCCCAATTCTTCTTCCACAGCCCATCTGTGGTGCTCAAGACAAGGCACCATTAGATACAGAAACAACATTGCCTGTATTACTTGTCACCACGAACTTTTAAAAAATGGCCTAATGTCGCGGAGTGTTAACACTCGTGGCAAACAGCCAGGCTTTTCTTCCAACACATGAGCATCGTCAGCGGGGAGCCAGGCTGCTCAGCTCTCTCTTTCCGTGTGGAAGCGTACAAAGCTTTGTGGAAAACTGTGGGGGCATTAGGGGTTGGCTACTGCCCTCTAGTGATCGTCACCAGCGCCTGAGGTTTCTAACTCGCCTTTTATTTTCTACTCAAATTGCTAAAAATAAACTTTGTGTGTGATCAGATGCATGAAATTCAGTATTATGAAACAGTGCCTGATTCATCAGATCTCAGAATTTACACCAGATGACGGACCGTTCCTAGCGTAGACACCAGCTGGTACAGCTCTAAAAATACAGTTAATGCAATCCAAGCATGCTGTTAGGCATTTATATTATCGCCTAATTTAAATATTTCCCAGTTCTTTAGCAACTGATTTACCTTGGTTTCACTAAGCTTACTGATAGAATTTTTCCCTAAATAAAAACATTGCTGCATTTTAAATACAGCCTTTCAATAATAAGCAAGTCACCGTTCTTTCAAAAAACCCCTCAACATAAAACAATGACTACGGGAAACTTTATAGAATATAAATTGTTGAGAAACAGAATATTTGGTTCAAATAATGATTTCGCTGAATTTGTGAGTAGCACTAGAGACCTCTCTCCCTTTTTTTCTTTTTTCTCTGTGCTAAAATGATCCAATATCTGTTAGTTAAGAAGTAGGATGTGTGGGTTTTTTTAGTTTAGTTATTGATGCAAAGTGCTCAGCTCCCCGATTAAGTTCTCATCAAATGTTACCTGATGTAAGGGTTGTTTGAGCAGAATTCGGCTGCTGGCATTAGAGGGCAGCCTTGAGGGTTTATTTGATTTGATTTGGATTTTTTTTTTTTTTTTTTTTAATATATCAGTCTGGCTAGGATCTAATTTAAAGCAGCTTAAGGCTATTTTTGCTCTAAACGCTGTACAGTCATTTAAACCCCTTGTCTTATTACGTCCAGCACCCAGCTGTGTTGCTCACTGATGAACATCAACAACCGCGGAGTGCTCTGCAGGTAGAATGGCTGCAATTACGAGATCGTCAGAGAGACAAGTGTGCTGATCTAACTGGCCTGTGTGTGAAACACACCAGGCAAGGGAGCCATCTTTACTTTTATCCTGCAGGAGTAATTGAGTGGTTCATAGCTCTGACTTGTTTTCAGCAACACAACTTGTGCTCAAGTTCTTTCCAGAGTCACACAGACTTCTCCAGGATTTGAGTCTCTACACATATCAACAGCGCAGCTTATTTGTTCTACCATGCCTTTTATGCTCTTACATCTAGGCCCATGAACACTGCTTACCATCATCTGTAGGTACAATGTCTTCATATTTCATCACTTATCCTTCAAACTTATGTAGGGCAAAGGTTACAAAAGATCTTGGCATCTGCCATATCATGTAGGAGGAAAGCAGCATCAGCAGAGAGTCTCTTGTGTAATCTGCTGATATTGTTGGAGATATGTTTGAGTAATAAAATGTTCGCTTTGTCTGCCAATCAGACTACCTACTGTCTACTGATACAGTAAAAAATGTTGTAAAAAAATATCTTTAAGGCAGCTTTATAAAATGAAACCTTACAAAGGCATGAGAATAATTTACAAAGCTCAGATTTATGACTTATAAGGAAAAGTTCTAGAGTAAATAGAAAGCAAATGATCTTTAATTAACATGGGATTATCAGAGGATAGTGATTCATCCATCAGCTGAGGGCAGGGGAAGGTTAAAAACGTGTGGAAAAAATGATGAGCTAGAGGAGAACGTGTTTCAGATCCTGAATCACCTCTGCATAAACTATGTTCATAGCTACTCTGTTTCTTGATGATTGTTCCAAATTCAGCAATCACTTGTCTTGAAAGTGTCTTGAATGATCCTAAAAATAGCTTGATACTGGAGATGCCATTTTTTCCGGTAATTTCCCTAAAATGTCAGCAGAATTACTGGCTATGAGAAACAATGCTCTGTCTTCATCTCCATGGGAAGATGATGTTTGTCTGCTGCAATACAATACTTTTGAAAAGAGCATCCTCTCAGTTCCTATGGTTTTCAATGTATCCTAGATATCTCTGAAGATAACCCCATTTATGGGTGACAACTGCAGAGGTAGGAAAGTCTCATGTCCCCTAACCTGGTAATTGGGCCATTCAAAAGGTAAACAGGGATCTCACCAGGAGCTTTGCTAACAGAGCAGATTTTTCCAGGTAGTGGGGTAAATCAGAAACTTTAGGGTACTTAAGGTTCTCTAAAAACTGGCTAAACCTGAGTCAGGCTGGTTTTTTCCCCCTGGTCTCCTGAAAACCTCTTTCCCCTGCTGCCACACACATCTGTGCAGAAGAAACTGGCTAAGAGTTTTCCCCACTCTTATCAGAGTCATACTGATTCCAGCAAAAGCCAAGAATCTGTAAAGGCTTGATCCCCACTAAAATCAGCCCACAGCAATGCCTTTGATACTAGATACAGAGGAATCTCTTAAGTACCTTTAGGAGTGCAGCATTTGAAATGTGAAAATCCTGATCATGTATGGTTAGTTGCTCCAGATGCATCAGTCAGCCTGCAGTAAGTGTGCTCTGAAACAACCAGAAAGTCCACAGGAGAATTGTCCCAAACCTTTGAAAACCTAATAAACAGCAGTTCAGTGAAGCAATAGACTCTGCTGCTGCTTGAACACATCCCACATTGTTGTTTCTGTGGAGACAGAAGAAGAAGATGTTTGGCATCCAAGTCAAACATACAAGACTGACATACTGTACTTAAGCATAGAAGCACATTTGGAGTTTGAAGGGACTCACAAGGATCACCAAGTCCAGCTCCTGATATTGCACAGGACACTGCAAAAGTCACATCAGGTGCCTCTTAACAGGCACTGAGAGTGCTTGTCCAAACACTTCTTTAACCCTGTCTGGCTTAGTGCTGTGACAACTTCCCTGAGGAGCCTGTTCCAGAGCCCGACCACCCTCTGGGTGAAGACAATTTCCTAATATCCAGCCTAAACTTCCCCTGACACAGTTTCACACCATTCCCTTGCGTCCTGTCACTGGTCACCACAGAGAAGAGATCAGTGCCTGTCCCTCCTCTTCCCTCACAAGGAAGTTGCAGACTGCAATGAGGTCTCCCCTCAGTCTCCTGTTTTCCAGGCTGAACAGACCAAGTGCCTTCAGCCACTCCTCATACGGGTTCCCCTCAAGGCCCTTCGCCATCTTCCTTGTCCTCCCTTGGACACTCTGTAATAACTTTATATCCTTCTTACATTGTGGCGCCCAAAACTGTCCCCAGCACTCAAGGTGAGGCCACCCCAGTGCAGAGCAGAGCGGGACATTCCCCTCCCATGCCCGGCTGGCGATGCTGTGCCTGATGCCCCCCAGGACATGGGTCGCCCTCCTGGCTGCCAGGGCACTGCTGACTCATGTTCAACTTGCCATCGACCAGGACTCCCAAATCCCCTTCGATGGCACTTCTTTCCAGCATTTTCATTCCCCAGACTGTACATTCAGGGTTGCCCCACCCCAGGGGCAGAATCCAGCACTTTTCCTTGTTGAACGTTTTGCACTTGATGATTTCCCAGCTCTGTGATTGGTTGAGGTCTCTCTGCAGGGCCTCTCTACCTTTGACGGAGTCAACAGTTCCCCAGTTTAATATTATCAGCAAATTTACACTACCTTTCAGTCTTGTATTCAAGTTGTTTATGAAGATAGTGAAGAGAACTGGCCCTAAAATGAAGCCCTGTGGAACCCCACTACTGACCGGTCACCAACCAGAATATGTGCTGTCACCTAAAACCACACAGTGGAAGAAGAAAAAGAATTCATCCCAGGGAACAGCACCTTAGTCACTTTCTCCAGTGTTATAACAGGCCTCCTCCCTTGGGAGATGGTGGTCTGCAGAGCCTCATCTTTCTTCAGGTTGTCCTCAGATGGTCTTCCCTCTGCTCTGCTCCTGGTTGCCAACATGCACCTCCTGGGAAAAGAGAACCCTATACATATTAGCAAGTGATAAAAATTCATTGACTTTAATCCCTGCACCTGAATCATCACAAGTTATCCTATCTGTCTAGTTTGATAACTGGCAATTCCATGTGAAGAAACTCATGTGAGGATGGAGTCCCGTCACAGCAGATCTGACTTACGGGGCTGGGCTGGGTTGCACAAGGGAGGCCAAGGGAAGCTGCCAGCAGCTCACCCCAGTGCTCTGCTCAGCTAACTGAATAACAAGGGAGGAGGATGATGAGAGATAAAAATTAAAACTGAGGGAGTAAGTGGTGTTTAAACATTGAAAGTTTTTCTCTGGTGCCCACTGCTCAGGGCTGCGTAAAGGTGTTTGTATGTAAATGGTGAACTTGCCCATGCTAACTGCTGCTCAGGTTCTCTTAGCACAAAGCCCCAGTCTGAGGAAACTACCAAAACACTGCAGATCAGCAGGAAGGAAATACAACATTTTATTAATGAGGCATCCAGGAAAATTCTGACAGCCATTTTATATTGCTGGAGTAAATCATGTTTAGCACCACTGACATATACATAGGATAACAGTGGCAGCTGGATAAGAGGTAGACTGGGAAGAGAGATCATCAAGTTTCTCATGAAGATTATTTTCACAGAACTTTTCTGTCATCTTCCATTCTTTTTCTGTTCTCTCTTTTGTGCTTCAGAATCCTTCCTCCACTGTTCATCCGCTTACATGTGGCCAGGATATACACAGTCAATCTTCTGCATATTGCTATTTCCTCTTGCTGGTATTTTTGTGGAGGTGGAAGCTGCAGCCTCCCCTGTTTGTGTTGGACCTGTGATCAAAAACCTACAGGAAACATGTATTTGCTTGACAATTTGGGATGAAGACTGTCCAAAGATGATCTCATAGAAACAGGTTATTAATTCAGCACCTTTACAGGTTGTTTTTACTTGGAGTGTGTTATGCTGTATCTGTCTGAAAGAATTTGATTTGAAGTAATGACAGAAAAACAAGTGGCTGTCTGTTATGATGGTACTCAAGAGAAAAAGCACAGTGAGAAGCACTGGCAAGCACCACAGACAGCACTGCAAGAGATGCATTTCAGTGCATTTGCTGTATAAAACACAAGCCCCACTTGTGGCTTTAATCCTGTTCTTAATACCCATTCATCAGTATAAAGGCAACTGCTAAATAAACAGATCTACGTAAAATCAGATGGGGCATGTGAATTGATGTTGATATGTTCTACTTTTTTGAGATATTTCTGTGGCATGCATCAGCTAATTGTTCTTATAACACTTCAAACTGGCTAAAAGCACTAATGAATCTGGAAGTGAAATTAGGAGAGAGCAGGGCTTTTTTTTTTTTCCTTTTGGTACCTCCATCTTTTAAAAAAGTATCTGTATTTAAAAGGTCATGTTAGCCAGATGAGATTGCTATGCGAGATGGGAAGGAGACTGAAGAAATATACTGATGAACTAATAGACTGATGAACACTGATGGGCTGTTTTAATATTAATTGTAGATTACCACCAAGGCAAAAAATCTATGCTGTTCTCTTGACCATTCTGACAGGAATGGGGGACAGGAGAAGTTGATCAAGGATGTATATGAGAGGCTGGATGGACACAACTGTGGCTGATGGCACCTGGAACGGGATTGTTTAATTATAAATTACGAGTGTGCTATTTTTATTAAGCAATGAATTTCATCCACAGATTTGTAAGTCCCTGCATTGCAAGTTCTTTTACTTGGATCCTCACCAAACCTTGGCCTATAGATAGTTTCCTTTTTATATGATAAACACAGATTACAGCTTTTCATTATACCATATATGTGTAGACTACATACACTGACCAAGTCATTCTGCTCCTAATGTCAGCACTGGAGCCTTTAGGTACAGTTTCTGGTCTTTATTTATGGTTTTTCTTCCTCTTTCCGTGTGGGCTGGCCTTGCTACCACTTGCATCTCAAACCATTCCCAATCTGTTGTGGAGGAGGTCTTAGGAATCACCCAAGTCATGGCATTCACTTTTGCAATGTAAGTGTTTGTGGTATTGTTATGTTATTATTTTAGACTTTCTCCATTTGGTGGTGTTGCCTGGGTGCCTCTCAGCTGTCTGCAGAGGAGTGCTGAGGCTCGGCAGCTGATACTGAAGGCACTCACTGCATAGTGCAGGGCAATAAGCAGGAGGAAAGGGGCCATAGCTACTGCCACTTTTGGTCTTGAGTGTTCTCTTTCAGACCAAAGCTAACATTATTTCACAACTATTGGGCCTTTTTACTCCAAAATAGTCCACGTGAAACTATTGGAGTAAATCCATTAACACCAGAAGGCATTAAATTATATCTCTGATGGCACTGGAAGCTTCTATTTTCACTAGTTAACAGTCTCAGTCTACTCAATTTTTTGTTTAAGTTTGCATGTTCATCTTAATTTTCTAAACATGGAATTAAAACACTGAAGTGTCAGTACATATTTTCTGTGTTAATGATGCTACTAATTTTTGCACCAAATATTTATTTCCATGAAAAATACAACTTTATTTTTTAAGATGGGTAATGTCTGAAGAAGTCTGTGGTTTTTCAGATACACGTGGAATCAAAAGATTTAATTCATCCCTGTTATATTGCTTCTGAAGTCAGTGAATTTACATTAGGGTTAAATTTGAGCAAACCTTTCCAGGCACCTGTCAATCTGCCCTAGTCTTTAATCTCACTATTAAAAAAACCTCTAAAATAAGTTTTGGAGATCTGTTTGGTTAAGAGAGAGATTTCTTCTTTATTCACAAATTCTGAATGCATGAAAGAGTGCTTGAGCTGCAAAAATGTCTTGTAATGCTGATATTCAAGAACAAGCAATTACCAGATGGGTGCCAGGAGAAGAAAGATCTGTAAGGAAATGAAAAGCCCCAGAATGTATCCCATGCAGCAGGACATGGTGCAGGGAGCTCACAACTAGCACTAGCAAAACCTATGGGAGTCCAGAAAAAAAGAAGAAAAAAAAGCAGCTTTCATTCATAGTTTTTATACAGACTATCTTTGCTGGAAGTTGTCTTGTTTAGCAGACCATGGGACACACCTTCTTTTTCATTCAAAGCACTTTTTTATGTGCCACTGTTGTGTTATCAAGCAGTGAGTGGGAGAGGGTGATAAAGTGTAGCCTCAGGCAAACCAGTTAAAGGGAGAATGAGGAAGACATTAAAAGAAAATTTAGGAAGAAAACCAGACTAATTTTCTTGATTTGATCTATTATACTAAGGCATAATCTTTCAAAGAAGTTGCATTAGCTGTCATCCTAAAACACCCTGGGCAGAAGGCTCAGGGGAGCACTGTAGGAAATTTTCCAACCCTGGTAAAAGGGAGAAATAAATTGCTTAATAAGCTGTTCTCCATTTGTAATCCTTATTACATTTCACCCTAATCACTGAGCATTAACAGCAGCAGCTGTGATAGCAGAAGTCATACATTTTTTTAGATCAGACAGTTTTCCCTCTTTTTCTGAGAACTTCATTTTTCAGTACTATTTTGGGATTTGGAGGACCTTTATTTAGCAGTGTAAATTTTAGTTTCCAGAAGCATATTTTGTAATAAACTTGCTGAAGGCAAATTGCTGGTATTCAGTATCAATGAGATGCATTGTCAGGAAGATTAAGATTTTTAGAAATTTAAGGTGCCAAATAAGGTCAGGTACTTTTAAGTATTTTGCCAAATAAGATTGTATTTAAGACTGCTTCTTTTTCAGTGGAATTTGTACTCTTCAATCAGTGTGAAAGGTTTGTCAGTGGAGTGCTTTACCCGATAAGCAAACAGCCAAATATTGAAATCGGGTCTTACTAAAGGGGTGTTATTTTCCTTTGGTTCTCGGAAAATACCATGCATGAAAGGTGATACAATTTGACCTCTAAACATGCTGTGAAGGTTGGTAAACAATCCAGGGCATCTCCCACAGACTGAGGAAAGCTCTTCCAAGAGATAAAGGTTTGTTTCAGCAATACTAGGTTTAGATTAAACAGTGGATTTGAGATTTTCTACTGTTTGACCTAATTTTTATTGTCTTTTTGGTAGAAAGTAGTGTTTTCTCTATCTGACCTTTTTGGCATTTCTGAGCTGCATTTGGAGATGAGCCTTGAGCCTCACCCCAGGTATTCCACTGGAGAAGTGGAGACCTGACCCTTCAGTTAATCACAGGGATGTCCTGTGCAATGTTTGAGATAACTTACATCCCTCAAACCAGCACCCAGAGTTGAGGCACTTCTGTACCTTGGCCCAGTGGTTACTCTTGCCAGGCACATAGGAGACAGTGATTACCTTCCTTCTGCCCCCAATGAACCCATGCCTGCTTTCCTTTGGGGGGCTTTTCCCATGTTTTCCTCTTGTTTTCTCTGTTGGGTATGTTTGCTTCTACAGCACCATCAATGTTGTTTTCCAGATGAGATATTTAACTGAGGTCTAGTAAGTTCTGCACAGTTGTCATTCATCTTTTTCCAATGCTAGGAATTATCCTCCTGATTACTTCAAATGGAAACTGGGTTAAATCTGAGGGTTCTTCTTTAGATCCATAATAAGGTCACAAAAATACTGGTCTGACTATCCCATGCTAGGAGATTTGACAACTTTCTTCAGGATTTGGTCCATGTTACAGCTGCAGTTCACAGTCCATGAGAGACCAAACAGTGTGTATTTGACTTGGACTGACATGTCAGCTCAGCTCTGGATTTTGTCCTTCACCAGTCTTTCATTTTGTATGTTATACAATTTTGCAGTCTAAATCACAAATTATCTATTTCGGGATTAAAAATTCAACATTTTTCAAAGGAGCAGGGGAAGAGAGAGACCCTTGAAGCAACAGCTTGGCATGATAAGAGCAGAGCAATGCTGACATGTCCCTATTCTGGAGATATTTAAAGCCCGCATGGATGTGATCCTGTGCAGCCTGCTCTGAGTGAACCTGCTTTGGCAAAGAGGTTGGACTAAATGATCTCCAGAGATCCTTCCTAACTCCAACCATTGTGTGATTCTATGATGAAGTATAGAAAAAACTTTGGCCCTGGCCGTCTTTCCAGAGTATTCTCTGATTTCATGTGGACTTTGGCACTGCCCTCCTTCATGACTGATTCACATCTGCTTTCATCTGCTGCTTCAGATTCTCATTTGTACTCACAGTATCAGAATACTGCCATAGGTCAGTGTGATGGCCGTGCCTTTCTTTGGCCAGCAAATTCTCTTTGCTTTGTCCCAAGTTAATTCTGAATCTCCTTGTACTATTCTGCTACATACTTCTTGTCCCAAATATGAATTATGCCTCTTGTTAGAGGTTCACCAAGCTTCTTAGTCACAGATCTGCTTGTTGTTTCCCCTTTCTTTTTGTACTTAAAACTGTACTGCTTAGGTCTCAACTTTATGAGGCACATTATTCTTCATTCTTATTTACAATGTTTCACAGTTGACTCCATTTTCTTTGGTCAGCTGGAAGCTCCTACAACGTGGTTTTGAGCTGCCTATTGCCAGAAATTAGGCTGGCTTCTGATTGTTTTCCTTTTTGCTGGGACTCAGGGCTTGTGGATAGACATAGGTTGTCTTTTCCAAGGTAATTCTCCTAATTTCTTTTCCTGGATTCAGTAAACACTAAGAGTTGTGACTCTGCTGAAGATTTGTGTCTTTTGATGTCTGAGCTCTACCTGTGCAGCACTAGGACTAATTTTGCAGTAGTTTTATAAAGATCTGTTTCCCTGCAAGCGTGACTTGCTGTTACACTCCCAATCTGCACATAGATATGATGGGCAGCTCAGTAAGGACTGGAGAAAAGACAAGAGGTGTGATGGCTTAAGAGGAATTGAGTTATGGAAGAGGTGTGTCTGGACTGATGTATTTTGTTTGGTAACAAGGTGAGCTAACCAGCCCCTGGAAGATGTTGATTGAACTGGTAGATGTTTTTAGTGGGACAGCGTATTTTATTCAGGAGGACCTCAGGGAGCAAACTTGGATTATTTTGATGAGTCAACATTGAAAAATAATATTGATCCAACTGCAATCATACCTCCTTATTCTGTTTCTCTTACGCTTCAGATAGTTCTTTTCCCTTTTGTGGGTGTGATAGGAAAGAATACTAACCCAAAATGTAGTCTAAATGTAACATCTTAGGAGTTACTTGAGGTGGGATGCCTAGAAGTATTGCGACTGAATTTTCAGACAGGTGCTTCTTTTGAATTATGCCTTTCAGCTAGAGACTCCCTGCTAAGAAAGGTGTGGTGAACCTCAGACAGGTTTGTTTACTTGATTTGAAAGTAGCTTTTCAGCTAGGTACTTAATCCTCTCCTGTTACTCAAGAAACTGTCACTGAGATCAGGAGTTTCAGCTGAATCATTGCCATGATTGAGTCTGTTTGCACTTTGTATTTTAGATAAAACAGAAACATCTTAAGGTGGAATTTTTACTAATAAGTCTTGAAATGTAATAAAGTATTTTAAAAACAAATGGATATTTGTAAACCTTAAATGTGTGTAAAAAAAAGTTGTTTTAAAATGCCATCATGATATGGTGCTAAAACACCTTCGGGGCACCTCTGCCTGCACACTCTCCTGCAAAAGTGTGAATCTATTTTATATGGAATGGCAGCATTGTTTACAGAGTTTTAACAAATAATAGAAGACAAATAATCTTTACAAGAAGTAGACACAGATGATGTATTTCAAAAGGATAATTGAGTTAACATTGTATAAAATGGCATAATGTGCACAGCTTTCTTCAGCAATACATTGAGAACATTTTGTGACTTGGGAAAAAGCCTGTTAGAATGATTTGAGTGGGACCAAAGAGCCACTTTAGCTGCCACACAGTTGCGCAGGGGCTCCTTCAGTCTTTGACCAGGTTGTGCAAATCCAGTCTAATCTGGCTAGTCTTTAGACATATGGGTCCACCTATAAAATATGGCATATATAATTATGCTTATGTGGGCTCTGGGCCAACAGTGAGAAGCATGGGTGAGCTAGCATGTTGAAATGCACAGATGTGTTTATTAATATGCAAGATCATTAATGTTTCTGTGTGAGTTTATTTCATTAAGAACTGTGCTCACTATATTTTGGGAGACTGAAGGTTTTTTGTTTGTTGTTTGGTTTTTTAAATGTAGAATCACTTGATGGGCGTACTATGCAGGTTGTACAATTATTGTGAAAATGAGAGTCGCCTTTTGTAACCTCCTCCCTTCTTTATTAGGTTATCTCTTGCCTCAGTGATCCTCTCCTTAATGAATTCTAATTCTCTGTACCAATGGGAGCAGTGCGATCCTATTTTGTCCCCTCAGGGCACCTCAGCATATGTGAATGGTTAACTCTGATCTCAGATAACTGGTTGCATTCTTTCCGGGAAGCCCAAGCCAGTGACATTATTTTAACCTTTTACCTACTTAACTTTTCCCTAACAACTACAGTTCCCTCTGCTCCACCTACCTTGCACACCCAGCAAAAGGCTCAGGTATTCACAGCAAATACATAACACATAATACGTAACACATGTGAACGACATATGTTTGTAACTTGCAAAATACTATCATTCTCTGCCGTGTTATTGTCCAGTCTTTGCTGCTGAAGGAACTGCAGAGATGACCATTTTAAATACTTTGCAGTTGGAATCGTGCATGTTGCTCCAACATGCAGTGTCACAATGGGGTTAGCAAAGACAGCCTGAAAGACAGCATGGGCCCAAATTGCTACAACAGTCTGATGAAATGCTGTGGAAAATGCAGTGTTGCAAGTCAGGCAGAGGTGAGCAACAGGCACAGGGGCTGGGAGTGTGGAGAGTCCAGACTCCAGGAAACCCAATCTGCTGAAGCCTCAGAAGGTGCAGAGGTCATAAAGTCAGTCTCCAGTGTGGGAAGCTGCCTCTTGCTCAAGGGTCACCATGGTGCTGATGACTCTGAGGAAGGAGACCAGCTCAGCCAAGCTGTGCAGATGTAATGTGATCTACAAGGTCAGGATGCACCTTAGATGTCTTTTGCTGCTTGGTGTATTTAAAATACAGCTTGCATCCATGCCAAGATTAATGGACCTGACCTTGTTGGCTCACAGAAACTCTACAGAGGTTGATGGATGGTCATGGGAAGGGCACCTGCAATATCTCGGCTGCTGCACACATAGATCATATGGATGTGGCCATGGGGGTTGCAGGGACATTCCCCAAGAAATCTGCCTGCACAATTCTGTGCAGAAATAGTTCTTGGGCAGTTAGCCCAAGGTTGTGCTTTAATGGAGTGTCCTGCCACCAAGGTGTGCTTGGATGGGTGGAGGACCTGAAGAGGTGAGGGCCACTTAGTTATCTGCTGTGGCATTCTTGTGGCAATGGCATCAGGAGTGTTTGTGGAAAATAATGTTAAAATAGGTCCTTTTTTTTCAGCACTGGAACCCAGGAAAAGATAATGTACTATCCAGACTAAGACAGTTGCTTGCAAACTACAGTTTTGCTAATAACAATATTTGGGTTGGTAAGAATAGGGAAAAAGTGGAGACACAGAAGTAATTCTGGCTTCCTTTTTTTTCCCCCTCTTCTTTCTTTTTCTTTTCTGAAACATCCCACAAATCTCCACTAGTTTAGGAAAAAAAACCCCAGACTACGTTCCTTTTTGTTTTCTGTTTATTTTAAAATTAAATTTGGGTTGAAAGAACAATTTGAAATGACAGGCTGAACTTTTGTACTGAAAATGTCAAAAGGAAAAAAAATATAGTGGTGAGTAAATGGTGAGGTGGAAGCCTGAAACCGTTGATATTGATATAAATTTATGACTAGTTTTGAGCTGCAGGGAAAAACAGTGACCTACAGATCATGGGTTTGAAATCTCTGTGTACTGGGCCAGGGATTAAAACAATAATTGTTCAGACACAATTATTTTCAGCATGAAGGCTGTTGTCTTCAAGGAATACTGCCATTCTGCTTATTCATCTTGAGATTTCTGTGCAGTGTCCTCCTTTTCCCCCACTTTGCCTGAGGATCAGTAAGATAGTTGAGTAAAACAGATACTTCAAAACAAAACAGGAAGGAAATATCTCCTTAAGTAAGGTTATCAAGCATGGAAATGTTCTGCCATAAGTGTCTGAATTGTTGTTATTAATTACTAGAGCATAGAAGGTTGCTGTTGGACTGGGTGCTAATAGGTTCTGAGCAGACAAATATTCCCACCCTGAGGAGCTCGGTCTGGGTCAAAACCCACCCTGAGAAGCTTAGTCTGGGTCAAAGGCTAAAGGCATTTTGGCAGGATAGGAGGAAACTGAGAAGCTGCAGTACAGCCTGATAGATGATGGTGCCAGCAGACCTCTTCCAATGGTCTTCCTGAAGGCCTTCTTAGTGCAGCAGTGCTTTAAGAAAGCATTAAGATAGAAGGAATGTATGGAAGCAACTCAGGAAGGCAGTGACTAAGAGTGGATGTCAGTGGCTGGGAGAGGCTTTTAGCTTTGCACTGGAGGGAAGAAGGGCAACCTTGTTAGGACAAGGGGGAGGGGAGGGGATGGGCACAGGTGTGAGCTACATCCATCTCTCAGATGAGGTCACCAGTGCACTGAGGAGTTAAAGAGCAGTGTAATAGGGAGAAAAGGCTTTTAAGGATGTAGGGGAGCAGCTGGTCCTGTGTCAAACAGGTGTTGGAAATAAGCTCAGGAACACGATCCCCAGTGGATATACTGGGTCCCAGTACAAGAGGAGCAGGTAAGGTGTGAGGCTCTTCTCAGAACTGCTTGCTTGCCCAAGGAAAGACTCTGGAGGAGCACTGCATTTGTAGCTAGTGGTTGCCCTCTGGATTATTTTGAGGGAAGCACTGATGCTTGCTCGTAAAGGATGCTGAGGTATTTTGTTCAGGAACTGAATGCTCTTTATACTCTCTTGCTTATGAAATAAGCTCTGCTTGACAGATTTTGTCTGCTTGGTTTCGTTGGGGTCTTTTTTGTGGGGTGGTGGTTGCGGTGGGATTATTGGAGGTTTTTTGTTTGTTTTGTTCTGTTGTAGTAGCAGTGGCATTTGTTGTCCTAGGCTAGAAGCAAGATCAGCCCCTGTGTACATGAAAAAATTCTAATCTGGTGATATGGGAGGATAAAAGGAGTTGTGGGAAAATTAATATAGTCAATTTTTCCATAGATTAAATCAGCAACATCTTGTGCAGAGAGAACTGGTGGAAGGGTGTAATGTTAGAGGCAGGAGCCAAACTGTGACAGGGGGATGGTGTTTCTGGAACAGGACAGAACACTGTTGTGATAAGAAAACCCATCCTTCATACAGGATTTCTCTCAGAGATGGTCTGTAGTATCAATCCAGGTGACAGGTGTTGATGAACTAGTAGGAGAAGGTGTAATGGATGAAAATGGGAATAAAACATAGAAGAGGATATAGAATGGTGAGAAATAGTATAAAACATAGAAGAGGATATGGAATGGTGAGAAATAGTACTGTGCTAATGGATAAGAGAAGGTGAAACCAAGAAGGAAGGGCCAAAGTGTAATGATTCCTTGCAAACCACATCTCACAGGATGGAGTGTCTTGGGGGATAGTTTAGGGAGCTGGTGGCCAAAGAACAGCTATACATTAAATGAGGAATTGGAGGTGAACTGTTTGCAAGAAACATCTTAATTCAAGACCCTTCTTTTGAATGGAAGAAAAAAGGACTGTGAATTGGATGAATATGTGATGATGAAAAAACATACCACTGAGGGATGGAGTGGTTCCTTGAGCAGAAAATGGAATTGCTGTATATGAATGTGACAAATTGACAAGAGAGGAGAAGAAAAGTCTTGAATCAGAAGGCTGATGGAAAATAGCTAGGTGAAGTTCAGGTAATAAACATGGCAGAGAAGAGACTGTACAGGATTGCATGAGAATGATAGAGATAGTGGAAATTGCAAGGAGCAGCAATATAGCAGGGACTACCCATCTCCTTAAGTCTTTTCTCATCCCTTTCTTGGGTTTTATCAAAGATGAGAAGGATGAGAAAAATTAGATACTGTACTGGATTTTCAGGTCAGGGTATATTTACCTTTGTAAGTCAGTCTGCAGTGTTTGAAGGCAGAAGCCTTGAGTTTGATTAAGCATCCCTTTCTTGACTCATTTTCAAATACAGTGATTGTCTTTCAGCCAAAGTGGGTGGGGGTTTGACATAAGTTGGAATCACTTTGAACTTTAACTACAAACAAAACAATGTCTGATTTTCATTTTGACCTCACAATTCATAGGATAGTTTTACTTACTCTTAACTTTTTCCTGCTCACTTTTGAATCATAGAACAGGTATTTTCTCTGTCTTTCTGAAACCATTCTCTTGTGATTGTTTGGGGAATAAAATAAGAATCTAGATGCTAGCTTTGAGATAAAGCATATTTGTGGTGACATGTAAGAGAGCCCTAGTGTTGAGAACACATACACTGATACGTTACACTCAGCTTCCTTTGGAACCAAAATAAACAAATAAGATTATGCGGTGAATTAGAATTAGTTTTGCAAGAATACCCATATAACCATTCCATAAACCAACTTAACAATGCAAAAAAGATGCAGAGAATGATAATAGCCAGCACTCCCTTGCCCTTCTCTTTCCCAACTTCTCTTGAGATGAAATCTGATTTTTTAAAATAGTATCTGCAAATACATAATAGCTCAACAACAGATCTTCCTCTGAGCAAATACTCTGTTGTTGCTGTATGTGATGCCAGCCTAAGTGTTCTTAAACTTTTAGTAATATTCTCACAGGAAAGTTGTACGGATTTGTCAAATGAAACCAATTTGAAAACTATTGTAGTCCAATTAATTTGAATTCTTAGTGCAGACAAACACCCAGTTTTCATGCAGTGACATGTCTGCACTATACTCTGTCAAAATGCTCTGAGAGTGGCAAGTACAAACACATGTAAGCATAAATTAATGTCACACCCAATCAACTACAAAGCCAATCAATAAATCAGGGAAAGTGATCCCTTTTGAAGGTCAGACAAAATACATGATACTTCTGTGCTCTCTGATACCAGTTTGTGGGACTACCTCATCACTGTTAGGTACTATGAGCACAGTAGTCTGCAAAGGAGAACTTCCTTGTTACTTGAATTTAGAGTAGGGAGAACCTGAGTGTCTCAGTTAGGAGTTCTGAGATAGCCCTAGGTCTCAGGGTCATACCCGAATTTTTCTGTCCTCATAGTATATTAAACTACTTGGTAGCGTCTAAATCTGGCCTTAGATGCAAGCAAAGTTGGCAGCTGCCCAAGAGTAGATAGACACGAGTGGAAAAATGGTATCCTGACAAAAGAGTTGGGGTGGAAACAACACACCGGATTGTTTTCCACTTCCCTCT
This sequence comes from Orthonyx spaldingii, assembly GCA_013397795.1. Lineage (NCBI taxonomy): Eukaryota > Metazoa > Chordata > Aves > Passeriformes > Orthonychidae > Orthonyx > Orthonyx spaldingii. The sequence goes on along the minus strand of VZTJ01002478.1, from coordinate 2,063,194 downwards.
TCTCTCCAGGTCAGCAGCACCATATATATATATATCTGTATGTATTTTGAAGGTGATGGGCAGGGGAAGAAAAATAAGCTGAATGCAGTGGGCATTTATGTATGCAAAGAGTTGAACTAGACTGTGGCCTCCTGTTCCTGGGATCAGGGAGCTCACCTAGCTCTAGTACCACAAACTTCTCTGAGGCAGTTGTGTCTGTCAGAGCCCTTTTGCCACCACTGTTCAGTTGAATTTTGATCTCTCCAAAGGGGAGAGCAAAGTGTGCCATTCTGCTTCATTCTCAGAGCAAGCGTGGTTCAACTTTGCCTAGACTGCTGAGAAGTGCTGAGCACGCAGGTCCGACCCTGTGCGATTGGTACAATGGGGCTGCCAGAGCAAAGTCAAATCTCTGGCTACATATAAGAAGGAAACAGAAACCTTTGGACGTGCAACAGTGGACTCCAGCACTGTTATTTTTGGATAATAGACTACAGACCTAAGCTGGCAGAAAATCCATGACAACCTTAGTTAGCAGAGCTTAGAGGAAATAAACCATGCTTTGAGAGGGATTGCATTTGAGAATGTTTGCAATGCCTTATTCTGCATGTTTCAAAAGACAGCCAAGGCATTTAAATGAAATATTTGTTTTCTGAAGATATTCAGGATCAAAAAGAAGTCGCAAAGCAGTAAAATATCTTCATAAACAAAATATTCCTAGGAGGTATGCAATGTAATAAAAAACATATCACCCTGTGTAACATAAAAGTTTTCAATAGCTGACTATGTTCCAAAATTTAGCATTTTAGGAACAGAAAGAATCCCTCTCAACACAAACTGATTTCAGGACAATGTAAACAAATTTCGTGACAGCAGTAGATCAGGAATAGAGGCAATCTCATCTACTCCTCTGAGAATGTGTCCAGGATGAGAAAGTTCATGCCTTTGGAAGTGGTCCATGCCTCATTTTATCTACCGTTAGTTGATCACTGACATCCATTGATAAATCTATGCCTCCCTAATGCAGAATGGATCAGGAGAGTCAGGTATCCCATGGTAGCTGAGCTCTGCTAGGCTACAGAATGGTGTGGCCACCCCACCCCTTTCACACCTTTCCTGGTGCTGAAGGCAGAAGAATTTGAAAAATCTACACAATGGATTCCATGACCTGGATGAAGTACAGTATAGGATATATATGCATAAGATCCATGGATTCTGATGATTCTGTAACAAGAGAAAGTGGCTTGTAGATAAAACATATAGCCAAATGAGAAGTGTGCTGCAGAGGTTCCATCAAGAAGTCTCCTCAAAGCCCATAAGATGGTTCTCTATGAGATCAGGGTTAGCTCTAGGTAAGAGTACCCTGCCTGGGCAGCAGGAGAAGGATCCTGAGGGGCTTCAGGTCTTGGAGGCATAACTTGTTCCTCATCCAGCTCTTTTAGAGCTGTCTTGTCCTTTCTGCAGATTCTCTTTTTCCTGATGGCTGAGGGGACAAGGTGAGATCCAAGAGCTGACAGCTGTAAACAGCTTCTGTGAGCCAAGGTTGTCAGACTTTGACTGCCGTGGCTGGACAAGCAGATGCTCAGTTGCTGTGAAGTAACTACATTTGGGGTTGTAATGAACTCTCTTCAGTTCTCAAAAGCCATGAGGGCCTGTGTGGTCACCTCAGTATTTCTGTAGTAGCTGCAGTGGTCCACGAGACAGCTGGGTAAAACTGTTATTATGAAATTGCCCATGAGTTGCTAAGTGCAGACTGACATAGACAAAAGGCTTCAAAGCAATGCCTAAATATCTCTCAGTCATGTTTAAGCTTTGGTGAGTAAAACTGCCATGTTCTCTTCCATGTCTGTGTATGACAATTTTCAGAGCTGCCAGGGTTGGAACAAGAATAACTTGAAGGCAAACAGTCTCTCCATGTTAATATGAAATTATTTGCTTTATGTCTATTGATCTAAAAGCTGTATTTTGGTCATTTAAGTTACACTAAGAAATCATTCAATTAAGTAAATTTTCTAGAACAAATGGGTATTAGAATGCTAGGGAGGAGGTGGGGAAAGAGTGGCTTACTTGAAATTCAGACTTCAGATTCAGTTCAAATTGTTGGTCGTTCTGTGGGAGGGAGAAAGGGAAAGGGTGTGTGTAAGACAGGCTCAATCAGATTTGTATTCAAATCAGATAACGGCCCTGGTGGCAGCGCCCTGTGTCAGTGACCATGGTTTTCCACAGGCTGTGGGGAAGGCATGCACACCAGTTCAGCGTGGTTCAGGCAGACTAAAGCTGCTGTGCCAGGAACAGCAGAGCATGGATCAGCTGAGGACAGACAGCTGCATTTTCATCCAGTGCACTGGAGGAGTTGACATGGAGTCCATGACGTCCATGCTCTGATGCCAGTGTGACAGAGCTAGCCAAAAACCTGCCAGCACAGTGTTAACTTCTCACAATTTCTCAGAGAAATTCGACTTAGCAAATTTGAGGCTTTTACCATCTGATGTAAGATAATTTTTGATTGACTAGCAGGAGTTGTGAAACTCAGTTTACTGTTGTGAAAGCACTACAATGTCTATACAGTCCAATATCTAGGGTGGTGACAAGCTGGTCTTATGAAAACCTTTTGAATACTCTGTATGGAAACAAATATGGGATCAGTGCAGAGCAAGTGTTCTTGCAACTGTTGGGGCTGCTTTTCCACTGCACCCAGTCTTGCTGGGCACAAAGGGCAGATGCCCAGCTACACACAGGCCTGGCTAGGGATGGAGGACTCTTTTTGTGTGTCCCAGGAACCAAGATGGCTAAGTATTCTTCAGGGAGTATTTTATAGCTGTGCAGGCTCTGCTTTTTAATTGCCTATGATTTCCAGGATTAGATCCTGGACTGCGTTCTTGCTGACTTCAGTGAGAGCGTGACCACAGTAATTCACCCAGAGAAGCAGCCCTGGAGAGCTCCCTGTGCTACAGCCACAACAGCAGTAGAGTCCTACAGGACTGGATTTTAAATTAAAATTCACCTGGATTTTAAATAAGTATCTGTGTGGCACTGACTGTATAAAAACCTGTGTGTCAGATAAGAGTATGTGATGACTGAAAGGCTGCAGGGCAGGCAGGCGGAGGAAAAAGCAGCTAGAGGCTCTTTGTTACACCTGAACCTACTCTCTCTTTAGGAGCCAGGAGGTTTAAATTACATCTACTACTGGCAAATAACTTATTTTAAATGGCAGTCATCTCTGTGACCTGTAGTATGTGAAAGAAGCACAGGTCACTCAAATGGCAAATCAGTATAATTTTGAATTAAATATTGAGCAATTTTATAAAAAATAAAGTCCAAGAGCATATAAGAGGTGTGGAGTGTGTGTGGGGTGCACTTGTATGCATAGACATGCCTGTGCTGGCGATGGAGAGGACAGCAAGGAGCAGGGAGGGGTAGGCTTGATTGGATGTGAATAATGGGCTTGATTTCCAGGCTTTTCATCATGAAGCCTCTTCCAGACTGAAAACTTTCCTGTTCTTCCTGTCTTAAAGCAGATTTCATGGCAAAACAATTCCAGGACTTTGGCTGTCATCCAAACATACTTGGAGCTGTAGTATTTTAACTGATCAGCAGGCTCCTTTAATTTTTTCTGTCATGCTGCCAAGATCTTGCTGTATAAAGATAATCCCCAGTTCAGCTTTACCATCTGAAATTACTTTTCCTTAGGAAGCAGTATTGTAGGAAAAGTAGTGTTTGGCCTTAGTGAATCTGGGATATTTCAGCAGGCTGCTAATGGATATTACAGAAACATAATTCTGATTTTTTAAATTTATTTCAGCTACATTTATATAGGTATCTTACTAGGAGTTTAACAAATTGATAATAAGTTCTGCCTAAAAATAGTGGGTGACTGATATTTATGTAAAATTCTGTAGGCAGTGGGTAGGGAGACTCTTCCTTGTATTTTTAAGAAGTCTTGTTTATTAAATCATAGATTATTATACATCCTCATTGTAGGCATTGCTAGTGTGGATTTGTGGGAAGAAAAGTCATCTGATGACAAGCTATGCGAAATGAAGTTGAAAATTGTACTGTCACTTCTTAACTTTTTGATGCAGACTGCACGAGTCTTGAATTGTTTTCTCTTTAAGGGCAAGATCCTGAAACCTTTATTAATAAAAAGTAACCTGACTGCAGGCAACAGGATTGCTCCTCATAAGCTACATTACCTGCAAGGGCATGATGCACGTACCCTGAAATTACAGCAGATTAGTTGGATGGTAATGTATTAGAGAGTACATTTTAAAGTTATCCAAGTCTTCTTAATTTGTTTTTGGATTCATTGAGCTCAGTTCCCTTGTTCTTCATCATTAAAAGCCAGGGAGGAGACAGCGTGGTGAGCACAGTCTGGCAGGGCTGGGTGCTGGGGGCTGTGCCTATGCACTGTACAACTTGGACCACCCTGACAGCCTGACAGTGCTGGGCAAATGTTAGATGCTTGCAGGGAAAACAGAAAATCTCCAATCTTTTTCTTTTCTTTTCTTTTGGATGGATGATGGCAGGAGGAGATCTCATGTCACTAAAATAAACAATAGTATAAAAGGATTTGAAATCACTTGATGCATGCCTTATTCTGGGTGTGGATTTTACCCCCTCTTCTAACTACACTGCTCAGAATCTCAGTGAGATTTTGTGTCTGTGTTGCTCACTGGTTATTTTGCAAGGCCTTGGGCTTTGGTTGTCAATGCATGTTGCAGAAAGCAACAATAATTGAGCAGTTGCAGCAATCTCTGTTATATACAGGCATCTACATTTCGATAACTATTTTATTGTCTCTACATACTTTCTGTCCTTTTCAATGACTGGCTATGGGGAGACTATTTGCCTTCAACAGGGTGGCTATATTTTCTGCAAAGCAGTAAAATTGAAATATGTTCATGTCCAAAATTCCTTTGGGCTTTTTTACCGTCCTAGGATAATTGTGTGCTTGCACTAATGTTTCCTGATGGATTGTACCAAAATAGCCTTATAAATGGCATTTGGACATTCAGAAGGTACAGGGCTTTTTTTTTCCCCCTTTTTTTCCCTTGTCTGGACATAACTGTGTCACATTCAAGAGGACTGCTGGCTTTCCAATGACAGCAAGGTTCCCACTGAGCACGCTTAACTGGGTGACATCTCAGTGCTTACTTTTTAGCAGTGTTGTTACTTTGCAGATTTTTGTAAACAGTGAATGTCAAGTATGTGAGGAACTGCCGACATTGGCTTTGTAGTAACTTGGGGGAATTTTTACCACCTCCAAAGAATAGAGATTTTCAGTTCATGATCTTCTTTTTATTCATTAGAAAGTTTCTATGTTTTTAGAAAAATAATACTTCTGTTCAAACTGAACATGACTCCTATTCAGCTTGTGAGAAAACTGGCTCAGGAAGCATCGCTGTGTGTATAAACTAAGTTCACATTTACTTACTTTTACTTCACATCCTGTGGGGCTGTGTTTGGCTTCCTTCCCATTTTCTTGACCATCCTCCCCCTGTGTTTTTCAGGTAAATCTCAAATCTGACACATTTTTCCTAGGATCCTGTTGTTCCACTGATAATCTCTGCTGTTCCTACAGCGTGCAGCCTAATAAAGTCTCAGGCCTGTTCCTGCCATTAAGGAATCCTCAACACGGTAGTTGAACAAATGTTCAGGAAATGCCATATAAGATCTGGAGAACCTCTTACCATACCAGTGATACCTGAGTTTTTACCCAAATCTTGCATTTGCAAGTCCTTTTACTACTGTTTTCATCTTGGCTTTATATGGTCTTCAAGACACCTTCTTGCAGCACTGTGTTGCTTTTAGTGGGTCACTAAAGGAAACTCACGCTGCTTATTTAACTCTGAGTCCTTCTATAATTTACTCTCCCTCAAAGTCCAGAAAGTCTTCATGCTGACCAAGAAGTTTATCCATAGTGGATCAGTGCAGGATGGAGGCTTTACACTGGAAAGAGACTAATTTGAACAAGTTTCCAGTATATCTCAAGGTATTCAAATGAGCTTAAATTGATTGAAAAACAAATCAGCATAAGTGACATCCCCGCATTTACCATAAAAGCAGTTTATGGAAGGACAAAAATAAATGTCAGCTCTGGAAGTCCAGATTTCTGTTCATCAGTTTGAAGGAATAATATTTCCTGAAGTTTAGTGCTATTACCCAGGGGGTTTGTAGTCGCAAGGGGTAGTCCGAGTCTGAACTTCAAAATGCACATCTCATCACTCAATATTCATTATTTCTAGGGAGTTTGTATTTATGCCTGTGCATCTGAGAGATCCTAACACTAGTTCTTATTTTTACAACTTGAAGGAACCCTTGATCTTCTCTTCCCCAGCAGTGAGCACGCAGAAAGCAGAAAAGGGAGTTTCCCCCCTCCTCAGACAAACTCTGACCCAATTTGGGCTATTCTTGGGAAGGGCAAGTGCTGCCAAAAGCTGCTGGGGAGCTTCAAGAGGAAGAGGACACAGAAGAACTTTGTGTGACAGTCCAATGTAAGTCAAAGCTTAGTCATGTATTAGCTCAGCATTGATGACATTAGCCACTCTACATTTAGCCTCAGCTTTATTCCTTCAGATGTTTTATTGTTATGGAGGGTTTTGTAATGGAGAAAGATATGATAAAACATCAGCTTCAACACATAATTATGCCTAAAGTAACCAAAAATACCCAGAGCATAAATTGCTGTCCTACCATAGCTTTTGCCTGAGCATGAATATTGTAGACCGTTTTCTTGACAGTTAGAATAAAGAATTTTTTGTTTCTTTTTGTTATGATCATCATACAGGGGTGAATGAGCATGTTTTGTGTTCTGACTCCAGTTATACAGGGGGAATCGTAGAAGGTTACAGAGGGCACAAAGCACCAAATATCATTTTAGAAATAAGATGGAACTAATTCGGTTTCAATGCTGATTTATTTCTCTACTTACTAAAGCGGGGAAAACCCAAGGGTTAAGTTCTTGACGTTGCTGTGCACTTGAACGTGATATCCACTAGCTTTGATGCTGTCAACAGTGTGATTCAAGTTGTGGTGTCCCTACATAATTTCTGAGGATGTCTGCAAGAAGAGAAATTCAGGAAATTGCTGAGCTGTGAGCTGGAAGAGCCTTAAAAAAGTGAGTGCTATGGTTGGAACAGAAAGAGCTAGTTTTTATTGACTCCTATTGCAATCACCTTAGATATCAATTACATTCTATACAATTAAAAAGCTCAAATCTGACAAAGTACACTAGAGTACTGACATTATTCTGTTTTGAAAAATGTTTTATCGCTTTTTATGTTTTTTAAGAAAAATACTTGAGATTGAGAAATGTGCAAAAGAAAATATATAGAGAATGGGTTGGGGTTTTCTTTCTTTTTTTTTTTTTTTGCTACTACTCAAGAAGTGACTTTAGTACTAAAGGGAGTTACAGAAACATCAACTGCAGCAGTTCCATCCTGAGTGGAGCGGCACAGCCAAATCTGGCGAAGGAGAGTTTTGCCAGGGCACTTAATAACCAGGGCAGACATGGCAAGACTCCCTGTTTTTCAGGATGAAATAAACCATGCCAGTTCTTTTGAGTTGTTGTGTTGTCACCAGAGGCCCTTACTAAACTGTGTTGATATGGGATTTTATCTTTTGCCACCTTTCCCTGAATTACATCAGAGAAATTTTGCAACTTATATTTGACCTGTTTAATTCAAAATAGAAGTAAAGATCTTTGTTTTTTCAGGTTTATTCTCTAATGAGTACGCAGTGGAGTAACGGAGAACAAACACATACTTTTATCTTGCCACTTTTCATTGAAGTCTTAGTAGCAGGCATAGAGGGAGAAACATTTTGGGGGTTAACTCTTATTCTTGATATTAATTTTGCTATGTGGGGAAATCAGTGCACTTCTCTTTGCCCTTCTTTCTCAATCTGAAAAATGCTTCTGCTCTGAGATTTGAGATGGCTGAGCAGTGCCATTGTGGGCTAAATCCCAGGGCAGTTTCAGAAACGTGAAAGAATCAGCATCACTGTGACTTAGTTGGGGACAGGCCTGGTTTGGTCTAGTTATGTGTCAGCAGAAAAACTGACCTCAGGAGGGTGAGACTGAAGTTGTGACTTTTCTACTAGTGATGATAATGCCATGAAATGCAAGGAAAGATCTGCACTGTTAAAGGAGACGTGCTTTTGGTTTAATCAAAGATGTAAGTGTCTCGTGGTTGCTTCTGTGGTAGCTGTAGGTCTGGCAGGAAATTAGGAAATGTGGTTGTGAAAGAAAAATTTGTTCACCAGAGAACTAGGAGACAATTACCCTGTCTCCTATAGGATAACAGGAATTAACTGTTTTCTTTAATGACTGGAAATAAGAGATATTGTATTTCAAAGAGACTTCTTGAAAGGCTAGCTCAGTTATTTAGGGCAACCTCTCCTCAGTCACACTCCAGCTGCCCTCTGGGCAGCCCTGTAAAATTGTCCATGGTTTGTTTATAGTCTCACCACCTCCTGCTTAAGGCTTGGAGGATATGCTCAGAAGAAAAATGGCAGGTAGTACCTGCACTACGGGAAATTGTCTTTCTGCCATAATGGAGGCTCTTAAGCCCTTGTACTATTGCTCTTATTCCTCTCTGCTTTGAAGGGAACAGAATGACTCCAGGTTATAATGCAGATTGTATTTTGTTGTTTGGTTGGATTTTTTTCAAAACTACCCTAGCAGCAAAAAGAGATCACCCAAAATCTCTGCAGAGGAGATTTAACGTGCTGTAGGGCTCTTGTCTAATTTGACATGTTACCTGAAAAGTAAAATCCCAGAGAACAGTGACTGGAGTGACAGGAGACTGGTGTCCTCACAAATCCTTGTTTCTCACTCTCCATTCCCCGTGCAAGCCCTTCAATGGCTCCATGCCAGAACTTTTGCTGCATTGCTGCTGGCTGATGTAGCTGGTATACTCTCATTTCTCTCTGAGTGGTGTAGGAAGGAGTCATCAGAGAACTGATGCATGTAAAGAGTAAAATCATAGTGGAAAATGGTCACCTTTCAGTTTTACGCCGTTAGGATTTGCAGAATTCCATTAATCACAGTTGTCTGGCTGCTCAGCCCCCAGGAAGTTTCTTAACATACCAGAAACTTGTGCTGACACAGAATGGGTCAGGACTTCCTCTTCTCTCTGACTGCATCACGTGCGTAAGAGGCTGATGATCCGTTGCACCATGCAGTGGAAGCAGGTGGCTTTCCTGGAAGTGGCTTTTGCAGATCTGTCTCTGGAAGTTAGTCCCAGGGATACTCCTATGTTGCACCTCTGTGCTGATCTGGAGTAGGAAGGAAACTAGGGGTCTTTTTCTTGGGTGTTACTACTCTCCTCTGTATGTTTGGATTTCTGCTTAGAGCAGGGGAAAAAAGGATGATGCCAAAAGGGTTTGTGGGTTGTTTTCTTGAAGCTGGGGAGTGTCAACCATGCTGATGCTGTGCCTGTAAGAAGAGTTGGGTGTGGGAAGGAAGGCTGGGGTATGTGCTGGGGTGAGCTGTCTGCCGTTTCTGAGGGAAAGCAAGCAAGAAAACCACTGCCAGAAGAGAGGAAGTGTATGCCTTGGGATAAATGACAAGGAGGAGGGAATACTTACCGAGAGAGGGAGACTGGAGCAGGGAGCCTTTGGTACAGAAATAATATTTGTGATCACTGATCAGTCATAGCACCTGGAAGTAAGGGAGCAAAAAACCCTCTGTGGACAAAGAGTCTGACTGGAAAAATGTGTGCGGGCTCCACAGTCAGGTGGTTTGTGCTCACAGGCATGGTGGGGCTCAGGGGAAAACCAGACTATTTCTCTGCTGCTATCTGACCATTGGCCAAACTATGTATTTAGAACAAATAACATTTAAGTCAGCCACCAAGTTTTATAGCCTAGATGTGTGCAAGGGTCAAGTACTACCCTATCTCCCAGATTCCTGATTTCTGCATCAGATGTTATTTCTGTTCCTGTTTCAAAACTGTGATCAATACTTTAAGAAACAGTCTGTGCACTTGTTTTTCAGATGTGTCCAAACTTTTCTGACCTTACTGTAGTGCACAGGTGTCTTTTGCTTCTTACTCTGTTCGTCCTTCCCTGACGGTATTGGAAGGTTTCTCCCTTCCCCTCCCACTCATGTAAATTAGCTGAGCTTATCGGAGTGCTTGAAGCATAGGCAGGGTGGTTTGGGCTCAGGATTGCAGTAGCACCACTTAATCCAGTCAGATCTCTAACTCCTCCCACTTTCCACCACAAGAGCTCTCTGAAGCTAGAGTTCCTTCTTAAAGGCAGCTGCAGCATTCGGATATCTTTGTGTCACAGAGGACAGCTCAGGACTTCACGTTTCTTTAACACATCCTTGAATAAATATGCCAGTGCATACATAAACCTGAACAAATACTAATTTTCTTGCACTTTCATGTGCAAGATGGGATGCATGGATACATGTGTAACTCAAGCACTCACTGTATCAGACTGTTCTGGCATAAAGTGCTTCCCAGCAGCATGGCCATAAAGCTGGAAAGCTATAAAACATCACTGCAGAGAGAGGTGAATTCATAACTCAGCTGCTCCATCCTTTCTGAAGAGGTGTCAGCTCTATAAGTGAACCTTTCAGTGCTAAGTTGCTCTCTTCAGACAGGAAAAGCAGGGAATAGCCCACCTGGAAACAAATTAACCCTAAGAACTTTTCCCTTCCACACTTAATTAACACATAAAATCCTTGAACTGACCCTAGGGTAGATTTTTACCCAGAAGTGAGGGCAGGAACGTAGGGTTTAGTGGACTTTTAGCACTATTGTTGGACTAATGTGGAAAATGGTCTGGTTTTGATGGCAGTGATCTGTAATGCAGAAACACGGGAGAGCTGCCTTTGGATGTAATGGTGTGGAGTTGTGGGTTGGTGGAGTTCATACCACCATGTGCACCTGTATTAAGGAGAAAGGATGTGAGAAGTATGTATTTACCAGGAGTTTGCAATTAGAAACAGAAAATAATTTCCAGCCCATCATCTTTAAATTACTTTGTAAGCTTTGCAAATTCCCGACTCTGCTGTCTGTAGGCACCACACCTGCGCAGTGTGGATGTGAGTGGGTAACCATACTAATGAAGAATTAGCAATCCACACTGAATAAGAGGATAAAGTTAATCCAGGGGAGCAGGAACTACTTGAATACCTTCTCTCAAGATATTACTGTAGCTAACATTTTGTTTGGGTAGTCAGAGAGTTTTTGCTCCTAGCTGAGCTAGTTAGAAGGTAAGAGACAGACTACTGTGACCAGAGCTATGTGAGAAAGTAAGTCAGACTTGTGCTTACTACCTATGGAGACCAAGGCCTTGTTTAGAGATGTAGTTACGACTGTCTTCACTGTTGTGCTCCTCTCCTGTTGTGGCTTGACCAATTGTGTGTGGTGGGCTATGTCACAGATCTAAAAACATTTCTTTCTGTCTCTTCGCTGGTGTTCTCTCTGTTTTTATGCATTTGCAGTACTGTGTCCCTCAAGGGATAATGATCAAGCACTCTGCCACTGTTGAAGTGCCACAGTTGGCTGAAAATCAGCCTTGCTTTTTACTTTATCCATTTCACCCAAGGCTCAAGTGCCCTTCTTTCTGTGTGCTGGAGATTTTTGACTTGTTTTATTTAAGGTGATAAAGCCCTCATAACAAAATTCAGGCTTGCATTTTGACCTGCCATGGAAAGGAGGTCCTAAATAACTCTTAAGGTCATTGATGGTTTGCTTAAATATAACACTACCAGATCAGCCCTTCTTATCAGTCAGAAGTTTCTGGGACCGTCTGTGTTCAGGTCCAGCCTAGCACTGTATTACCCACTCCTGTCTCATTGAGGGTTTATTACTGATGCTTGTAAATAGCTCTGATGGTAAAAGACTGTAGATGTTTGGGATATGTACTCAGAAGTCTTGTTGGTATATGTACTCAGGAGTCATCAATCAACCTATCTGTAGATGCTTTTCACTAGTTATTTCCTAGGGAAAATGGAACTGCAAATCCTGGAAAACGGTAGGGGAGTAGAAAAGGAATAAGGAAGCTTGCCAGCAATCTTTGTGAGTCCAGAGGCTGTTGAGCCTTGTGCTGTGTAATAGAAGTTGATGCTGGTTTTGGATGTGCAAATGAACATGATGTTTCACTGGAGATGTGAGGAACACAAAGTAGCAAAATAAAAATATTCAGATAAGCTACTATTACAGCACTTCCATAAAAATAATGCTCAGACACTTGGTCTCTCAACAGGTGATGCTTGCAAGCAGCACAGTGCACTTGTGCATGTATGAGGTTTCAAAATTAATTTGCTGTGTAAGTGAAGCTGGGTAGGGGGCTGGAGAAGAGTAGCTGGTTACAGCAAAGGTTCAGTATATCTTTGGAATATATCTTTCATATGTCTTTGGAAGCCTGGAGGTGATTAAGAATTGCTTTGGGCTCAGCTCATTACACAGAAGAGAGGATTGCCAGAAAGAACAATTATTGATCTTAATTTCTTCCAGAACTTAAAGGTTAAAGGAGAAGTTTAGTCTGTCTTCACATAAATGAAGCTTGCAACCTTTTTAATGAGAAAATGGTGTGCATTCTTGAAGAAATTGTGGAGGAGTCAAATGCACTGACACACAGTATTTGGCATTTCTCTGCTCCTGAAGTCACTGCAAGGTGTGGGATGCTGCAGAGCGTAGACAGAGTTGGAGAATTTCCTGGAATTGGAAACACTTCTGTTTCTCTCTTCCTGCAGGACAGTAGGGATATATCGCTAACCAACTTCTCCTCTTCTAATGGCCACAAAAGATAATGAACAGCCCTCTATGGCTGTGCGGTGGCACTGGCTTGCAACTCAAAGTGTTCCTTTTGTTGCTGCTGTTGTTCCCTTGAAAATGATCCACGCTGAGTTTTATGCAGCCTGCTATGAGGAGTCTTGGATCTTCTGTAATGGAGGGGAATAAATCTAAAGCACAGACTGGGGCATGGGGACTGTATGAAGAGTTGCACTGTGCTGTTTTCTGCTGTGACAAGGAGATGAATGTCCACTGAAGGCAGAACCTCTCTAGCTCCTAGTGACTGCAGAGAGGGAGTTGCATTTGTTGTTCTTCTCAGGTTATGCTTGCTGTATGCAACCATGATGGATAATGAGCTATTCAAAGCCATTTGGACTCATTTGTCTAAGTGGAGTGTCAGCTCTGGGCTAATCTTGTGAATTATTTAATCATCTTGTACTCCTGAGAGCACAAGTGTGGAGATTTGTCTGGAGCACTTAATCATTTGGGTGGTGTTTACTCAGTTTATACCTGTGCTTCCATTATTTTGCTATACTGGGCCTGAGCCAGCTGCCTCCAGGGCCTGGTTGAACTGAAGGGAAAGGTTCTGGAAGTCTTCACTACACTGGGATTTTGCACCCAAGGTGTGGGGTGGAGGCTTGATCATGAGAATGATGATTTTCCCCTAGCTTGAGAAAAGCTTCTTGGTTTTTTTCCCATGTAACTATGCTTAACCCATCAGCTGCTCATGAAGGTTTTAATTCCTGATTTATCTCTCTTGTCTCACAGTCATGCTCCTGAAAGCCAAATTGGGGCTGATTCACAGTCCAGATGTGATAGTAGCTTTCTGGGGGACCCTGCTGCAGAGAGAGAAGCAGAGTGTATGGATGGTTCTAAGTAAACCCAGTGATGTTGGTTTCAGAAGTCCTTGCTGGCTTGCTCTTTTTATGCAGCCTGGGATTTGGATTACCTAACCGTGTATGTGTCAGCTCAACCCTGTTACTGGTTACATACCATGGTCCCCTACAGGAATCTCAGATAAATGTTGTTTTAAACACTGCATCTTTCAATTTGGTCCACAATTTACCAATGTGATACACAGCCTGTGTAAAACTGTTCATTTCTAATCCTTTAAAATAATTTTTGATGCCTAGAGTGACCTGTTGTCCTGGTGTGGGAGATGTGGAATAACTGTGCTGGGGTAGCAGTGTAGTGGGGGAAAGGAAAAATGCGATTGTGGTGTGACAACAGAATGCAGACTGTCACTCCACAGATTCACAACTGAACAAAAAAGTTAGGAAGTAATGATTAAGGTATTAAAACAATTTTTCATCAAGTAACAGGTTTACCCTGACGAATTCTTCTTCCTAACCACGATCCAAGGATTTTGCTGTTGCTATTGATTTTACCTGAAAAGCACTGTTGGTATTATCAGGACAATTAGCCTGCTGAAATTTAGGATGGATCTACCATTCTATGCCTGGTGCTTTAGTTAGTGAATACTTACTACATCCTGTACTTATCTGCGAGCCCCTCTCAAGGTAAGATGCCAATTGCATGCTTCTCAGATGGGCAGAGATCTTTGGGTTAGTCATCTCTCCATAATCTTTCTGAATTTCTCTCGCACCAGATACTTTCAGGTGCTGTACATATAAATGAGAATATTTTCCACTTTCTTGGTCCCTTGACAAATGTGGATATTAGTTGAACACTTCTTTTTTTTTTCCACTCAATCCAAGTATTCTTGTGGTTTGTAAAATTTGTAGCAAGTCTATTATTATTATATACATGTTTTCTGAATAAGTCTATTTCAACTGTATGCACACAAACTGTGTATGAATAAAGCAGATAAAGGAAACTGAAGGTCTACAAGATCACATCATGTTGAAAATTAATGTTTCATAACCATCCAAACAAAGCATATGAGTTCTGGACTTTTTCTAATACTTGCAAACAGGAAAGAGAATTAGTAATCCTGACTAATCTCCACAAGCAAGTGCTTTTCTATGACCTAAAGGACTGAAATAAAATCCTTTTTTTTTTTTTTTTTTTTCTTTCTTTGGAAAAGAATCAATTTTTCTGCATGTAAGGAAGCAGGACAGAAATGTGGCTCCTGGGGAAGAAAGGGGAATTTATCAGAGGTGAAATCGCTTTGGTTCTCCCCAGTGATCATATCGTTTCACTCTTGATCCTCTTCCTTCTTAGCAAGCAAAAAAACCCCAAGTCCTAATACAAGTTTGTTTTTTTTTTTTAAACCCTCACACTTTCCCTGAGAAGCTGAAACACTTTAATGCCAGAAGCTTACTGAAAGAGCAAGTGTACACTGAGCTGAGCAAGAATGTCTGAGGAAGAAAAAACTTTACGTTTCTTTTATTAGGGATTTAGGTCTGAATTTGGAGTTGCTGGTTTAAAGAGGAAACATTAAGCAAATTGGTGATGACCTTCTTTTTACCAGATCATACCATGTGAAAAGCCAGGGGAATCTTGTCCTGAATTTCAGTGGAAGTAGGGCTGAGAGAGTCCCTCAGCATCAATGGTAACTTGTTTCTGTTGGACTGGGAGTTATTTGCAAGAATTTTGATGCACAAAAGTAATCACATAAATCTTTAAATTGGAGTATGATCTGAAAGATACTAGTAGCTTCTTATTAATGGAAACAGTATTTTTGACCTTCCACTTTGAATTTGTTTCATGTTTTCATTTCTTAAGGATAATGAACTAATTACTTTTATAGTTGTTGTCTCAAAAGACTAAAAAAAAGACAGTCCCTCCAAAAAAACCTACCTAGAGTTCTGCTTCTGCAGATTTAGACTGCTCTTTTTCTAACCAGAATCTGTGCTTGTGCATCTACACAACTGCAGTTTGGTGAGGAGGCCTATCCATATTTTCATGTCCTGCAGAAAAGGCCCTGCTTGGTGGGAGGATGCTGCTTCTCTGTCAAAAGGTCACGTGCTCTATCAGTGGAAAAGCTTAGTAAATGTTCTTTCTTCAGAAATACTTTTGATACCATGAAGAGTTTAGATACATGAAGTTTTTAGATTTTCAAAGACACTTTGGTCAAAGACACTTGCTTTGGGACTGTAATACTCTTTGGGAATCATTTGTGGATATTGAAGGGAATTTTCTACTTGCTGGAGAATTTGCATTGTAAGACATACAAATTCTTAAATTACATATGCATTTAAAATCTGACTGTTTCAGGGTAAATATAACTGTTAAAAACCAGTGCCATTTTACTATAGATAAAAGCTCGCTAAGCAGCAATAGATCTTCTAGGCAGTACACTGCACCCGCTGTGTATTATTAATATCCTAATCCAGTTTCTGTTGAAGCAAGGGGAAAGATTTTCATCAACTCCAGAAGAAGTTAAATGAGGTTATTAGCTGACCTCAGTGTTCATGTGCGCATATAATCATGCTAAAGGACTTCAAATAACTCAGTGCTGCCTTATTAGTTGCTATAGTGATAAGGAGGAGACCATTACTGTATATGGCCTATTTGGACTGATTGAAAAAAGGTTGAAGATGATCTCTGCATTCCTCCTGCTCCCTTTGTATTTCTGTTTCACAATTCTTACTGAATTAACCTGTCACAAATGTCCCTGTGGTTCGCCACCCTATCCTACATTAGGTGATAACATATGTCAGGAAACATCTGTTGTTGTGCTTCAGTTGGATAGCTTTTCCTGAAGTTTGAAATTATACAGCTTTCACTCTGTGTTCTGAAGGACTGCACCATCCAGCTGGACACTGATACACCGTCACAGCATTCCAGGCAAGCTCAGACCACCTTCTCATGGGAGGGATAACTCCTTCTGCATGGGGCAAAGCCATGCCCTTCACTGCTTTCTGGGAATATAATAAAGGTCCTTTCATCCCTGTGAAAGCAAGATCTCTGATAATTCAGCATAGTTTTTGGGACTGTGGCTGCTCTAGGGTGTGTAGCGTGAGCTTTGAAAGTTTTTTTTTCTGTGCTTAGCGGGGAAGATAACAGTTGAGAGGAAGTTGCATTCAACAAGGCTTTGAAGGCAAAAGGAGAATATTGAGTGTACGGAATGAAAATGAACGAAAAGCTAAAAGGTACTTTCACCTTCATTACTTACCATCAATGATCCAGGATTAGTCTGTGCTTACTAAGAAGGACATGCTACTGGACACACCTGGTGTAATGTTGCTTTCTTTGCTTTCTTTCTGATGGGGGTACAGAACATGGGGATCATGCACCCTGCAGCCTTGCCCGAGGAGGCCATGGCCAGTTGCAGGCAGAGCAGTGCCATTCTAGATGATGAAGCACTTGCCATAGAGGTGAAAATATTATCCCACTTTCTGGAAAGGTTATTAGCTATTGGATTTTTTTTGTTGTTGTTAACAGTTAATTTGAAATTTCTAATTTTTCTAATTTGTAACCAGCTAATCTCTAAATTGTTATTGAAAAGTTACCTCTGCTTTATGTGGCCTGTTCTGGTGTGTTAGCCAAAGAGAGCAGAAGGAAGTTTGCATTTGCCCTCTTGTAATGGGAAAGAGCCTACGCAAGATGCACATTTGCAATTTTTTTTAATGTCAAAACCTAAAGAGGAATTATGGAATATGGAACTTTTAACCACATTTGAGATTTGTTAAGGGATTCTGGAGTTTGTGGTTTCACTCTAGAACACCCTGGGCTGTATTTAACCTTGTGTAGGCATGCAGTTAACAACCTAAGAACAAAAACAAGTAAGAAAAGACTTCCTTGTCTGGGCTTATGAAATAATTTTCAGCTTGTCATTAACTCTGTCAAGCCAAACTGATATCTGTTGCAATCTTCAATGATTTGTGCCAAATCATATGTTTCAACCCTTAGTAATTTCATCTAGGAGTGTGTTTTAATCTTACTTTGGGTTTTGTTGGGTTTTTTAAAAAAATGTACTCAGTGCTCCAAACTAATATCCCTGGGTCATCATTCTCCATAGTCACATCAGGAAATTAAAATTTAAAAAAAAAGAACTGCCCTAAATGTGTGGGGGTTTTAAAGTTCTGCCAGCAAATGCTTATGTAATGGAAACTGCATGTGTAACTACAGCAGTACCTGCTGCCAAGCAGGTGAACTGGGAATGAGAAGGCAGTTTCCCTTCCTGGGCAGCTGGAAGGCACAGGCTTCTCCATGACCTTGGGGTGAGCCTTGCCACCTGCTGCCATTTTTATACAAAAGCAACCTGTGCCAGCCAGCAAGAGCAAGTGCTGACCTCTCTGGGGAGAAGCAAGCAGAGCTCAGCAGGGCAGTGAAGCAGCCTGGCAGAACAGTCTGGTTTGGAGCATGTGAAATGCTTGTGAGTGGCACAAGAGCCATGGGCCTCACATGCTGCCAGCGCTGCTCCTGCCTGCTGGCACTGCCAGCACCTGCACCTGGTACTGCCCTCCCCACAGCCCCAATACACCAGGCACTGCTGGCTGCTGCTGCTGCAGGGAGCCTGGGTTAAAACTGCTCTTTCAAACTGATTGATTGTATGATTTCTCTTTAAGCATCTTGGTAATATTACTTAACTTCAAAACACGAATAATGAATGGAGGATCAAAAAAGGAAAAGAAACTGTAAAATATTTATATAACTTGAAGTAAAATAATTGCCTTTAGCTAATTTGAAGTTCAGCTAGATCAACTTAAGTACTTTTTATTTAAAATGAAATTTTAAGCCTGAACTTAAAATCTTTGCTCTTTTCACCCATCATATTCACCTATTAATTCCTTAGCTTCTAACTGTTTACAGCTCTCCTGCATATACATATATGCTGTCTTTGCCTTGTGGAGAAAAAAAGTCATTATCTAAATAGTGACCCAACTGCTGGGTATTCTGCCTATATATCAGCATTCAAGGCTCAGAAACACATATGAGACCTAGTCAGACAAAATTTGTATTATCACACAGAGGTCAAACAGCCTTGCAGTAGGACCTGTCACTATTTCATAGAAGAAAATATATGGAAGAAACTTGATGTATTAACTTCTGAGACAGATAAAGTTTGGGGGTTTTCTGTCTAGTAAATTCTTGTTGCTGCTAGATATTTCCAGGCAGAGATTCTGAAAAAGCAGTTTTCTAAAATACCAATATGCAGGTGTCCATGAATATTACATAAAAATAAAGTGAAGCACTTTAAATAATTTTTAGTACTATTAGGTGGTTTGTTACAAAAGGTAGTAGTCAAATATTCCTACACGTCCATCTCTATATAAAGAAATGGAATTTCATTACCAGGATGTATAGTAAAAGACATATTTCCAAAGATAAATAAATGCCTTCTCATCACTTTAAACAGTGTTGGATGTAGATGACTCTAGGAGTTTTGCATTTAAAATATAAGAAAATAAAAGAGAGAATAAACTCTGCTCCAGCTGGGCTATGGCATTACATGAGGCAATGGAGGGTAGCATGGATGGCAGGCCATGGCTGGAACAAGGAAAGATCAGGGATATGATACAGTGAGATCTCCCCAGCAGGTAACTGGAGTGGTAGGTGTCATAAATGGGATGGACTGGGGAAGCAGAAGTGATGGCCCGAACAGCTCATGCTGTTCAGGAGTGGAATAGGGCAGCTTCATTTCCAAGAACTACTCGGTGTCCCAGCTCTAAAGGTTTTTGGGTCCATGCATGATGGCAGAGCTCACACTAGCCAGCACTCACCTGGAGGGAAACAGTGGCAATATCTGGTACCTATTTTGTGTAGGTAACTGGATACATACATTACAGGTAACTTGATTAATGATGGTTCCTTATAACATAGACATGGCCAAACAATGCTTATTTTCCTCTTATAATCAATGTTTTATCAAGGAGAGGCATATTTAACCTGTTTTTCATGTCTATTTCCCATAAACACAAGTTTGCGTAGGCAGGTTTGCTATTCACAAGCCAGACCTATTTTTTCCTATGCAGCAACTGTGTGAATCACCCCATCGCAGTGGAGGAAGGAGGGTGGAATTGTTTCCACACATTTTCAGAGACAATGCAGGTGATTTATGATGAAGGGCCTTAACAGGTTGTTCAGTTAATCCCTGAATTGGCTTTTATCCCAAATGAAGATGTAGTTTTTCTGATGTACCTTGCTGTGGAATACTTTAATGGGCTGTATGATGGCCACACTGATCTAATCCATATCCTTCAAGCCTTTTATTAAAAGTATTCCCAGGATTCTTTTCACCACAACATTAACTTGTGAGTTGGCTCTATCTCTCTCCCTGTCTAAACACTGCTTTGCACTGAAGCAGCAAGGAGCGTGCAGCCTCTGTTTTGTAGGTAAGAAGGAGCATTAACTAATACCTGAGCTATTCCAGCTGCCAACCTGAGCTCCCTGCACTTAGTCCCTCATTCCCACAGAAGCTAAGCACTGGAACAGGGCTTACCACACATGGGAATTGGAAGTTTTTTCCAGAAGCCTGTGCTTCGGCATCTATTTGTGCTTACAGGGGTGGCTCCTGTGGATCTTCTCCATTTGTTTAAGGCAGGCAGCTGATAATTTCCAGCGCCTGCTTGTTCATTGTTTTGGTCTGGCATCTGCAAGCTTGATTTGTTTGGCATTTGATGGCCTGGGGCAGATGAGATGTGGGGCCAACCTTTCAAAAGCAGAGCTCTGTTTACACACATGGTTCAAGTGTTCCGACATAGGTGTTATATGAAAATGCAAGCAACAGAATTAATGCACATGTTCCAGTCTGCAGATGTGTTTTGTAATAAATAAGATTTGGAGAGACTTTTTTGAATGCTAGGCACCAATTTAAAATCAGAACCTCAAAATCACTGTGTACAAGCTCTTTGGCTTTCGGAAAAAGCTTGGTGCTCATTAATTCTTTCTGTTTTCCATTTCTGACCACTGTAGGCACTAGCATTGAGTTGGAGGAGCCCAAATGAATCCTTGCAATGGTGGAGCATGCTTTTTAGCTGGCAGCTTTGGGGAGGTGAGCACACAGCTTGAGATATTCTTGAAAAGCAGATGTTCCTTGCCATGACATCTGGCCTGCTCCTGGGGCTGAACTTGTGCTTGTGCATCAATTCTCATTAAAAATAGTTGCAAGAACATGTGGGTATGTGAAGAATGTGAGAACATGCTGTGCATTTAGAAGTCATAGCTGGCAAGGGATGTTCAATATACTGCAGTCTGGCACTACCTGGGGTTCTCGGGTTTGGTTTTGTGTTAAGCATGTGCCAGTGAACTGTAAATTCTACTGAATAGAACACACTTTGATTCTTAGTTGGAGTCTAAACATAATAAATATTTAACTTCTGAGCTTTCTTGCTCTGATTATTTCTGTGTAATATTTTACTTGATATTCAGTTAAGCAGATTGAACATTATTGTTGTTTCATATATTTCAGTAATATAGCTTTATACATTTCAGCATCTCTTCTCAAGTAGATGTTAGAAGTAAAGAACATAAACTTTATCTTTTTTGTGTGATGCCTTTAACTGTCAGAAAGATTGATATACAGAGGAATGGTGATTGCAGAAAATTTTTACAAGAGAAAAACTAAACAAGTTGGCTTGTTCGTATTGCGTTGGCATAAACAACCAGCAGAACATTCTTGTTATGTTTAACATTTCACTTAAATAGCTTTCAAATTTGAAAAACTTTGTTGATCATTTTGATGAAGCAAGTAGTAAACTTGCAGTAAACTTGCACATGTGTATGTACAGCTTAGAGGAGGAAGGGGGCAGAAATGTAGCCTGTGAACCAAAGTTCAGAGAAAGAAGAAGGAGTGGCAGCAAATGAACTGGCACCATTTAGTCTGTTGCTGTTTCAGGCTGACTTTTCCAGTCCTGTGTCATTACATAGGCACCTTGTCATTCGAGGAAATAACATTTTTGTTAGCCTGTCATAAGCAAGCTGAATGAGCTATGACCAGATTGTCTTGTTTTTACCGGACAGAATATTATTTCCATAGGACGCCTCTGTCTCCTTCGTATCTTCTGGGATTCAAACTGACACCTTAATGCTGTGGGAAGGGCAGTTCCTGTGTGCTGAGTGTGAACTAAACGAAGACTTTGTCAGTTCATATAGAAGTTCCTCAGAAGATCCTAAACCATAAGATACACATTTATCTTATGGAGGGTAGGAAGTGAGAGAAGGAGAAATATTTGATAAACAGAGACAGTAATAGAAAGTTGAAGGAGTAGTAAACATAGCTGAAAAATCCTTCCTGTATTTAAAAAAACCCACAAAATCCTCAAAACCCAAAAAAGTCATTAAATGCTTAAAAACATTGAATTGCTATTTAAATTTGCTTTCTAGTTGTTTTCCTCGGTTTTTTTTTCTGTAAAATCTCTCTAGATACCTTTGTTTATGTATATATCTGTGTGTATATATATATATGTATCTCTATCTGTCTATCTTATGTCTCTTTTCTGGTGTGCCATAGAAATGTCACAATTTTTATATCTGTGCTTTTATACAGAGGATTTTGTAAACATTTTATTTTCCTGGTTAGGTATCTCAGTGTTCAGAAGACCTGTAATTCATGAAACTCAATACACTCATGACTTCCTTACTTCTGTCTTTCTAAGTTGAAGAACTATTTAAGGTAACATACTGAGGGTGACTGAAGCAAGCTTTGGGCTGGCTCTGCACAGATCTTTATCCAGAACCCGGCCAGTACAACTCATTCTTTAACTCAGTTTGCTTGAGTTTGTGTTCATCTATGTGAAAGGAAGGCAGATGACTATAGTCTGCAGGAATCCCCCTACATATATTTTTCACCTCTAACCTAGGACAGAGTTTCTTACTTCTGGGCCTCTCTTACCTTTGGGACGTTTGCTGCAGTGCCCAATATGATGTGTTGTTTCTTAGATGGAAATGCACTTGTATGATGACACAGATCTGGAGAAAAAAAAGGCATAGAGATAACCAAGTGCAGTTGTCCTCAACAAACCAGTTCATCTGTTGCAAGCATACAATATCTTATCCTAGTGTCTTCTTCACAGACTACCTTTTTATCCCAGCTCTAGTTGTCATAGAATCACTGAATAATTTAGTTTGGAAAAGACCTCTGAGATTAAATCCAACCATTATGTAACTGTCATATAACCTCAAACTTAGGTCCCCACGTCACCACTGTCTTTCAATATGTGGTAGGAATATGTGCACTTGCAGCCCAGAAAGCCAACTACATCCCGGGTTGCATCAAAAGAAGAGTGGCCAGCAGGTCAAGGGAGATGATTTATGTCCTTGCTTTGTTTTAGGTCTTAGTGCTGGCTCCTGCCATTCCCCACTGGGTCTCCTCATGGACCCCGCACCTGACTTGTCACCTCAAATCGCCCAAGGCTGTTGGTTAAACCACTTGGTGTCATCTGCCTGGGGGCTCTGGGGGACAGCACAACTCCTGGGGAAAAGCACTGCATCTGCTGGAGTTGTCCTCAGGTCCTGCTTGTTCCTGACTATGGAGGGACCTCACTTCCCCTTCCTGCTCCCTGGTGTTTCCTGTCAGTACTGACATTCCATTTCTCAAGTGTATGAAAGTTACAAATGCAAAATGAACATTATTCCATTTCTCACTCGGAAGAGGGTTGTCAAGGCATAAGTAACTATTCCTGCTCTATGGACCCAGTGGCTCATGCTTTTTAATTGCTATATATGCTAGACATTTTGAAGTGCTTATTTACATAACATGTCTTTGTTTTTCTTCTCCTGAGATTGCACACCAGTGTTAGCAGATGCAGATACAGTATGGTATAAGGCTAAACAGTCTGTTTTGTGTAAAAATGATACACTTGGGATGGTTCTGGGATGATACACTTAGGATTAGCCAATTCAGTAGAGTGATGTGCATACCCTGTAAAGAAAAATAAAAAGAATGCAGGCTTTTTTTCTATCAGATGCTTAATTTATTTTGGCAATGACAACCAGTACATGGGTATAAGAACAGTACTCTGATATCAATACTACTGGGAAAAGAAAATACCAAGCTGAAAGTTCTGTAATGTTCATATGCTGAAATGGAAATTCTCTGTTTTGGCTCATCTCTTTATGGGATAATTGCCCTGTTGACATCATGGTCCTGGAGGGAGGAGGGGTCCAAGAAAACGGATTAATTTTTTAAGGATCACCTTCTCCAAGTTCAAGAGTGGTCCATCCCCGCATGCAGTCAAGCAGAGATGATCCTCCCCCTCTACTCAGCATTGGGGAGGCCACAGCTGGAGCACTGTGTCCTCCCTGGACTCCTCCATACAAGAGAGACATGGACATACTGGAAAGAGTCCAGTGAAGGGCCATGAATATGGTAAAAGTTTTTATCATATGAGGCTAAGCAAACTGGGATTATTCAGCCTCAAGAAGGGAAAACTTGGGGCTAGGGGAGGATCTTGCTGGTGTGTAAATACCTATTCTGGGGGGAAAGATGGAGGCAGACCCTTCTCAATGAAAGGACAAGAGGCTGTGGACACAGACTGGAATACAGGGAACTCCCTTTAAACAAGAAAGCCAGAATGTCCTTTTGGATGTCTTTATTTACTTAGTTGGTTTCTCTGATGTACTTAATGAGCAGATTTCCTTAATGAAATGGGTTTAGAGCCTGTATGCCCTGTACACCAGTAAAAAGAGTTGGTGAAACCTCAAATATATTTAAAATGTGTATATAGTTGGTAAAGGGTCCTAGACCCATCCTGATCCAAAGGAACACCAGGTTCCTTTGTTCCCCTGTGTAAGACTGTCCAATATTGTCACTGTAGATTTTGTTTATGCTCCTACTTCTCTGTTGTCTGTGTATGTTTCTCTATACAGTTTGGTTGAGACTGGGTCCCTGTCTTTTCTGATCAGCTGGAATAAAGCTGATTTCAAAGAGTAATGTAGTCCCTCAATGTATAATGTGGTGACTGTCAAGGAGCATCGGAGGAGTGATACCTGGCTTTACTGAGATACCTATTTAAATACTGTGTACCTGGGACTTTTGCAATTTCATGTTCCTGACAGAATTCATGAAAAGGTACAAGACAGAGAGAGAGATTTTTTAGAAACTGTCTTTCCAGTGAAAGACAAGAGAAAACCAGTTCACTAAAGTTTCTTGGAGAAAGCACTAAAATGTGAGTTATCACCTTTAGAAACCCAGATGTGAAGAAAGATGTGCTAATAAAGGATTAATCAGCATAGTAGATAAAATAATAATAAGCTTTGGTGTTTGGCAGATGGAACATAGATACATTCAGGACAAAGAATGAAATCACCAGTGCCTGAGATGGTGTATGCACTTCTATCTCACTTGTTTCCTTCATCCAAAATCCTGGACAAAATGCAAAAATCACTTGGTAGACTCTGGCTGTGTCTACATGAGCACGAAGTATGGTGCAAGAGGAGCAAAGCAGGAGAGTCCACCCGTGGCAGAGCAGCTGATGTCCATGCTGCTTGTGCTCTTGGGGCTTTACTCAACTGGCTTTAGTGTGGTGCTAGAGATTCTATGCCCATTAGCAGCAACAGTCAGTCAGACACACTCCTGGATTACGTGATTCCACTTCCTTTCCTGAGAAAGGAATTTATTTTGCATTTCTGATCCACTCCATGGTGTGAACCCAAGTTCACATAGTTCAACAGTTAAGTGGGGACTATCAGCAGCTTCACAATTGCCCTCCTCCTTAGTGCTAAGAAGTGCATATAAGCTCCTTCCTTTCTTAAAACTCTGTTCTGCAGGAAGTCCTTTGCCTGATAGACTCCAGTATAAACTGAAGCATTAGGAAACAGTAGTTGCCTTTATGTAAAATAAAAGCAACTTTATGTAAAATAAAATTACCTCCAGTAATTTATAGAATACTATATATAAGAAAGCGTACAGCCTTAACACCCCTACACACACTTAAATAATACCCAGGAAACACAGGGAAATTATGGCAATGTAGAATGTGCAACATAGTGGGACTTTGACTCATGTGGGTTGATGATTTACAGGTCTAACGGACCCATGCAGCACATAGCCAAACCAAAACCAGTTAAAGTAACTTAACTGCCATCCAGAGGGACCTGGACAGACTTGAGAGGTGGAGCCATGTGAACCTCATAGAGCTCAACGAGGCCAAGTGCAAGGTCCTGCATCTGGGTTGGGGCAATCCCAAGCATGAATACAGGCTGGCCAGAGAACGGATTGACGTGTAACCCTGGGGAGAAGGACTTGGGGGTGTTGGTGGATGAGGGGCTGGACATGAGCTGGCAAATGTGCACTTGCAGCCCAGAAAGCCAAAGGTGCCTTGGGCCACATCAAAATCAGCATGGCCAGCAGGGCATGGGAGGGAATTCTGCCCCAGCACTCCGCTCTCATGAGATACTATCCAGAATATTATTCCAGCTCTGGGGTCCCCAGCACAAGAAGGACATGGACCTCCTCAAGCAGGTCCAGAAGAAGGCCATGAAGATGATCAGGAGCACCTCTCCTGTGACAGCAAGTTGAAGGAGGCTTATCCTAGAGAAGGCTCTGGGGAAACATTACAGCAACCTTCCAGTATCTGAAGGGAGGGTGTGGGGTCTGCAGGACAGCTGGAGAGGGACTTTTTATGAGGGCATTTAGTGATAGGAAAAGGGCTTATGGCTTTAAACTGAAAGAGGGTGGGTTTAGATTAGATGTGAACAAGAAATTCTTTGCTGTGAGAGTGGTGAGACACCAGAACAGGTTGCCTGGCGAAACTGTGGATTCCACGTCCCTGGAAATGTTCAAGGCCAGGCTGGATGAGGCTTTGAGCAACCTGGTGTAGTGAAAGGTGTCCCTGCCCATGGCAGAAGCACTAGAACTAGATGATCATTTAGGTTCCTTCCAGTCCAAACCATTCTATGATTCTGTGGTAACTATCAGGGGTCCTGATAAAGCCCCAGCTGCCTCAAGATGCCCCTCAAATTCACAGCACCTCACAAAAAAAGTTTAGCACAGGTAAGCAACAAATTGCAACAAGGTCGTTGTTCTCTTCCAACACTTTCATACTGAAAGGTATATCCTTTTAGCATATTTATACCGGATGCGGATGTCCTTTCCGAAGCTATAAGAAAGCCCTTCCTTTGCAAGCTGTCACCTCAGACCTGTAAGGTGCTAAGTGGCATTAGTGCGCTCCCCGCAGTTCCCTGTGCATCTCTGTCATTTACGCCCGCACAGTAGAGAATTCCCACCTCCCTCCCCGCGGGTTTGCGCGCGTTGCTGCGGGCAGGGGCAGGGCCAAGGCAGGGGGCAGGGCCAAGGCAGGGGGCAGGGCCGGGAGGCAGCCGCGGAGAAGGCCGAGCCTCAGCGCCCGCTGGGCGGCGCGGGCGGGCGGAGGAGGCAGGGACGGAGGCGGGCTCGGCACACGCACACGCCGCTCCCGCCGTGCTCGGCATAAATAGGGCGGCGCCGGGAGCCGTGCACAGCTGCGGTCGTTTCTGCTGCCGCCGGGAGGTGAGCGGGGCTCGGGGGAGACGCTGCCGGCGGGGCCGGGGCTGCGGACCCGGCCGCGCTGAGGCGCCGGGGGTTGTCAGGGACGCGCCCCCGAGGGAGGCGGCTGGGCCTGCCGGAGCGGCCGCCGCGAAGCCGGGGTGGTCTGCGCGGCTGCTGTCACCGCGGAGCCGGGCGCTCCCGTCCCACCCTCCCTGTCGGCTGCCTTTGCGGGGCCGCGGGGCTCCCCTTCCCGCCCCGCAGTGCGATCAGCGTCCCTCGGAGCCGCCTCGACTACCCCTCGCACAAAAGCCGTCAGGAAAGCGTAGCTGGCTGTCTCCGGCCTCCCCCCGGCGCTGCAGCAGCTCGGGCTGGCCGGGCATTGTTCGGCGCCGGCGCTGCCCTCCAGCCCGGCTCGGCTCGGCCTGGCGCGGGGTGGGTGAGCGGCTCGGTCGGGCCGAGCAGCAGGTAGTGGGCTGGGCAGCGCCGTGCTGCCTGCTGATCCTGGGGCATCACGTTTGTTTAGCTGCCGGACTTTGCCTTCAAGTAGGTTGTTCCTTCGGGCACGAATGCAGGATGTACTTGAAGCAGCTTTTTTTCTTCCTTTAAAGCAATTTAGAACGTGTATGGAAATGCAGCATGAGCCAAACTGGCCTAAAATGGAAGGTTGAGTGGCTTTGACTTTGCAGGCCTCCTCCGCTGCTAGGTAGGACTTGCAGTGCTACAGCACAGAGATTTAGCCTGGTTACACGACGCTTTTGTTCTAGGATGCATACATTTCTTTTTCCTGTTGAACAGGAATTGCAACACTTGAAGCCTTCTAAATTTCTAAAGGGCACGTCTGTGAGCTGTCTGAAGTATTACGGACACTCTCTTGGACTGTGTAATCTAAACATATGCCTCACGTGGGTTAGCATCTGAGATATGATGGTCAGGTTCTGTCATAGAAGAGAACAGAACTATTCCATGCGGTGTTAATAGATTTCCTTTATCATCCACATTGCTTTGCAGGGAATCATGCAGTCTCCTGAGCATGATCAGGAGAGTTTATATTTGCATTTTTGCTTTGGAACGTGCTCTCAAACTCACAAGCTGAGATTTCCCAGCCCCAGGATTTGGATCAGATTTCTTGGATCAAGAAATTGAGTATAAGAGGGTATTGAGTTTACTGAAAAATACCTTTCTCTTCCTCTTGCAACAATAGCAGTATTAATAATGCTAAAATTGATATATGAAGTTTCTCATAGACCCTTGCTGTTACTGCGTTTTTTAAGTTTAAGGATATGCACCTTGCTTATATTGGGATAGAGAAATGTTTGAAAGATGGCTGATGGAAAAAAATCTAAAGTTTGTTATTACAAGTAGCTGTTGTGTGTAGTGTTATCAATTCAAGGTCTTGAGCAAACAGCCTTAGCCTAGTTTGAGGACTGCATGATTACAATGAATTTACAAAGGTAGCTTCTAAATTTGGTAGATGTTGTTTTACAACTACAACTTGGCCAACATGAGGTTGGTCTTCAGTTTTTGAGAAGGAGACCCCCAAGTAGCTTTTTGCTTCAAGGACAAGTACAAGGTTGGTACTGGTAGAAAAACAAAACCAGTAATTTAAAATGGAAGTAAAGACAACTTTGAAATACTTAATGTGGGTAAGTGACTTGCCTGTTTCTTGAGGAAAATCTGTGTAGCTGGTTCTCATATCTCATTGATTCACTAGAAAGGAATACTTAATGGGATTTTTGGGAGGAGACGGAGGTGGGTTGTACCTTTCCTGTTTTATGTGTGTTGCTCTCCAGTGGGGCAGAGTAAAAGGTTTCTTTTCTCTTTCTTATCCCTCCAAGAAAACAACACTTTTACTAACATGAGCAACGGAAGGTAATAATAGGGTTTTGTGTTTTGTTTTTCTTGATAATATGGTTGATAGAATTGGCTAGACTGACGAAAACTAATGGCATGAATTTTTTTGAATGTGCAGCAGAGATGAGAGAGATGTCCTGGCCCAAGGATATATACATTACTTGATAAATTGTGTTTCTAGCAGTCTTATGAATAGACTGCCTGCCATATCCTGCTTCTCTACTATGCTAAATTACAAGTTCAGATATGTTAAATATTTCACTATGGTAAATATAATCAGTGGTAACTCCCTAGAAATCCTCACAAGTAAGAGGAGTGGTGGTTTGTTCATTGGTGAGTGTTTTTGTGGGGGAGTTTACAATGCTGTGTGGCTCAGGGAAGCTCTGCTGTATAGCATTGACCTTTACAGGCTGTAGGCTGAACCTTGTCTGCAGCTGGGGGGCTTGCATTTCTGCAGATCCCACCTGTCTCCCAAAACAAGGACACTTGATAACATAAGGTTTCTGCCCTCTTGCTGCCTTTTATGTTGAGAGTTACTCATCTACACAAGCTAAATTGTGATTCCCTGCCCCTGGCAGGGAGTTTCGAACTAGATAATCTTTAAAGTCTTTTTCAACCCAAGCTGTTCTATGATAGTAAAATACTTCTTTTTGGTTAGGGTTTGAATCTTAGTAGTACTGGTAGTTTGGTCAAAACTGATTGAAAACAGCTTGCATGGTTTTATAGACATGTAGAGGAAAAATGGTTTTTGCTTTTGTAGTTGAACCATTTAAGGACTATAGCAGAAGTGCACGATGTCCCGTTTCCAGAAGAGGATTTCTTCCTTTTTTTTATGAATTACTGTTCTTGAACCCAGAACTCTTATGCTTTTTAGTTTGATTAGTTTGATACTACGTGTGCCATGTTTTGGAAATTTGGCTTCTGCAGTTGAACTGTAATAATAACCTGGTAAGGTTGCATTAGATTCCTAGGAAAGCAAGAGGAAAATGCTTGCTGTCACTGACTTGGAGGAAATGCAGGCATATCTTAATACCTGAGGCCAAAAGGTTGCTGTGTTTGTCGTAGTATTTTTTGTGCTGCTGGTATTGGGAGGTCACTCAGTGAACCAACTGCTTCTCGTAAGTACTTACCGATCTTTCAGAGTGTTAAGGGTTATGGTTTTTGTAACAACCTGCTGGATGTAAACACTATCTACCGTGATGCAGTGGGGCTTAGTGTGTCTGACCCAGATTGCCTTCTGTGAGACTTCAGGTATCAGAAGTATGAGTGAGAAACTTCTTCTCACGGAGTCTTTGAGTGAGCACTTAAGCCCTGTGTTAGCTTGATATTGCGTACTGGGCTTTCTGAGTATTAGCTTTTTCCTGGGGGGAGTAGAATGAATAAGTTGGTATCATCTGCTCAAGCTGTTAGGCCATGAGAAAGCTGTTGGCTTGTAGCAGCTGGGTTCTGTAGGGTGATTTTCATCTGAATGGTGTTTGGAATGACACTAGATTAACAGAGTAGTGCCATGATGTACTTGCAAATCAGAGTTGCAGGGATGCAGTTCTAATGGATGGCAGTGTAGGCTGAAAAATAAATATTTGTAGGTGTCTTAGCTGGTTTTTGGAGATGAGGAACCTGTAAGACCACTTAGTGACACGTTTTGTGTGTATAGGCATGGATTAAAGGTAACTTAATCGATCACTCTCTGAAAGGTTTTAGCGGTATGTGTTGGTTTTCCTTTATACATGGAGTTACCAAGTGTTGTTAGAGGACTATAATTGCACAAAAGGCATTGAGCAGATTCTTGTCATGCGTTTCAGCTCCTGAACTCGAGTAAACTCCAGTGACCTCACCAGTGTGCACTCAGATTACTTATTGGAAATCACTGAGAGGCAAGAATCCAGGTGGAGTTCCACTTGATTGCAAGGGGACTGAGGCCAAATGTCTGAGGACAGGCCTGTGACTTGTTGATGTGAACAGAGCCATGACACACCAGTTGCAGATTTAGTGCTCCTTAAAGGTTGCAGCAGAAGCCTTGACTTTGGTTGCAGTTTATGAAGTAAGTCGCTATGGCCTAACTGATGGGTCTGAATCCAGCTTGTGAGCTGTTTGCCTTGTTCCAAATGCAGGAACAGAAACTGAACCTGCAGAGACAACCTACACCCTAGTGCATGATACCCTGTGGTTGCTTAGGGCCTGACTGGGGGAGCTGAGGAGGAGATGGATGTGAGGTGTGAATATTAAGGACCTGGTGGTTCCTCCTGCCTGGGATGTGTTCCTTATTAATAGCTTTTTAGTTATTCACTCCTTAGTCTTGCAGGAAGGTAAATATGTCAGTTACTGCTTTAAAAGAAGGGTTTAGAGCTCTCATGCTTCGCTGGGTGAACTATCTAGGTGGTTTCTGGGTAAGATACTATTTATTTAGTTTTTTATTTATGTTTAGTTGGAGACGGGGCAGGGGATGAGGTGGTGGAAGAGGAGGTCATAGTAGTGGATTAGACAGTTCAATGTACTTGGTTTGTTCAGACAAGTGCTCTGTGGCTGAGGAGCCACATAGGACTCCTCATGTATGACATGACAGGCTACACCACAGGAGTCATCTTGCTGTCCCGTTTGTTATACAAGGCTTAAACTGAGATTTCTCCTTCAGGTCTCAAATACCAAAGCTCCTTTGCTGTACCTTGAAGGTGGTTGTGCTTTGCTTGCTGGCTAGTTGCTGTCTGTGTCACAGGTGTTTTCAGGACCTCAGTCAGATTCTCCTCTGACTGCAGGACAGGCAGAAAATCCTGGAAGGGCTTGCATGCAGCGTTTAGAGTTTTGTGCTTAATGTGTAGTATTACAGTAGTCCACCCCCTTCCCCAGCTGTGCTGTCGTGTTTGCTTCTGGGAGCTAATGGCTATCTGGTTATTGAGATAAGAGTTGATCTAGTTGAGAACTAGCATCACAACTAATGCAGAAAGATGGAGTTTGCCAGGTCACCTCCCTTGTGACTGCCTGGCCAACATGGAGAGGGTTGTGGGAGCATGTATCTGGGACAGGTTGGACTGACTCAAATTTAAGCTGATTGTAAATGCACTCTGAGATTAGGATTACGTATTCTGTTCAGACAAAAGGATTTCTCCAGTTAATAGCCAAAGCTGTTTGTTCTACCAGTTTTTTGTGTACATAATAAAGGAGCTAGAACATGATTTTGCACTTGTTCTTTCAAAGGCCGAGTGGAGAAAGGCTTAAGGAAAAAATGAGATCTATGGGAGCTGTACAGTGTAACCTGTAAGAGAAGAAACAAACAAACTGCAGTGGCAGGTAGCTGTCAGGACAACTCAAAGGTATGTGGGTGGCTGGTTCCCTGTTTCAGCATATCATAATGAAAACATCTTAGTGCCATATTGCTCATAGTAAGAGATAGGCAACCTGTCTTGTAGATTTCTCCTGCCTGCAAGAGGCTGTACAAATAACACAGCCTGTTCTTCTATACCATGTGATGGACCTGCCCTTACAGCAGTGCTAGTGTGTTGTTCGTCTAAATATTAGAATAGAGAGAAAGAGAGGCCATTGGTTGTTGGGGTTATTTTCTTTGCGATACAGAGGCTGACGGCTGCTCTCCTGTTCTCTTCCGTTGCACTCGAACGATGTCTGGCTATGGATAGACAATGGGCAGGCTGCTGCCCACTGTAAATAGACCATTGTATGCCGAGAGTAGGAGCAGCAAAGAACGGCACAGCCCTGCCAACTTGGGTCGGTGCCTTGAGATACTGGCTCTGCTGTAAAGAATGAGACTTGGGTGCTGCAGGGTGTGTGTGTGTGTGAGCAGAGAGAGCTGGCTTTGTCTGAAACTTACAGAACTCCTTAGCCAAATTGATGTGGTGAGTTCAGAGGAGCGCCTTTTTGGGCTGCATTGTGGGAACTGTTTCTCTGGAGGTGGTCAAGACAGATAGTTATCTCTGGAGCAGTTTTGTCTCGTTACCCAAACTGCTTTCCCTCTAGTCTTTTAGAAAAAAGACCAAGGTCAACTGGTTGCGTTGGGAAAAAAGTGCTTTTGATCTCAAATATCAATTCTGCTCTTTCTCCCCCTACATGTAGCAATCTGAGTATTACAGACTGGTGCTTTTCATTTGGCATCTTCTTCCTTTGGGTCTTCAGCTGTGTCTCATACTGGGTCTTAGTTTGAGTCTGTTTCTTGTGTTCCAGATCCTGTCTGGTAAGAAGGAATTGCCGGACCAGAATTTGAAGAGAGCGTAGCTTTTTTTACTTGTCTTGACTGACCAAACTTAGCTGGATCCTTCCTTGAGGAAAACAACTGAAAGCCAGGTGCAAGCTCCACTGCGAAGATCTTTGTATCTCAATCTGAAGGCTCTAAACCATTTTCCTTGGTCATGATGAAAACCCAGGATGTCTGATGTTGTTGGAGCATGAGCCATGTAAATACTGAGATGACTCAAAGGCTGGAAGGCATTGAATACCCTTTTCTTGATGGGGCATATTTGGATGCATATGTTAAGAATGTGAATTTATTCTCTCTGGTACACCTGGCTTTGCCTTAAATACAGAAAATGGGAGCTGACATAACAGATAGTGTTAAAGCTTGGAATTGCTTAGTCTTGCAGAAACCTGTGTTCTCACCTTGTTTTTTGTGCAGATGAGGCAGAAGGTATAATAGAAAGATATTAGCTCAATATAAACATAAGCAGCAAAATATAGCATTGTATACCTGATAACTTGTGGTATCACTGCTCAAGAAAAGTTGTGTGTTACAGGCTTCACTAAAAACAACTGGTCAAGGAAATGAAAAGCAGAGGTGTGCATCTCTTCTCTTCACCTAGGCTGAAATCGTAGCAGATCCTTGACTATAATGGGACTGTTATGTGAATTAAATGGTGAAGTTTACTTCAGTTCTTGTTACCTGTAAAGGCATCACAGCCTTTTGAGTAATTCAAATTACCTTGCATTCCTAAATCATAGCATGTGTGCAGGACACTTCATGACTAATGCAGACAGGAAGGCAATTTTAAAAGTCAAAGGTGCCCATTGGGGAGCTTGAGGAAAGAGCTAAGCTTGCTCTTAGGCATACAAACACCATAGCCCCCCTTGTTTAGTTTCATAACATGGTGTCTATGAAATATGCAAAATTAACTTGTAAGTCCAGACTTCCTTGTTGGTGTATGGGGTCTTTTTATTCTTACTGTTCAAGTGTGTGTAGTAAAATTTAAGAAGCAGTTTTCACCCCTGCAATGGTAATGAACATGATTAGGTGCATAAAAAGCAACTGCATGGTGATCATAACTATTAAGTGAGTAACTGATTTTTTTTTTTTTTAAGGGGAAGATGAAGAGCTTGTTTAGATATTCAGTTCATCTCTATCTTCTATTACTACAGCCTGATGTGTTGTGGTTTTTGATTATAGTCTGCTGTAGATCACTGTGCAAATAACAAAAGGCATTTCTGTAGTGGCCCTGCACTGTCTGTCGAGGTGATGCAGCCCTGTGCCCTAAGGCTATGTCAGAAAAGTGTGGGGCAGAGAGAGCAGTGCCTGCAGGTTGCGGATTACTCCATGGGTCCAGGACAGTTGCAGAGATGGAACTTGATTCCATTCTGACACTGCCCCCATCCATGACCTTGCTTCAGCCTGTCCTGTTAACATTGTGAAACCATGGGCCCTTTGAACTAATTTTATTACCATTTTGCTGCCTCTAGCAAATCTTGTCCAAATACTGGTTAGACTTTTTGTGAACTAGGCCAGGCTTCTGTTGTCTGGCTGAACTGATTGCAGCAGTGAAGATTTCAAGGTCAGACTGTAAACTAGAGGTTTTCCTGTAGAAATATGAAATATTAACCGGGTGTAGTTGGTTTTAAAACTATAAATACTAAAACTTAAAATAAGCATAGTTGTGCCCGTTTGGGTTTCAGAGTCTGCTATGCCACCATCCTGCAGCAGTGGCTCCTTACACAGTATGTTTTAGCTATTAGCTACATCTTTTGACATTCTCTAGGACCCTTGTGTATTTCTGTTGTTCATAGGAAATGGCCAGGACCTAAATTACCCAAGTAAATACATCTCTTTGTTCTTCCCGCGAGCGGGAGAGCGCTGCCAGCCGTGGCTGGGTGTCGGTGTCAGGGCCCGCGGGCGCCCTTGAGCGCGGTGGGGTGAGCGCTGCGGGCCGAGCGCTGCCGCTGCCATTGGCCCGGCTGCTCCCGCTCACCTCTCACCTAGTGGGCATCGGCCGGGGGCTTTGCCATGTGACACACGTCCCGGGAGACCTTGGCTGTAGAGGAGAGCACCAGCTGAGCTGACTGCAATCCCTGTTTTTTTATGCAGCTGGTTCTTGCTGTGGAATATCCGTGTCAGTGAGTGCTGGCGGGGAGCAGCCTCTTGCAGCTCTTCCTTCTGTGTGAACGTGACAAATCAAATGTGCTTCCTGTGCTTGATTATATTGCTGCGTGCTGCTGCCTTGGGCCTCATTTGCCACTGCTTTAGTCTGCCTCATGACCAGAGATAAATTGCTGGCATGGTGCTGGGAGAAATAGGAAACTTGCTAAGTAGCGTAGAGGAGCTATGGAAGGATATCGGCTTTGAAAGCAGCTTGCTGTACTGACCTTTCTGGGCATGTCTGAAGGGAGAGTAGAAAAGAGTTTATTTTACTGGACTTAGGAGAGGAAAAATCCTGCTCCTGCTATGCCATGATAGGATCAGGATGCTCTCTGTTATATGCAGGCCCCCTGCCCTTCATTTCCCAGATTTTCCTCCTTGATAATTAACTGTTAAACAATCTTACAGTACATCTACTCTACAAATAATTATTTTACATTTGTGAAATTCTCTCATTTAACAAAAGGTCTGCTTTAAAAAAAATTTGAATGCAGTCTCTGTTGAAAGCAATACTAAAACCCTGAAGAAATTCCTTCTTCTCAGCCCCAGCCCCACCTGTTTTTCTAGAGTATGAACTAATAATTGCTTGCTTACTTAATTGCAGCAGAGTTTCTAAAGATATTGCCTGCTTAGTGGCAGATGAAGTTATTTTGATAGTGGGAAGCCAGTAGGACAAAGCGTACATCGCTGTCCTACAGCAACAGTGGATTTCAGATTTTTTTGTGCAACTTTTTTCATACCTACAGATTCCAGCCTTGGAACAACTGCACTGAACTGCAATGCAAGCACATGAGTTGTTCAGATACCTACGAATGCCAGAACTTGGGGATGTCAGACAGTATGTGCGCACCCTTCCGACAAACACGCTGATGGGCTTTGGTGCTTTTGCAGCTCTCACGACCTACTGGTATGCAACAAGACCAAAAGCACTAAAACCACCATGTGATTTAGCAATGCAGTCTGTGGAAGTAGAGGTAAGTGTCACTTGATGGATGCTGTAGTTCACTGAAATTTGAACCCTAAATGCAGCATTGAGAGAGACCAAACACTTGATTTACATTAGGGTGTTTCTAAAACCATAGTGTGGGGGAGTACATTTCTGAAATGTGGCTTGAACTTGTTATATTGGCTTTCTGAATTTGAAAATCAACTAGAGGGCTGAGGTCACAGTAGAAATACTTATCACAGGAGAAAAAGACTCTGCTGAGACAACTGAGCTTCTGATCTCACTATTGACAAAACTTGTTCATGTTGGAATTGGCGCAGTGTAGTTTTCAATTCCTGCCAACGTGATGACCTACTAAATTAGGTCTTGGGGTCAGGGTATGTATGCTGGTATATACTGATTAGGCTAATACTCTTCTGTTATTTTTAGTGTATAATAGCTGACACATGAGACTTTATATTGTGTTACAAGCATGAAGAGGGTACTAATTGTCCTCAGATGATCTGTGGAAAGAAATATTAGTCTGCCAAGAGATCCTAGCCATAGAGTAAGTTGAAATTAAACCAGACACCTGCTAAAATCTGGATATGTTAGCTTAGCTTTTGTCTTATGCTTTGTAGAAGCAGAGTTACTTTTAGGTGATGGCTTTTTAAAAGTGAAGTCAAATACAGAAAGAGTCTGACGGGGAGAAACTTGCTTTGTAAGCAAATATAGACAACTGATTGCAAGGCTGGTGTTTCTGGGAGTTGTGGTTCTATTGATTCTCCTACTTACTACAGAGTCAGATACTTACTCTGTCAAGAGTGCTTCCCTTTCTTCAGGACAGACAAGGTGTTTTCTCCTTTTGAAGGAAAGAGACAGTTTTAGAAGGTTGTGATCTTTAAGGGGATACTTATAAAATGTGGCATCATAAAGCGGACAGCTTCTTGCCTTACTCGAGATAGTCAGAAACTGCCACTGTAGATTTTTTAATATATATATGTACATGGAACTGAAGTCTTTCTTTACACTACATTCTTCTGCATTGATAGACTGCATCTAGTTGTCCTGTATCAAATGAATTAACATGACTTTTGTGCTTAAGAGGAGAGGTGACTACCAACTGATGTAAACAAATGTGGCAGAGAGGTTTGAAATTTACAGTAGGCGAACTTCATGGACTTTAGCAAACTCTTGTTATTACTTCAAATTGGGCACTTTTTTCAATGTTTCATAATATTGAGATTGAAGAATGACACATTAGTTGTCCCCTCCATTCACAGTTGTATTTCATAATCTTCTCAGAATGGCACACAGCAAGCTTACTAACACATCATGTTACTGTAACAAATAGTGGTCTGCTACTAGAAGTACACAAAAGGGAAACAAAAATATGCACTGGCAATGTGATAATTGCCAAAAACACCTTTTTTCAAGCAACATGTGTAGAGTAAGGATCTAGAAGTTAGATCTCACTTCTCTTGGTGAGCTTTTCCAATTCTGACAGCAGACATGTAGACAATGGGTAGAATAGTCTTGTAAACCAGCACATCTTGGTTGCTGGAATGAGCTGGCAGTGCAGGTTTTCCAGCTGTGGAGGGCCTCATTAGTCAGTATAGACTTCAGCAGATTTTTGGGGGGCATTGCATTATGTGATAGTAAAACAGTAGCTTTTAGCTGTCCATAAACCCCATGACAAATACTTACTTGCTTGAAACTCCTGACAGCAGTCTCAGTTCACTGCCTTTACTTCTTCAAGCTAAATTACTTGTCACTGCTGGATTCTGAGATTGAAATCATTGTTTGGTGGTATGAGACTTCGCTAAGCTACTTAATCCATCATTGATCCAATTACACTAATTGGCTCTCTGATCAGAGCAAGATAGGTATAACAGCATTATTTTTCAATGCTTCTTTAGAAAATACATTTTAATGGAAAGGGTGAGTAGTAGTAAGACTTAAATAAAAAATACCTGAGTGTGTTAGCATGTCATAGTGATAAGAGCTCAAAATTAGAGACCATTTTGAAATGAGTGAGATCTGTCCAATTTCGTGTTCATTAAGGGCTGTATCTGAGCTATTAATAATGTTTAAAACCGTAATCAAATGAGAATGGGTGTTTTGAATCAAGTTTCAAGTGTCTGTTGGAATTGTTACTCTTATAACAGTGATAAGACTTTAATACAATGCTCGGGATTCAGGTTCTCACTACATTTTGCTTAGAATATAACTTCACATATACTCCATTTTCTTATGCATCTGCTAAGATGAATTGTCACTTCTATAGGGAAAAAAATACTGCTCTGAAATTATGTCTTAACATTTTTTTTCTGCCTAAACAATATGATATTAAAAGGCCTGAGGAGTTGCTCCAAAAAAAGATATGGCAGAAGGCAATGCCTCTTTGCAACCATTTTGCTATCTAATCTACCTCTTCATTAATAATAAGAAATTTGAACTAGAAATAAGATTCTATATAATTCTTACTTGTGACTTAACTTTGTTAAATGCCAAGAAAATAAGTGAAGTCATTGACTGGAGTAGGATTTCTACGTGTTCTGATAACGTATCTTCATAACTTCATATGGGAGAAAAAAGATCCTATTTACTGTTGTTCCAGGTCACTTCCTATCTCTCTAAAATTTTGATTTGGTAGGCCAGCACCCAGTGACCCATTTAGCCATCACTGGATGAACATAAAGATTGCACACATAGTTGAAAATAGGTGCAAAGAGTTACTGAAGTGGCAGGGACACCTTACACTAGACCAGACTGTCCAGAGCCCCTATCAGCCCGGCCTTGAACCCTTCCAGGGATGTGTCATCCATGTCTGGATCTGTCTGCTTGTAGACTGCTCTTTCTTTCCACTGGTGACTAACTTTGACTGTTGATTTTGTGTGCAGGTGTATGGCTATCAAATATATTAGATCTTGCTTTAAAAACTTCTATTTGTCCCAGCTTATGCTATGTAGAAGAACAGAATAGAAATAAATACTAGGATGTCAGTGTTTTCTAGGAGTAAGACTTTAGATTTGGCTGGCTTTTTTGTTCCCTTAAGAAAAGACATTCAAATACGGAGAGAAGTATTCAACTCATGAAACTATTTTAAGCCTTCTTATAAGTTCTTCTGATACATTACCAGAATTCTAGCATGCAGTGTCTTTCAAGAATCACCTGATAAGACACTTGCTTGTCTTCCCATGAATGATCAGTTTTGGGTGCTATATGTTTACCTAGGGATTAACATGCCTAAAATTATATGGCTGGTTTGAGAACTCTGGTTTATACTACTTGCTGCTCAGAATAAGTATGTTGGTGACTTAAGCACACCTTGCTAGTATACTTTTCCTCTCAGGTAAAGGGAAATTTCTCTTGTATCTGAGGCATGGTGGAGCCTACAGTGTGTTTTGACATTACTGCTAATCCTAAGCAGCCTGTGTCAACAAGAAGCAAACCCATGGCTTGAACAAAAGCAGTTGTTTTATATGACCTGAACAGGCATTGATAGAGTAACATATGCTCTGTTGTAGAATAAATGTTTCCTTCAGATGCTGCTATTTTTAACCAATGCCAAGGTTTTACTTAAGGACCAGCATCTGATGTGCAATGGGTTGATTTCCTGCAAGTCCCTGAGCTACTGCAAGGGCTGCTTTACATAAGTGACTAGAAACTGTTCTTGCATTAATCAGATTTTATTGCCTGGCTACTTTAAGAACGCTGTTAAAACTGACAAGCCTTTTGACTGCTTATCTTTTTACTGGACAGATCTATTAGATGCCATTCAACTAACCTGTGTGAAGTCAGCCAAACATTTCAGTCCTGAGATTCAGATACTTGGTGGTAATGACCAGTGATTTTTAAACAAGTTTGCTGCAAACAGAACTTTCCCTGATACTGCACAAACATTCTGGATAAGCACTGTTTGGACAAGGTCTGAAAATAGTAGTTCTTGCTGCTTGCAAGCAAAAGGTAGACCAATTCTATTGCTTAGTAGATGAGTTAATTTAAAGTTTGCATTATGCTCCTGGTTTGACCTTCAACATATCTGGGAGTATTTCACTGCATCAATAACACTGAACTCCTTATGGCCTTCACACAAGGAAGTGTTTTTCAGAAAAACTTTTTTTCTAAAACTGTTGAAAATCCAGTTAATTCCACTTTACTATGGGAGAAAGAACAAAGTAAGCAAAACTGAAAGTTGGTTGTTTTCCCCTTACTGAAAACCCATGAAAACTGATGGGAATTTCTCAGTAGTAGTCTGTTACAGAGTTTCTCTTTTTTCAGAAGGACAGTGCCTTCAGGCCTGTATCTGAGCAGTGTACTATCTGATAATTCATCTTCAGATTTGGTTAGTGCCTCAGGCCCTGAAAAATTGCTTTTGTGGTGCTGTGCAATAGGGTATGTAAACAAAACAGTAATAGCCCACATGAGAAGAAACAAATACTTCTTGACTCTTGCTGAGGAGTGGCTTAGGCTATTGTATTTCACCTGATGCAGGAATTATAGCACACCAGACATGGTGCATGTGATACATTGCTCTTGTTGATGTTACCCACGGCCTTGGTAACAAACTGCATTGTGTGATCTTTCTCAGATTAGCTCCAGAGTGGCAACACTCGGAAAATCTAGAAGATGACCTTGATTATCCAAGATCTGAGAAACTAGTGAAATAAAGCAAGCAGTCTTACTTTTCTTTCCAGGCAGAGACATGTACTAGTGACCTGTTAATTTCCTGTAGAGTAGATGTTGGTCTGAGAGCAAGTATACTCTTGAATTTTCTAATGTTACAAATTTTGAAAGGTAAGCCACTCATTAACTTGTTCTGGGTCATGTTCACAGTGTACGTTTCTACTTACTGTCGAAGGAGTGGCAAGTACTGCATTACTCATATTGTTTTGCTAAAACAAGTTAGACTTGTTTTAGTGTAAAAATATTTTTTCTTCTCTGTGCCTTTAATGTGCTAGCTCATTTCTGTAGACATGGGTAGTATGACATCTTCTGTGGATCAACCTGTATTTATGTAGCTTATACAAGGAACAGGTGATGTCTGGTCCTCCAGGACACTTTGAAAACAGGAAAAGAAACCAATGGTGGAGAAGAACTTATGACTACATATGGATAGGTTTTAGCTGTGGATGATAGACTAACTAAATCTGTGCCTGCACTGTCTGAGATTTGACTTTCTGAAAGAGCCAGAAATTGATAATGCTGATAGACTCTCTTATGCTGTGTTTACTCAAGATCCTCTGTTTAACCAGCTAGGCTGTTCCTGATAAGAACTTGCTTGTAGGTGTCTGTCATCATAACAGGACTAATTAACAACTGTGGCCCAATAGTAATTGTGTAACTGCAATTTGTGAAACTTGGTTGCTCTCTATGAAATGAGATTATTTAATCAGTCACTCTAAAAAAGGCAGTGTTAAAACTGAACTATTAAATTCTTGTATTGACTTCCAATTATAGCTTATGTAAGTGCTCGCCAGCTGATAAATGGTGATTTTAATTCTCAAGATAGTATTGTCTTGACTGCATTTAAATAAATCAGGAGGAAACCCTTTTTGTAAGATGGAACTTTTAATTGGGTTAAAGGACTGTTTGGAACAGAGTATTTTGCTTATGAGAATGCTTTTTAGGGTGTTGGTGGCCATGCTTAAAATCATTTAGGGTTTCAAACCACATACTGAAGTGTGATTATGTCTGTAGTCTTAATTAGAAAAGTAGATCGAGATTGCATCATTAATATTCTGTCTAGAGAGCTCTGAGGCTGGATTTAGAAAGCTTGATGAAATTAATTATGCTCTATACTGCCCTAATAGAGTAAAATATTTCTTAACAAAAAGTGGTTTTGACAAAATACCCTTTGACAGTCTTTACTATTCTCATTTTTTCTGTGCTA
Source organism: Orthonyx spaldingii (assembly GCA_013397795.1). Classification (NCBI taxonomy): domain Eukaryota; kingdom Metazoa; phylum Chordata; class Aves; order Passeriformes; family Orthonychidae; genus Orthonyx; species Orthonyx spaldingii. Next base: position 2,021,131 of record VZTJ01002478.1, on the reverse strand, counting down.
TCACAGGTAGCTGAGGAATATGATTTTGCTTGACAAGTTTTTGGTAATGTAAAGACCAGTTTTACTCTTGAAACAATGTCCTGGAAAACCTTGCATAGCTCTCAAGCTCTCTCAAGAAGAATATTCCTTCAGTCAGGCAGTTCCCATTCATTTATAGCTGACAAGTGTGTCTAACTTTTCTAATTGATTTTCTCAGGGCGGGGAGCATGCTCGAAGGTCCTCTCTTCTGAACAGCGATGAACTGTTGGTGTACTACTATGACGATGTGAGAACAGTTTATGATATTTTCCAAAGGGGTTTACAAGTATCAAGTAAGTTTAAAATGAAAGATAATTTAAATATGTCAAGAACTACATATTCGAACTCTTTTGAAGTGCAGCTGGGCATAGGGCATCTCTGTCTAGCAATATCATGAATGTATTGGATGTGAGTTGTCTTGAAGACAAATTTAACCGATATCTTGTGAAATAGAGTTCTGTGAATATCGTCAGTGCTGTCTTCCTTGGTCTAAACCAACCTCGTTGCCTCTGCCCTTTCCCAGTTTGCTTCCCTGCACCCCTGAAAAAACCCCATTTGTCATCTGAAGGTGTCTGCTGAGAATCTAGGGACTTAACACCAAGAGTGGTGTCAGGATAGAGAAGGTGGGGTTAAATTTTGAGTAACTTTTATCTTTTTTAGATAATGGTCCATGTCTAGGTGTTAGAAAACCAAACCAGCCATATGAATGGATCTCCTATAAAGAGGTAAGTAGTCTCTCTAACTTAGTACCAGACTTGGTTTTACTTGCTGAGACCGTTGATATAACATCCAGTAATGTGACATAACAAATCTGAATTATTTATAGATGTTTTAAAGTAATAGCAGAATATTGCAGAAAGGTTCTAGTTCCTGTTTCAGTGTCTTAATGGAACAGCCTTAAATATGTACAAGGGAGAGAAAAAAAGAGCATCTTCTGCACTTGGCTTGTTAGCCCCAAAAAATTCTGAAATAAAACTGTTATCTTGGCAGCCCTTAGCATCTCAATGCTCAATTGTTTAGAACTTGGGCACTGCCTCTGAAGAGCTGCAGCTTTGAAGTAGTGTTCAGGGGCTCGGACTGCTACTACTTTATGTGCTTGCTTCCAAGAGGCTCACTTTACACTAGGAGAAGTTCTATCTACAGGTGTTGTTAGGGCTTTCTGACAACTTGTCTCCGTAGTGCTGAATGATGATTGTGTAGGCTGCTAACAAATTTGCTTCTAACTAGAGCAGCATGCTGCTTCTTGATCCCTGAAAATATCTGTATGCAAATCTCCATTAACAGCTGTGCATACTTAGGTTGTTCCTGATTTAATCAGTTGGTCTTTAGATTTGCATAGACCTTGCCTATTGCATACTGTTAAGATCATTAAACACCTTCTGTGTGTGGCAGACCTCAATGTTTTCCCAAGGTGACTTTGCTGGGTATTTGTTAGGCACAACCTCTCTTTTATTAAAGCTTTGCTGTTGGGGTCATGTGACTAACATGCTTTCAAGTCACGTGCTATATAGAAAGAATTTAGAAAATTGCCTTCCCAAACTTTGTTTAGAGAACTAACTGGGTTTTGCCTCCTTGTTCTCCTGTGTTTTGAAGGGAGAAATGCTATTCCCATAGGCACTGCATGAAGTAAAAGGATGGCGTATGTAGTGCTTGTGATTAAGCAGAAATATTATGGTTAATCATTCCAGGGTCACTTCTTGGGTTTAACACAGATACAGCAAAACAGCCTTTCCTGTGTATGTGTGCTGAGCTTTTAAACTTACACTTAACACTTTCAAGTCCAACTGGATCAAGTGTTTCTTCTGCTGCATATTGAGTGCAAAGTGTAATAATTACAATCAGTGCAATGTAAAGGCACTACAATGTTGAGGTTGTCAAAGTCACAGCGGGCATCGAAAATAAGCTAGAAGACTTCTCTCTCATTCATACCAATTAATAATTGTTGAGGAGAGTTTGCAGTTATGAGCTTGCTCTTACTATTTTTGTCCTCCCTCTTTTTTTGCCCCTCCAGGTTTCAGACAGAGCTGAGTGTGTGGGCTCTGCATTACTGCACCGAGGCTTCAAACCATCTCACATCCAGTATATAGGAATCTTTTCACAAAACAGACCTGAGGTAATTTCACTGATATTTTGTGTATTTATGGTCTGGCCATTACTAAAATGGCCCACTCCTTTATCTCTTGGCAGTGTACTTCCCTACTGAGAACCCATTTGGTGTCAGGAAAAGCCTAAGACTGACATTGTAGACCCATGATTCATTGACATGGCATCTTTTAGCTAAGAGCCAAAACTGGCAGTTGACACAATGGTTAGTGTCTTATATTGTTGCTTTGGTTTGATTTTTTGTTTTTTTGCTCCCAGAGCTAAACGCAGAAGGTTGGAGAGCAGAAAAAGAAACAGGGAATTCAGAAGAACTTAATTAATTATCTTCTATTTCCAGGTTATGGAGGTGGCTTGTTTCATGGGAAGCAAATGTAGTTCTTAGTGAATGTAAACACTACTTGGTTTCTCTTAAAAAGTAACATCGGAGAACCAAGGTAGTTGAACGTGACAGGAAGTCACAAGGGGGTATTTGAACTTTTAAAACACAAAGGAACACCTAGTGATTAAATATTTGGACAAAAAGGTGGGTTAAGGTGATAAGTCTGTTTCTACCATAGGCCCTGGGCACAAAGATTCTGGGAGGGAAAACTACTGCTGAAGGCAAAAATTGGAAATTAATAAAAATGGGTAGACTGAAAGTGACATAAAGAAGATCACCCGAGACAACTATGGGGATATTCAGGTTGAGAGCACCTATCATTTTAATCCAGAAGTGGTTCTAGATTGACCTTTGTAAAAATATTAGGAAATATCCAGTAAGTATGTATTCTCTAGACTTGTTCATTAAATCTGTTTAATAGGACTGAATTTCTGTAACCTAGGTTTGTGTTTAGTAGCTTGAGCTAGTACTGGATGCATTAAGCTAGTTCAGTCTAAATTGATATTAAGACAGGAGACTGGTTCTTGCCCTTTATCAACAGGGTGCTGTCCCTCCTGATTAAACACTCCCATTGGTGTTCTGCCATTATCAAAGGGCATCTACACTTCTGACACAGAAGTGTCTTGGTCTCATGGTGTCACTAAAATGCAAGCTGTGACAGGTGACTTTGGCTTCATTCTTCCTCTCTCAACCTACACCCCAAGAAACCCCCGAGCTCTTGGGTTTTCCTGCTGGAATTCAGTTTCTAACAGCTGTAAACTTATTTCTGTAATAAAGAAGGCTGGACTATATTCAGCTAGGAAGCTGTTAACTAACATGGAGCTACAGATTCTACAGTTCAGTTTCCTGTGCATATGACATGATGAACATGAAGGAAATAAAAAAGAGAGACAGATGTTTTTGTTGTGCCAATTTGAATTGTTTCTCTATAGATCTTTGGGTGCAAGATCTCTGCTGGGTTATTGAATTTTCTGAAGGAGATCATGGAAGTTTGGTCTTGGATCAGAGATAAAATGCTCAAGTTGCATTGCTTTGAATTGGGTCAGGAATGAGCTGAAAAGATTTGTTTAAACCAGCTATTTTAAATCTGGGATTTTCCCTACTCAAAACTACTGGATGGGTGTTGTGACATCCCAAATATAATCACTAATCCAGACGGGAGAATATGTGCAGGTTTTTTTGTGTGAAATGATTCACATTTGTTATTTCAGAGAGCAACTGCTGGGGAAATCCCCTAATGGGGAAAAATCATAGCATCTTACTTGCTTAAATAGTCACTGAAAAGACTAAACTTGGATTTGTAAATAAAAGTATTACTTTCTCTTTGAGTTCCTGGAAAACAGTTATCTCTTCTGGAAATGAGGTAGTTTTGTTTTGGATTGAGAAAAAAACACAACAATGAAATAACAGTTTTCCCTAACAGAAGATCAGAGCCATGTCAAAAAAGAAACTGAAAGCCTGACTGTTGTCTATATTCAGTAATAGTTGCTTGCCTGGGCTTTGAGAGAACTCAAGTGTCAGGGTTTGATACTTACATTTACTCTTGATTTTAGAAGCAAAATTAGAAGGAAAAAAAAATTATTGGTAGCCCAGAAAATGAAGATGCTGGTTGTACCATTGAGAATGATGATGTGCAAGAGTTGTTGGAGGTTGCAACAGGAAGCTTTTATCACTGTGTGCAACTTCTGAAGTCCTGCTGTAGTGGACCCCCACCCTATTAAAATAACTACTAAACTTCTGGCTGCTGAAGAGCAGCACAGCTGGCCCCTTATTATGTTGTTACGTGTCCTGGAGGATGCTGTTTAGGAAGAACTCTTCAGTGGACCCTTTCATGGCTATTATAAATGTGCTTGCTTAGACTTACCAGTATGTGTAATGTCTTCATGAAGGTCTAGTTACCTGTTAGCTGGCCTTGTACTAGTTTTATAAGAAGTCTTTTTGGACAAGAGATGTACAACTTGCCTGTTGCATGAATGCTGTCAGAAAAATTTCCTGTGTTTAGGGCTGTTTCAATCAACAGAGTACTTTGCGAAACTGGCCCTTAATAAACAGTTTGTAAAACTGAGATTTGGCAACTTTAGCATAGTCGCTATATTAGATATTTTAAGGAATAATCAGCTGAATCATGTTTAAACTTGTCATCATATGGGAGTGAGGTAGCTGGCTAGTCCTGCAAAAACACTGGGAAGTGTGACAGCTTGGGGGAGGGGAAAGGAAACAAACACCCTTGTTAGTGCAATCCTTGTTGAATTGTAAGTTCTGGTAACTTTTAAAAATGCATGTTGTTTTGTTCCTGTCATTGGGACTGACTAAAGAATTTTTGTCAGTCTTTGACGGGAAGATCAGAATTGTTCCAGTTTCACTGGCCTCTTCATGTGTCTGGAGGGTTCCCATTTGAGGAGTTGCATGTTATTTGGTGTAGCTAGTTGATTACAAACTACACCCAGTAGTTACTATCAGAAAAAAGAACTGCATTACTATCTTACCTTGATGGTACTTGGGATGAAAATAGGCTGGTTGTAAAGCATTGCCAACTCATATAACACATAAGGCTGCAATATTCATTATGTTTATTGAGTATTAGTTAACAGGTAAATCCTTCTTATTGCAGCTTGCAGGGATGTAATTGCATTTTTTTAATAGAAGTCTTCATATTAGATTCCTATAAAGAAGAATGGTTAGTGTTGAAAAATGTTGAGAAATTTTCTGGGGCTGGCTTTCCAAAGGACTTCTACTTTAATTGCATGTGTTGCATGTCTGACCATCAAATGAGATGCAGATAATGTAGGGGTAAGAATACTGTGTGTATATAAATTTAATGTGTGTCAAGACATAAGTGACTCCTTCGGTGATTCATGGTAATATAGAATATTGAAAGCTTTGTCTACCTGAATAACCGAAAACCAATAAAAAATACTATACTCTTGCTCAAAGTCTCTCTGTTAGTAGGTAAGCTAAGGAGACAGTTGATGTTAACTGTTTTATTTCAAAAGTACTTAATATTACTTTTAGGGATAGAGTTGAATTTTATTGGATTGGATTCTTTCCTATAGCTCCTTATCATTTGGGATTTTTTCCCTCTTTCCACAGATAAAAACTGAGTACCTCTTCAAAGTGAAAAAACGATACAAACTGCCACTTACTTTTTATAAAGACTTGTCCAAGTTATCTGTGTCCTGTTAGCTTCCTTGTTAGAACTTAAGCATGAATCTTTCTTGGAGGGTTGTTACAATAAGCAAAACCTAGTGACTTTGATATCTTGTCTTTGTGCAGTGGGTCATCATTGAACAGGGGTGCTATGCATTCTCCATGGTGGTGGTGCCACTCTATGATACCCTGGGAGCTGAAGCTATTACGTACATTGTGAACAAAGGTAGGACCCTTTCAGTAGTTCAACAACTGACTATATGATGACAGAGCTGACTGAGGGCAGAACTGTAGCCTTCTTCAGAAGAGTCTTCCATTGCAACATACTGAAGTATGTATGGATCTAGTCTAAACTGAACTTGTCATGTTGATAATACAGTTCTTTTTCATCAGCTGACTTGTCATTGGTTTTCTGTGACAAACCTGACAAGGCCAAGCTTCTGCTAACCAGTGTGGAAAAGGGAGAAACTCCAATACTCAACACCATTGTTATCATGGAGTCTTTTGGTGTGGATCTTGTGGAACGTGGCAGAAAGTGTGGTGTGGAAGTCTTCAGCATGAGAGAAATAGAGGTAGGACTGCTTAACCTGCTCAGCTGCTTTCAACCCATTTACTTGTGGTGGATTGGTTTCAAAATACTTAACTGTCTCTTGGATTGAAGTTTACACATAAATATAAAAAAATAATAGGAGGAAAACAACTTGCTAATGATATTTCACAATGCTCAAAGTATAAAAGTAGATATGCCAAGATGACAGAATGAAAGCTTATTAACATAGTCCAAGACTGAACACTAGATCTGAGTGTTAAGGCTTGCCCATGTGAAGCATAATGTGATAATTATAAAGTGTGACTAATATTTCAGAAATCCTTATTTCAAGGAGAGCCTGTGTAGGTTTTGGTCTTGCGAAAAATGGCATTTTCCCCTCTACACTGAATCTACAAGATGTTTGCTGGGGCAGAAGGAAAATGTCAGTCAGCTTTTGGCAGGATAAGGTTATGGTGATATACAGGAATGAGACTTCCCGGTTTTGAAAGTAGAAATCATTTTGATTAACCACCTGATGTCCAAGTTTTGGTTTTGCGTGTATTTTCTCTGCATAGATCTCTTATGCAAGTTTGTTTCATAACTTCACTCATTTGGAGAACCCTCTGCCAGGATCAAATTGCATGAAGTACATCTTTACTGTGAGATTATGAAACTGGGTTTTGCCTGGTTTCAGCTGCACTTCTGATGAAGGCTTGGCTCGCTAGGCTTTGAGTATCTCCAGATAAATGGGCCTGTCGTGTGCAGATGTCAGTAACTGGTGTGCAATGCCTCACTTCACTGAACTTGTGTTCATAGCAGTTAAGACAGCTATGTTAATAGGGCCACCTTCTGGTAAAGATACAAAAATGTCAGCATGCCTTCTTTCAAAAGAAGATTGACTAGCAAACTGGCCTCAGTAAGAGTGACAGGTTAAAATGGGGCTAAAAACATGAAATGGAGCTAGAGTTAAATGACTTATAGTTCACTAGTCAAAGGGTTGAGTTAAACTTATAAAAAGTGGCCCAACTATAAGCTGTTACACTAAAATTAGCTTTTTTCCTTGAGGTGAACTGCAGTTTTTGACACAGGAAGATGCTTTCCACTGGATCTTCTAGCTATGGAAAAACAAAACTGGGGGTGCATGTTGTCTTTACATAAGATATTTATATGCTTAAGTAGTGACTTTCAGTAGTACTATGTAGTTCTTATTGCATTAATGCAAACAATCAAGGATTGTTAAGTAATAGGTGCTTCAGGAGCCTTTTGTTTAAATCTCTGAAGACAGTGTAGAGGCAAACTTAAATATTTCTAATAGTGCTTCAGTGAACAGGGAAGTTTTGTCACTTGTTTTTTTTAGGGGGTAGAGATTTGTAGTGTCCCCTGAAAGGCAGCTATGAACTGTTTAGGAGCTTCAATTAGAATGGAATGATTATTTCTAGCTTTCAGTAGTTATTTCTTGGATTTATGTCTTGAGCTTATTGCTCAGCTGTGCATGTGTTATGTGAACAGTGCCTCTGTGTATCCCCTAGAAACCATCAGCTTAGTTTCTGATGCCCAGTATATGTATTTATCATGTGGTTACTTGTAGCTGAGTAATTGTGAATAGATGGCTCTTTAATAGGAAGAGATGGTGGAGTTTTGTTCTAAGAGATCAAAACAAGTCTCGGGAGATCTTAGCTGCATATTCAGTAAATCCCAGATTTTACTCAAAGCAGGTTGTAGGGAGGTACTTATGGTACCTGAGCTTATGGTGCTACTTGAAATGGAGGTGCTCTTTTGAGCAGACAGATGTGTTGCCATAGTGGTAAATCTTTGCATAATGCACCCTTTCAAAAAGGCAAGCCCACAGGTATGGGAATGTTAACTGTGTTTCCAGGCATTCCTTTTGTCTTAAACCTCCTTGGGTTAATCTAAGAGGTATGTGATACTAAAGAAGTCTAGGGCTCATAAAGGAATGCATATGCTGTTATTGTGCACTTGGAAGGTCAAGGCAGTGGTGAAATTGATGTCTGTCCTCAAAGGGTGCTTCCAAAGCTACACTTGAGGTCATCTTTAACTTGTGGAAGTCCTTAACCTATTATTGTTTATAGTCTCACATGACAGTGCTAAGTCTTGGTTTGAAACTTAAAGCTCACAGATATGAACATCAACTTGCAAATATTTCCTCTAGTCCATTATATTCTTGCTGGTAAAAGGATCATTTTGGTATGCTCTCCCTTCTGCCTAAAGAACCCTAACATTAGTGGTCAGGTCTGAGTAACTAAGGAGGGAGAAGGGTTCTGGATGAGAGTTTCTCCTGTGTAAAAGGAGTGCAAAACTCAGTCTGCCTTGTCACACAAACAGTGGTGGAGGTGCTAGCTGAGATGAATCTTGCTTCATTTATTCAATAATTGTTAGAGGCACATCTTCTGCCTGAGGTATAGGATTAATTGTCTATTGTCTTATCATAACCTTGATCTTCCCTAGTGAGCGACTTCTAGTTTATTAGCTGGGGAAAAAACTCCATGAGTTTTATTTAAGTTATCACTTTTGTATTTGTAGAACATGGTAGTTATTCTATATGTTTTCAAATGTTCTTTAAAGCCTTTGTTGCTCTTACAATAACCATAGAACCACAGAATGGTTTGGGTTGGAAAGAACCTTAAAGATCCTCTAGTTCCCATGCACCCTCCAGCCATGGGCAGGGATGCCACCCATTAGCACTGAGCTGCTAATTGAGTTAAAATGCCTTAACAGAGAGTCTAAATAATGAACTATTATGGTGTTAAGTAATGTTTGATAAATTTAAAACAAGAAAGCTATGTGCTTATGTCTAAACTCTCTCTCTGCTTTCTGTAGGAGCTAGGAAGAGCACACAGGCAAAAACCTATGGTAAGTGTGAAACTGATTCAAGTGACAGTCTGAAGCTAGTTAGCATTCTTTAGATCAAACTAGCAAATCTCCCTATCTCCCATAGCTCAAAAGTAACAGTAGTATCCTGATGTTTTGTCCAGGAAAATATTTTTCCTTGCTATCTTAACCATACTAATACTTTCTTAACTTTCATAGCCTCCAAAGCCAGAAGATCTAGCAGTCATCTGTTTCACCAGTGGAACAACAGGTACACTTCATTACATTATGTAGAACTTACTATTCTGTATGTGCAAAATTAATTCAGAAGCCCTCCTACTTTTTTTTCCTCCAAGACTTCCCCCTGCTGCTGCACCTTTTTGTCAAGTAGTAGCTGGGGTAGTGTTATGGTAAGGTTCCCTTTGATTTTTAATTTTTTTTTTTTCCCATTTATTAATACAGAGTTACAGTATTGGGGAGTGGAGGTGTTATATTTTTTGGGATTCAAAATAAATTACATACTGAACCTGTGTTTATAATAATAAGAGTTCTGCATCAGACTTTCGACTATCAATTGTTCCGTAGTCTTTTTTGTATTGTATTAGCAAAATTGCTTCATAGGTCTAAGCAACCTTGCTGTAAGACCAAAACAGACTGTCTAGATGTCACTTCCTTGACATTCATGTATTAATACCCACTAGCATGGAGTGTAAGGAAAGGATACAGCAGCAAGCTCTATTTTTAAAACACATGTGAGAACAGAAATTAATCTGGATTTGGTAACTGCATCTTCACAGAAGAGTTGAATTTTGAATGAGAAACACATCCAAAAACATGGCAATTTCTCAAGGCTTTGGGCTGCTTAAAAAATTATAAGACTTCATCACAAACTTCCTACTTAACTGTTGGCAGCTGTTCTTGACACTTTTGTTTAATTGATACACAAAGAAATGTATTAATATCAAAAAATGCTATCACATTAGTTTTGCCACTGCTAGCTTAACTTTAAGGATCTAAATTTCACTGTTGAATCCTGGTGTCCTTCTTCCTTAGGAAACCCTAAAGGAGCTATGATCACTCATCAAAACATAGTCAGCAATGCTTCAGCTTTTGTGAAAACTACAGAGGTAAATTGCAAATATAAACATGGATTTGCATGAAGGGAAATAATCCCATGAATAAAACAAACACTGAAATCTCTAACTTTGATAATAAGTTTTAGTAAGATCCAAGTGAAGCTGTAACTTGACAGCACTCAGTGCCCACTAGTCAGAAGTCAATGTTTACTGGTTATTCTGTCAGGGTGCAGAAACCGACAGATTTGCAATCTGTTCTGGTGTAAGCAAAGTGTTACAATGATCCTGATGTGAATGTACATTCCATTCTGCTATGGGCTTACAGTGTTTCTCATTAGTGCAGGGAGAACTGTTTTTAAATTAAGCAACTGGTCTCACAATTAGCTCATGCAAGGCACTTTTGGTATCAGCCTTAGGGTAAATTGGATAAACAAACTTGCTAATCTATGATGAAAGTTTTTCATTTTCATTTTTTCAAACCAATAGTATTTTAACCTTTTTTTGTCACCCTGCCCTCCCAATATATGTAATGGAACTCTCTGTGGTTTCTACCAGAATTTATTTCTCTTCAGAGTCCTATGAATTTTAAGTTACAATAATCTGGTGACTGTACTCAACTCTAAAAGATTATTTTTTCTGCTTTGTGTCTTTACTCATGCAAAAAAGTAATTGCTGTAATCTTATTAAAGACAGATGATTCAACTTCATTGCAAACAAAACTAAAGGAGGGGCTGTGCTCTAGAGTTTACATGCTAGATTTCACTGTTGTGTTTAACTTAGCCAAAATAGAGAATCAATGAAAATTAAACTTTTGCTAACACTTCCAGAAAACATATATACCTTCCTCTGATGATGTTCTGATATCATTCCTGCCCCTGGCTCATATGTTTGAGAGAATTGTTGAGGTAAGCATCTGTTTCTTGTACTGAATTATTGAGAAGCTTACTTTTCTTACTAAATGCATCCAGGTGATACATGCTCTTCCTTCTTGACTCTTGCAAATGTGTATGCAAGTTTGAAATAAGGTTCAGGAAAGCAGTGTCCCATAAGCAGTGTGTAGTGAGCACTAGAAAATTGTTTTTCATGACAAGATACAAACATAAAGCTTAGAGCTGGGATTAATAAGAAAGTGGTTTACTAGAACATGAGACAATCCCTTAGCGCATGTACACTGCCTAGAAATTCCCTCCAGTATAATTAGTGCATTTTTAACAATCCATGCCATTCTTTAGTCTGCAAACTTCAAAAATTTGTTTTCTAATCAGGCATCCTGATTGCTTACACAAAACTAATTTTAAGTTGGTTAAACTTACCTTTGCTTCCAAGAAATTTCAGTAAGGAGGAATAGGGATTTTGTTTCAGTGGAATTTTTTTCCAGGAAATGGAAGTGGCTTTCAAAGCCATTTCAGTGACAAACTTTGAAGTTCTCTTGAATCACTTGTTTTACCGTATAGCAAAATCTGAGGCATAATTTTTGGGAATGAAAGGGCTGAGGTTTTAATATTTGTGGTCTTGAAGACCTCTGGGCCCATGTTGGGTGCTATGCATTATTGAATGGATGAAATTCCCTTGAACTTCTTACATCCTGCAGAGGCACAGGTATTAATTACTGCACTCACTGAAGTTGAATTAACACCTGTTCCTGAACTGAGATTGCAAATACATATGTTGAAGGTTTATAGAGGGAGCATCCATGCAAGCATGAAAAGGCATATGAAGCCAGAAATTGTTCTGTGACTTCCATTAGGAATCCTAAATTTTCTACTGAAAGTGTGTGTATATATACATATAAAAATGTGTATGTTCATATGTGTGTGTCATATATATGTGTGTGTGTATATACGTTACAAAGATTCAGAATAGGACATAACTGAGGTGTACAGGTGCCCCTGGGCATTCAGCACTTTTTCTTCCTGGTAACCTTGATATCAGTTATACCTCAGTGTCTGTTTTACTCCTCTGTCTTGCACCAGAACATACAAGCTCTGTAGGTAACAGCTCTGCTCTTGATTATGCAGTAGAAACAGGATGGGAACTTGCATTTAAAGGACAAAATGAAAAGTGTTTGGATTGCAGTATTCCTCTGCTATTTGAGGCCTGTACAAAATAGCTGGTATATCTGCATAAGGAAATTAACCAAGAACATTATTGGTAGAAAGGAGAAAAGATTTCTTGCTGTTTGGGGTAGATATGAACACAGGCTGTGTGAGAACCAGTCTTTAGAGTTCTGTTTTAAAGTTGATGTTTCCTTGTTTTTGGCACCGTATGGAAGTTAGCGGGTCAATGAACTTGACAAATACGTTCCCACCTAGTAAAGGCAGTTGCTGCTCACTCCATATGGATGGATGTATTTGCTGCTTTTAGCAGATGGTGGCAAAACACAGGTGGAGAGGGAAAGTGACACTTTAGCATGTCTCATGCAGCAAATAAGAGGATGGATAGTAGGGAATGAAGGAGTAGGTGTTATGGAGGAAGCAGGAGAAATAAAAGCAGGTAGGTATAAACACAAGGAGAGGAGAGATGTTAAAAAGTTAAAAAAGAGGAAAAAATAGGGGAGGTGTAAGGTAGGTGGTGAAGCTTCTAGACTTCTAGCTTCTAGATAGAAAATACAGAACATAACCAGATTAAGTCTGCCTACCTTTGTGTAGGTCTGAAGTGATGCAGAAATAAGCTCTAGCTGTGCTAGAATCTTCTAAAGAGCATCTTGATCACCTAAGAACAAGTCCTCTGCTCACATCAGTCCTGTGAAATGAGAAGAAAAACCAGAATGCAGTTAATGGAAATGAAGTAACATAAGGCAGAAATCCTCACTGGGCTAGCAAATAGCATGTGCTGAGTATAAATACAGAATTTCTAGGTATAAAGCAGGGGACAAACAGAAGTCTAATATTTTTAAATAAACTTGTTAAATATTTCAAATGGAGAAGTTCTGCTTTTCAGTCTTTTGCTGCCTCTTGAGTCACTGGCATTGCCTTATTTGACCAACTGCCATTTTTGGATAGGGGCTTTTGTGCTAAGCTTGAAAGCCTGGTTTGTGTATGCCAGACGTGTCCTGCTACTTGGTCTTTCTAGTGCCATCTTAGAGTGTGAGAATGCTGCAAAACTAGTCCAGAAGTTGAGAGGATTTAAGGAGTATCTACACCACATAAGATTGTCATACATAGAGAGCTGGAACACATTGTACCTCCTGTATTTTCAGAGTGTTTACTTTTTCCTAACAGTGTGTGGTTCTGTGCCATGGAGCCCGGATAGGATTCTTTCAAGGGGATATCAGGCTACTAATGGATGACCTAAAAACACTGCAGCCAACTGTATTTCCTGTAGTACCAAGACTGTTGAACAGAATGTTTGACAAGGTAAGGCTACAGGCATGAGTCCAGACCTGTGCAGGCTTTTAAGAGACTCCATAAAGTTTGTGCTGCCAGAGTAGGAGTAACTACTGTGCCCTGGGATATTAAATTGGCATGCTAACAAATGTGTGTATCTCTTTCTAAAAGAGAGCCCAAAGTGCAGAGAGTAGTACTAATTGCAGTAAAACACTTTCAGGCAGCAAATACTCGTGTTCAAAAGTCTGACTAGGGGACTTGATTTTCTCTCTCTTGATTAATGACTTAGTGTTTTGCTCTGAGCAAGTTATTTAAGTCTAGTCTACAACATGAAAATGAGGCTTGGCATCTGCATGCCACACTTTTAGCATCTGACTCACGGAGTGGAATTTGCAAAGCAAGGTCAGGTGTTTGCTTATGTTTGCATGGACACATACAAATTTCCTACACAGCAGCCAGTGTGTCCTAGCTGGGAGAACTGTCAACCAGCCAGCTGGGAGTGCTGGGGAGAAGGTGTGTCAGTACCCCCATTCTCCTGTGTGTGCTGCTTGCCTCCTCAGGGTCATCTGAGACGGGAATTTGAAAGTAGATTCTTTCTTGAACTTGAGGTTTTAATTGGTCTTTTGCATATGGGTGACTAACTCCTTTTAGGATACAGCCTTGGGAGCTAAAGGATATAATAAATCCTGTGTCTGCTAAAGAAATGGCAGAGCTGCCTACACTGTCTTAGCCAGGACATTTCTCTGATCATGAGACTAGAGGAACATCAAGTAACACAAGGTTCTGTTTGGCTTGGGAACAAATAGTGCAACTGGAACACATTTGGAGGGGAGGAAAACCTGAGACCAGCTTTTAGTACTTAAAATGTAGCTCCTTATTCTGCTCACACATTCTCTACTAGAATCTGAGAAGCAAAGTCAAAGCTTGGGACTTTGTTCTCATGATCTCCTCTTGCTTGTTTAGTCTGGTACCCTGAGACTTCCACTATTTCAACCTCACCCACCTTTGCAGTAACCTAGCAGGTGAAGCCAGCAAGTTGGGGAGTTGGTGTGGCAGGGGGGCATAATGCTGCAGTCCCCATACTTTCAGTCATAATGCTGAGACTTCCTCTTTTCAAATGAATATACTAATGTGTGGATTGCTCTTGAGTCTGCTCTCTGGCTTCCTGAGAATAACTAGAAGGAGCCTTTGAAAAGTGTTCTAACGTGCAAATTTCTATATAGAAGACAGATCTCCATTTGGTGTTTCTGAAGTGACCTGCATCTCTTCACAACACCCTGTGTTACATTATGTATTATGATAGGGTGCTTTTCAGAAATGCTGAGGATTGTTCTCAATTTGAATTTTGATGATACTAGAATAGAGAAGTAAACTATCCATTTTTCATTCATACATTTTAATGAAGAGATTAAGCATTGAAATAACATTACACAGTTTGGATATCAAGAATTAGTTAAGTGCTGATTTCAACTCTTGAACTGAGGTCAAAACAAAAATGCACAAGTATTTCTTACTAGAATTAAGATGCCTATCAATAAAGGTTGCTTTAATTTATTTGGTTTTCACTGTTAAGAGTCTCTATACATGCATCTGTAAGAAAAAGTGAATGGTAGTCTATGGTAGTCTAGAATGAGGATTCTAACCATAGTTCATCTTTCTTAATAGATTTTTGGGCAGGCAGATACTTCATTAAAGAGGTGGCTGCTGGATTTTGCTTCCAAGAGGAAAGAAGCAGAACTCAGAAGTGGTATAGTTAGAAATAACAGTTTCTGGGATAAAGTCATCTTCCGTAAAATACAGGTATGCTTGAAAGCCTCTGAGTTGAAGTTTGCAACTGTTGAATTTCATATGAATGGTTATAATCTGGTATGGCTTTTCCACTGATTAAAGACTACCTGGCTACTCAGACCAAAAATCCAGAACAGTCTTTTTATTTTCAACCTCATTTTTTCAATTCCCTTAGTTCTCATAGTATCAGCTAAATGTATTAAGGAAGTCACTCTGAAACAGTCTGGTGCTTCTCTCTCACCACTTTGAAAGCAAACACTGTCCTTCTGAAGGAAGAATGCTAATTATGACACAGTGCAACCTGTAGCCCCCACTGTCTCCTCCCTGTTGGTCACTACTAGTAAGTTATGCCTGCTGTTATATCTGACACTCACTTGCTATGGCCTTAACCTTGGCTGTACAACATGCCCATGGGGCTGCTTTTTATAGCATTCAGGATGTATAAGAAGCTGATACAAGGCAGTTAAAAATAAAGCCATCGATGTAAGGCCATGGCTTAACCTCTTCAGACTTTTGGCAGAGTCTTCATTGCAGTGACACCATAGTCTGTATAGATACTGTATGTTTGAGATACCATACCTTCCAGCCATTAATGACACTAAAAACACTGCAAGAAAGACAGCTTGCAATAGCAGACTAAACTTTACTCTCTAACATTCATGGGTGGCTCTGTAGGTGAACAGTGGCTGAGGGTGTCATAGAAGATGACTGTGGAAATATTTGTAAAATGCTTTTGTATTCTAAAATACAAAATACTGCCACAGTGTCTTGTGTCGGTTGCAGGCAAGTTTGGGAGGAAAAGTAAGGCTGATGATTACAGGAGCAGCGCCTGTGTCTGCAAGTGTACTGACCTTCCTGAGAACAGCTCTTGGCTGTCAGGTGAGTTGCCTGGCCTTAGTCCTAAACCCTAAATATTGTAATACCTGACTCTAGCTTTGTTAGAGCTTTTCTAGCAGTCTGATTATATGGATGACTCTTTCTGATATTCTTGGAGACCATACAAGTGCATGCTCTTCTCCCGAGTTTCTCTCAGTCCCCTGAAATTTCTGTATTCATCCCAAAGTCTTTTAACTGAAGTAACCAACTGACCTGTCTTAGAGGAAGGATATTTTTGGTGGGCTGCAGTAAGCAATAAATTACATCCTTGAGTTTCTGGAGTTTCCCTTGCTTACAGAAGTATTTGTAACTACTGTAGAAAATCTCATAATCAATGTGATGATATGGTAGTGTTGTTGTGAAGATGAGGCTGGGGTGAATCAGATTTGCACACATTGCATTCATCTTCAGAGCCTCTTCTAAGTATATGCTTTTGGAGGTAAAATTTGAACAACAGTGGCATAGACTACAACAAATGTGTTGAAATTAAATAAATTTCAAGGATAGAAAACAAAAATACTCTAAAATGTCAGGCTTCCATCATTTCTTAAAGTTTTTCAGTGGTGTGCTGAACAACAATGCGTTTTGCACAGAAAAGGGAAGTTTGTCTTGTGTATAACAATCACAGAGCTGTGATGGGACATAGGGATTCCATTTCTGGTTGTCTCAGACAAACCTATTTTTAAATTATGTGAATGAAATCACTGCTAGTGCTATGGTTCTTAATTTCTTTCTTGCTTCCTCTGTTGCTTTCTGTTTTAATCTAAGCAGGTGTCACATGCTCTGTGAAACTGAGTGAAATATTTGAGTAAATATTGGAAGCAAAGGTGGAATATTAGCACTTAAAATTGTGTATTGTGATAAAACAAATACATCAGTATTTTTTTAGAAGATGCTGAGGCGTTTAGTACACTCAAATTCAAAAAATTAGGAGGAAATAAAATATTAATTGCATTTTAATGAAGAAACTTTGTGTTGAAAAGTAATGGTCTTAGATTATGTTTTCATTTCACCTTCTAGTTCTATGAAGGTTATGGACAGACTGAATGCACAGCTGGATGCTCCCTGTCATTGCCTGGTGATTGGACAGCAGGTATGATGTTCAGCAGTCTACCTGCCTGTTAAATTTTAGGGTCCTGAAATTTTTTAGAGGTCCCAGATCAATTTATTTAATCTTCAGTAACGCCTATCACAAAGGATAAGATTGGTTATCTTCAAGTGAAATAAAAAAGTTTTGAAGGGATCCCTTGACGTTTCTACCCCTAAATAGCTGTGAATGTTCAGTAATTCAAACTCTTAATAGGGTTTGTTCTTGTAAGTTGAAGTAGCTTTAGGAGAAGGGAAGTCATCATATTAACCCTTGTAGTTTCTATCAAACAGGAATCTTCTGTTTATAAAGGCAGTGCTGGAAATATAAATGGCATTTTTTGGTGTTGGAATCAACAGCCTGCGCTTCCCTCAGCTGTAACATCTCTAGCTCCCTAACTGAAATAATATTGCTAATTGAAACTATAGTGGGACTTCTGCTACTTAAATATATCTGTAGAGTGAGAATCTTGATTATAAGAAAAAGCAAGCCTGAGTACATGGTTCAGCTTATAACATTCTTAGGGATATCTGAGAATGTAATGTTTCAGTCCTGGCAAATTTAAGCTACCAGAAATCAATTTTCCATCTTTCTTCAGTGTGTAAGCAGCTTATTTTTTTCAGAATCTGACTAAAAAGCATCAGGCTGTTGAAGTGTTACTCTATTTAATAGGTCATGTTGGAGCACCGATGCCATGCAGCATCATCAAGCTTGTTGATGTACAAGAAATGAACTACTTGGCTGCCAAAGGAGAGGGTGAGGTAAGTAATTTCCAAGAGTCAATATGAGCCTCTTGGGAAATCTTGGAAAATGTTTTTTTCGTTTCTGAAGTAACAACTGAGTTTAGTAAAAGTGCTAAACATGGCCTGCTACCTAAAATCTAAGATGTCTGCATGCAGTATCAGTTAATGATTCACAGAAGCAAACCAGGAAATAGAATATTGGAGGGGAGAAGAAGCCCCTTACATAGTAATTTGTTATCCCACAGGTTAACAGATGGTTATATGACTATACATAAGATTGTATGGCCAAGGCAACATCTTCCAGCTGTGGAATAGCTGGGAAGTGAAGCCACCTCATACTACAGTTATCCTTCAGCAGAATGCTGGCAGAGGGCTTCCCTCCCACTCCACTGCCAACGGCCAGAGAACAGCTGATGCATGTAGCCAGTTACCCAGCTTGTGATGTGTGAGATGAGGTAATTCAAGGTGGCTGGAAGCTTCTAAGAGAAATGAAGATCAAGTGCCATGAAGGCTGGTGATGATATACCTGCCTGCACATTTTTCTGAACTTTTTCAATGCAGCCTGCACAAATTGAACACATATGTTTTACAAATTGCATTTTGAGGACTCAGCTTTATATGTGATGCTATGTGCTGTCTTTTAACATATTTTTTCAAAGTAAAATGTATACAGATTTAACGTTGTGTATACTTTGAACAGATGTTCATATAGTAATTTATTTTCCCCAAGCCTCGAAAGCAGATTAACTGTGGTGTCTTTCATATGCTTTCAAGAGGCTATGGGGGCAGCTGAGTGAGTGAGAAATTAAAAGGAACTTAAGTAAGTAACTAATTTGTGACTACAAAGAATTTATAATCTTTATTTGTTTCGGTTGTAATTTGTATGAGACTAGAGACAAATCACTGGGCTTTAATTTCCAGAAATACTCAAGGATTTAGTTAGTCTTGGTGGTGGGAAACTGCTTGCAAGTGGAGAACAATTCTGTTCAAAATTCTTCTGTCTTGCATATGACTCCATATTTAGTCTTCAGCAGCAATTTTTGCTTCACTTTCAGCATGCTCTTAAAGCTTGGTCTGCTAGAGGAATTGAGTATAAATTCTTATCATGAGAAATAGTTAAATAGTGTTTTTTAAAAAAATAATTCCTAAAAGTGTTTTTCTTGCACTTCATGTGAAAGTTTGCTGCATTAGAAGTTACTTTGGACTTGAATAAAAATGGTAGCCCCTTATATTAGGTGCCATCTTGGTCTTTCAGGCCTAAGTTCCTCAGTATAAACTATTCTAAATATAATAAAGAAGTGTTGTAACTTGCTTCACAGAACTCAAAACCCATGGCTATGGAATTGACTCTCCTTATACATTTGCCTAAAATAAATATTCCTCCTTATTTTCTGCTTTTCATCTGGGTTAAACATTTCTAGTCCCCTTCTCTGAGAGTAAGCTTTCAATATTCTCTGCTCTGTCAGCCTTGCTTTTCACTTTTGCCGTTTATCACTGTTCAAGAAGAATAAATTTCTGAATAGAATTGTATACGAGCACATGCAGATGAGGTCTCAGTGCCAGCCAGCAGGATACAGATAAATGATTGGCTGTCTCTGCTGGAGAAAGCTGTCACCTACTGCCTTCCTGTGATTGTAGGAGCCATGAAAAATTAATGTTTGATCAGTCAGTCTTTGACTTGACTGGGACATGTAGAGTTCTCTTTTATTCATATCCTTCCAGATAAGGTCTGTTTTAGAACAGAAATTACTTGGTTTATAAAATATGACTTTGGTTTGGTCCTGAGTTTGGTACTGTCTCCGTAAGGCCATCAGAACCCTCACTAACACTCTGATCTCCCTCCTACTGACAACATCTCATGTTCATTGTATTGTAGTTCACCAGTGTGCTGGGTAGGCACTGAAAATACATGGAATGAGTTTTTCAGAATCGATTGCTGAACTACGTTAGTAATTCCATCTAGTCTAATTTTTGGACAACAAATGTGCCATTTGCTTGATACACGGCTTTTTTTCCCCCCACTAGTTTTACCACAATGCCCCTGCTGTTTGCCAAAGCTGAAAGGAACATGTTGCCAGGCTGAGAGACAGTATTTCTGGATCTAGCTTTTTCACATAAATAAATAAAACCAAATTTCTTCTGATAGGTTCCAATTATTCAAATAGTGGGTAGGAACACTGCTGCTAGAATGGAAGAGAACAGATCCTTCCAATTGCTTATTATATTTCGTACCAATGGAAAACACCAGGTCTCCAAAACCCATGAGCAGAAATTCCTGTACAAATACAAACTTCCTTTTTAATGGGGGTTAAGAACCATTGGAGAAAGCATTTGTTGCTAGTAGTGATTGCAAGCAGCTGACTTTCCTTCATAGAAGCATATATGCACAAATGTCTCTTTTCAGGTATGTGTTAAAGGGCCAAATGTGTTTCGTGGCTATTTGAAAGATCCAGATAAAACGGCGGAGGCTCTGGACAAAGATGGCTGGCTTCACACAGGAGATATTGGGAAATGGCTACCAGTAAGTTAACTTCCATAGCTGGAATGATACTTTTATAGTTATTAGCAGATATTTAATAAGTATATTAGAAAACATTTGGTATTGAACAGAATTAGTTAGGTGAAAGACAAGAATTTGTGGATAATTACTGTTGTAGCTAAATCTGGGTGCCTGGGGCTAAAAAAGTATTGAAAGTGCCAGTCCTGAGGCCTTCCCAGTTTAGATTAGATGGATGCATAACCTATTCTCTTCTAACATTAGTTTGACAGTTCTCTGGCTCTAGCACAGTTTCACTGTGCCAGTGTGGCATGCCTAAGCTGTGTAGATTGGTTTTTCACTTGAAATGCCTCCTCTGAGTGAAAGCTATTTCTGTCAACAGAATGGTACGTTGAAGATCATTGACCGGAAAAAACACATATTTAAACTAGCCCAGGGAGAGTACATAGCACCAGAGAAAATAGAGAATGTGTATCTGAGATGTGAAGCTCTTGCACAGGTGTTTGTCCATGGAGAGAGCTTGCAGGTAAGCATTCTTCATGTAATTTTAAAAATTAATGCAAAAGGAGACTGCAGGAAAGTCTTCCTCCTTTCCCCCACCCCAAACTTTGGGACTGAAATTTAAATTTTTATCTTAAAATTTTATCATGATGCATTTTGGTTCTGATTGGATTCCAGCAGTTACACAGCATGTTACTGGATTTAGTTTCAGACCAGGTAGTGGAGCTGAACTAATTTGTGTTTTAATGATTGTATATAAATTGCTAACAGTGTGCAGGGGGAAAACCCCAAAAAACAAACAAACAAAAACAAACAAAAAAACCCACACCAAGAAAGAACCTTGGGTGTTTTCAAGTGTAAAGAGAAATGTGCATCTTAAGAGTAATTCTTTCAGTTCAGCTTCTGAACTGCACTCCTGTGTTTAGGTAGCAGAAAGCTGCTGACTTTACAGCAGGATCAGAAATGCTCCCCAAAGCCTAGCTGACTAGTAAGAAATGTGTAGGAACTGAAGTGTTGATTTAGGAATTTTTGTCAAGCTTATTTTCTTTTTCTCAGGCCTTCTTAGTAGCTGTTGTGGTACCTGATCCTGATACTCTGCACAACTGGGCCAAGAAAAAGGGACTTGAAGGCTCCTATCAAGAGCTGTGCAAAAACAAGGTAAGGCATATCTAACTGAACAGTTAGCTGTTCTGCATCTTTTCCAAGTTGATGCTTATGCAAGCATGAAGCTATACAATGTATTTCTGTATCCACAGGATGTCAAAAAATACGTTCTGGAGGACATGGTGAGAATTGGGAAAGAATCTGGTTTGAAGTCATTTGAACAGGTATGATGCTTGTTGAGAACCAAATACCTAATTCTTTAAACTTCTCAACACCAATGTGATCTGATTCTCCAGAAACTGCTTTTAATTTGTGTCTGGAAAACTTCTCAAGTGACAAGCTTTGTTATGATTGTCTGAGCAAGTTTTTAATAGTCTTGTCTATTTCAAGGATACAGCTTGGCTAGTAACTTTTTATTTTCCAGGTGAAAGACATTGTCCTGCACACTGAAATGTTTTCTATTGAAAACGGCCTGTTGACACCAACACTGAAGGCGAAGAGACCAGAACTGCGAAAATACTTCCAGTCACAGATAGATGAACTCTATGCTAATGCCAAAATGTAACTGCGAATGGAATGAGGAAAGTGGCACATGTCTGTCTACTGTTGGCCTTCATATCTGTATTTTGACTACAGCAAAAATAGGGAAGGAAACTGTGCAATCATTAACTTGTACAAAAATGGGTACTTGCCATAGGAACATTGAAGAAATGGAACACTGCCTTACTGTCAAGTTGTGTTGCATACTGTTTTTATGGTGACCTACAATTTCCAAAAAGAGCCTTAACTATAAATGGTAACTATATGTAAGTTATTTAATATTTCCTTGGTCAAAAATGGGACTCACTTTCACCAAGGAACTGAGGTTTTATTGCCAGCATGTTTGCTGTCTGCAGTGTGTTTTGCAGTTGTCAATTCCACAAAGGACTTGGCAGCTTTGAAAATGCCTCTTAAGTATCTTGCGTCCTCAGAAAAATTACTTATTCTGTTCAAAAAAACCCCACCATCCAACCACCAAAAAAACCCAAACCCTTACAGGTGCATAGCTGGTATCACATCTTCCGTTAGTCCCAGTATTAACTGGGGCAAGGCATCTGAGCTGTATCTCCCTTTTACACCTGCAGCCAGTTATGAGATGTGCTTCTCTAAGGTAGAAGTCAGCATGCCACACAAAGAAGACCGATGACTAGAAGTTCCTCAGAGTAAGTCTGCATATGGTGGTTCTGCACTGTGTGGATGCAGTTCATTCAGCAAGTGTAGCCTCTGCTACATTAGCATGATTCTGGAGTGGTGTCAGCCCTGCAAATGAGCAGATCCCAACTCTGGCAAGAACACTAGAGATGTAAAAACCAAACCAGGAGGCTGGGCTATGCTAACAGTCAGGGTAAACATCGCACCTGTACCAGCCACTTGCTTCCCTGTAATGAACTTGTATTTAAAATGCATTTTATAAAAATATGCCAGGCCCTCTGTAAGTGGAAGAGCTTCTGACATAACCTCTGTTTTCTGTGCTTTATGTATGAGCCACTGAGTATTCTTCACTGAATAGCAAAATAGGTCAGGTAGAATGTTTTTGCCTGATGCTTTGCAGCAATTGGAATTATTTATATATGCCAACAGAACTGTGCATTGGCCCAGGATAGGGATTTGTTCAGGGATAAAAACCTAATTCCCAGATGAATTGCAAAATAATAACTAGTTATCTTTTGTTTGAAAAATCAGCAGAAATAAGCCTTATTACAGTATAAGTCTTTTGCTATCCTTAACAGAGTTGGTTTTGCATTAACATTCATTGCTGTTTTTTGAAAACATGGATATATGTAAAATACAAGCACAACAAGGTTTGCACTAAGATTTGTGTGTGATTGTAATGCACTACTCTGTAGCATAATTTCATATGTGTATGCAATTCAGGTACACAAATCCAAGTCAACTCTTAGAGCAGTAGTTTGTTACATTGAAATTCAAATGTTTGCTTAGTGTTGGCTATTTCTATGTTTTATAAAACCAAAACAATTTTCAAAACCAATGAAGGAAACCAAAATAAATATTTCTGCATTTCAATGCTGTGATGTGTTTGTTTATCAAGGAAAAATGCTGCTGGCTAATAAGCCCAGGTATAATATTTTAACTGACAAGCTGTAAAACTCCACTGCTAAAGACGTACTAAATGCAGTATAAAGGCTGGTTGATTACACTTTCACTTTTGGAAAGTGACTTTCTATGTTTAAGGTGGTGGCCAATATTTGCAAGAAAGGGATGGAGTTGCATGTAACTTGCTCTTTCAGTACATTACTAAACAAGCAAATCTTTAAATTTTTTGTCTTTTTCCTGACAGTTGTGTTCTTACCATCACCTCAAATGACTTGAGTGAAAGCTGGAGTTTTCTGAAACTCTTACCAGCTCCTGGGCGGTAGTGGGTTTCCTTATTTCTTCCGTACTGAAGCAAACCTAAACCAAATTTGTCACTTATTGAATAACATATTCAAATCTGTGTGTATGCTGCTTGGAATGACAGGGAAATGTCACCACACCTCTCCTGCTGGAGATGGCTGAGAGATGGATGAGAACTGGATCTAAGTTTTATGTTCCTGACAACATTCTATTGAAGAAACCTTTCTGGAAAAGCCATCTATCACTACAGAAACAAAATTGTACTGTCTTACCTGTGGCCCATGGGGCTGGGTGCTATTGCCAGCAAATTAGAAGTCTAAAGAGAACTTCCACCTCTTAAGCCTGAAGTGCTGTTTCACTGTTTAGCTTACTCGGCTAAAGCCCAAGGGCTGGGTGTGGGTGTCAGTGTCACCACTGACGATGGATAAGGAGGTGTGGAATACAAGACTTTACAAATTGCTAAATCTCCCCTTAACAATTTAATTGCCAGAGGTGGAATTAAAAGCATTCAAGATCAAGCTTTTGGGTTTTGTTTTGGTTTGGTTTTTTTTTGTCACGTTATTAAAGCAAGTACAATTTTTGTGCGATTTAAATTAATTTCTTAACTGTTTTGACCGTAGCTTTCATTTTATCTTTGCAGAAGCGATCTCTTTCGCTTGCTTTTCCAGATGCACAGCGTCAGTTCGGGGAAAGGGAGGGGAGGAGAAAACGGGAAGCTTTTGTGGTTTGTTCTTTGGATTTAGTGAGGGTAATTAAGAGAAAAGCACGCAGGAGAGTGGCGATTAGACGAATTCTTCGCAACCTTGAATTAACTCCAGCAGGGAGAGCCAGAGGCTGTGGCGGCACCTCCCCTTCCGGCTCGGCGGCTCCTCCCGTTCCCTTCCTTCCTTCCCGCCGGCGGTGCGCGCGGTTCCAAAGGCGGCGGAGGCGGGAGCCTGCGCTGAGGGGCCGGGCCGGGACCGCGGGGAGCGGGGGCTGCGCTGAGGGGTCGGGACCGCGGGGAGCGGGGGCTGCCCTGCCACGGCCGCCTCGGGGCTCGGCGGGGAGCGGGAGCGCCTGTGGGACAGCAGCTGCGGCAGTGGAGCGAAGGTACGGGCGAGAACTGCAGCGTCGCGCTTTATCTTTTTCATATGCCTGAAACGTGCTGTGTCCATCCATAAATATATAACCGCTACGTCGGTCTGGGCTAAGGAAGTGAGTTTTACTGCTTTTGAAGTGAGCTGAGCATAATAGCTTGAAGTAACAAAGAATAGTTTGAAGTAACAAGATTCCCCATTTTCTCTCAAGTACAGACGCAGAGAAAGCTGACTTGTAGCGGGAGCAGTTTTTCACTAACTTTAGCCTCGGTTTTGTGTTCAGCAGCATAAAACGAACAGCGAAATGGCCTCAAAGAAGAAAATAAAGAAGACTCCTACCACCCATAAGCTAGAAGTAAGTTTTGTTATGTCAGGCAGAATTCAAATAGCCAGTGTTTTATTTTTGTAGAGAGTGTTGAAAGGAGGGCAAGGCAGACGGTGAAGGGCCTTGAGGGGAGGCCGTGTGAGGGGTGGCTGAGGGCCCTTGGACTGTTTAGCCTGGAGACTGAGGGGAGACCTCGTCGTGGTCTCAGCTTCCTCACAAGGGGAACTGCAGGAACAGACGCTGATCTCTTCTCTGGTGACCAGTGACAGGGCCAAAGGGAGTGGTATGAAAGCTGTGTCAGGGGAGGTTTAGGTTGGATATTAGAATAAGTTTTTCACCCAAAGGGTGGTTGGTCACTGGAATGGGCTGCCCAGGGAAGCAGTCACAGCACCAAGCCTGACAGAGCTCAAGGCCTGTTTGGACAATGCTCTCTTTTTGAGCATTGTGTGACTCTTTGGGTGTGCTGTGCAGGGCCTTGATGATCCTTGTGGGTCCTTTCCAGTGCAGGATATTCTGTGATTCTGTGTTGTGTTACTGTGCAGTCAGGGCGTTTACTCAGGAGCCGGATGCACAGGGGTTAATGCAGGGCTTGCTTTGCACTGGGAATTGCTGTGCAGTCCCTGCTGGGGCAGGTTTGGGTTGCTGGCCTGGGGTTTTCTGTTTTCCTTGTAGGAGTAGGACAAAATGGACCACTGACTTTTAAACAGGCAAAAGTCTAAAAACAGTCTCATGAAAGAAAATTTATAGAGAAAATAGTTTATTTGTATATTTGGTACCATAACAGAAATGCTGGGGCACTGCTAAGTGCTGGTAAAATTAAAAAGCTCCATAAGTTGGTCTTTTCTGGCTATAATTCTTTCTGGTTATAATTCCACCTACAGGTGTGCACAGAAATTAGTGAGGGAGGTCACTTGCACGTGGTGTGAATGGCACACAACTGTTTCATAAACTAGTGTCATTTTCCCTTACCCTTCTGCTTTACAGAAGTGTCTCTGTAATCCTTGATTTATGAATTTCACTTTTTTTATGAGAAGTTACATGTAGCTTTTCAGTTTCTTAAGATGAAAGTAATTGAATTGGACAAGGATGGAAATCTATGTGATATAGAGATGAAAGAAGAAATATGTTAATGCCTGAAAACAAAAGAACTACAGAGAATAGAAACCAGGTTTTATAGTGTTATAAGACTTCCAAGCTTGCACACTTAAATAAAATAAGACAAAGCTTGCACTAGAACACGGTATCAAATAGCAGAATATACATATTTTATACCATCACTTCTCTTAAGGGGAAAAAACCCATAACCTGAGGAAAACATATGCTTCAAATCCTTATGCCATAGCTCAGGAGTTGATATGGTTCTGGTCAAATGTATTTCTAGCAAAATGTTCTGGAAGTCATTGTCATATTTAATCTGTTGTACACTCAAAAAGCTGGATAAACTGGGTGTTAATTTCATACCTATCCAGGAGCACAAAGCCAACTCCAGTCATCGCTGGAAATCACTTCCACTTGAGGAACCAGATGTTTCAAGGATTTTCAAGGTAGCAGAAACAAATCAACTTGAGGAGCTTGATTATTCCTTTGGTTAGTATTAACTGGAAAGTCATTTAATGTATGATTTTCACAAACCAACCACATGGGCAACATACTTCAGTGCTTACCTAGGAAAAGGTTTTGGCTCTTTGCAAAAGAAATAATGGATGGGAGAGACAGATGAGATTTTGTGTTATTTTCTATAATTTAGGAAGTAACAAGAATAATGCTGTAGTATGTGCAAATGAAAGTCAGGAAAAATACTGGCTATTCCACCTTTATAGTCTGAACAGTAGAATTTCACACATTATAATATTGCAGTTGTGTAAGAACTTACAGCTAAAAACCAAAGTTCAGTATCTTAATTTATTCTTTATTAAATTACACAAATTATGAAGTGAAATTTTTGCCTTTGTAAGAATATTCATGGCAGGAAACTTGGGCATTCTTAGGGATGTTGTTCTGCCACTTTCAAGTGTTACTTAAAAAATAACATAAAAACATACAGGTTTTGGTGAAGGATTAAAACCATTTCCATGCTTTATGTTGGACTTGTGTAATGAGGCCTCAGTATTCAGGAAAAGAATAATTTAGATGGAGTAGATGCTCCTGTGTGGAGTCTTTTGTTATATTTATCTGTATATAAGTTGGTTTTTTTTTTTTGAAAAACAGTGTAATTAGAAGCTGTAGAGAAAATGTTAAGAGCTGTTTCCCAACTGTAATAGTTATTACCCTGAGAAAATTATGGAAATAGAAATGTGACTACGAGGAAAAGCATTGAAAATGAGCTGTAAAAAACAATTTACCAAAGGGTTGTTTGTAAGGCAAGGCTGCAAAATGAAAAGCTCTGGTCCTTATTTCTGTGGTATGTATTTAGGGTACAAATTATTGGGGTAAAAAGGATGCCCACTGACACTAATGTAAGCTAACACAAAAGTTTTGTGGCAGTGTGCTTTAAAAAAGAAATTTATGCTGTGGAAGGCATGCTAAAACCTTAAGTTTCTCAGAGTTCGAATCTATTTTGGTAGCTACCTTCAAGAATTCTACATTTACAAATATTCTGTAGCAGCAGTAATTGTCTTCTTATAGTATCCACTAAAGCAGCTTAGAATCTATATTAAAAAAAATAAGAAAATAGTTGTTTAAATGTGTAGAAGGTTTATGTATGCCACAGCAAAAAGAGACTTGAAACAAACCGTACCAAGTATTTTGCTTGCTCTGTGCCATGAGTGCATGCTGAGCTGCCTTTAGTTTGGGTTTGTAAAGAAATAGCAGGTGGGTGGGTACAGGAACTGTGAAACTTTTCACTGTATATTTCTTCATAATCCTCAAATACTTGTAACAAAAACTTTCTTTTTATTAGTTAGCAAACCACAAATATTCTAACTAAATGCTTAATGGCAGGCAGTGCTCTTTGCCTTAAAAGATGGGAGCAGTGTTCATGCAGTTTTATTTTCTGTTCTTTCTAGATCACCCCTTGCACAGCACTGCTGTGGATGGTTATGGAGAGGAACAGCCACAGAACAAGACACTCGGTCGTGTTTCAGCACCACAAAGGCAAAATACAGACAGAAGGTCTGGTGGACAAAAATTAAAATTGTCAGCATTTAATTTAATCTTTAGATTTTTAGATTAAAAGGGAAGAACGTTCTATTTGTCAATTTTCCCTGGTTGCTTGTAAAGCAGAGGCTACAACTCAGAATTTCCCAGATGAGAAACCAAAAGAGTAAGTAAGGTTTAAAACTGTAGAAAAGAGGTGGGAGAATAAATTTGAGTCTGCCATCTGTAAGAGTAGAGTGATTTAAGTACTTACTGCATTATTTTTATATGAAAGAATTTTATAATAACTCTGTGAGGTATCAATTAGTTCTCTGAATGCTGATGTCTATAAAGTTAAAAGGTGGAAAAATTGAAAACTGGGTAGAAGCCAGTTAAATTATATGTAACTAAGAAAATTCTTTTTTAAATATTTAAGATCAAATTTTAGTATATTTCTCATCTGTTAAATTGAATTTGGTTTAAATCTGAAATTGTCTCGCTATTTCATTCAAACAAGAACTTTAATAGTACTGGTATGAGGCACAGCTGTACGAAATGTTCCCCAAAACACGAGGTTTTGTTGTGCATATGGCTGAAGATCACTCTTCCTCAGAGGGTAGCAGTGTGTGTTTTTCTCTTCCTAGTAAAAAACGGCGTCACTCAAAGCCTTTTGATGGTGATGTTGGGAAATCCAACACAGCTGATGCTGAAGAGGAACACCTCAAGGAGACTGTGGTACAGAAAAAGGTGCATGAGTATTATCAGTCCATTTAGTTTTAGTTTGCTTCGTGCCATGCCTGCGTTAGAGGGTGTGGGGAGAGGAACACCTTCCATTTGTTTCTTAGTACTGCCTTAGTACTTAATTGTATCCAGAATAATCAATCCTCAGAGTATTCCTGTAAGATGGCCAAGTGAAATGCTTAAAGCTACAAGTCATCATGTCAGCAAGGAATGTAATAACCAGGTGTTTCTGGATCCTGTAGCCTATTCTCTTGCTCATTTGGGAGTATGCTCTTTCCTTTTTTCAAATATCTCCTTCGTATCTAGAATATAAGTTCTCGAGGAATGGCATACTAGATGGAATATGAATCCTTTGTACTTTCCTGGTATTGAAGCAAAACAGATTTATGGGAAAAAGAATATTGATAAAATTAATTTTGAATATGTGTTAGAATTAAAAGCCATTCAGTTTTGAATGAGTGTTTTTCCACACTTACTCCACAATTAGTGTGAAGTGCTTTTGGCCCACTTAGCTGCCAGACGTCCAGTGGGAGTTAACTGTCTGCAGGCTCAGGAAAGTAACCCATGATACAAGAAGCTGCGCAGTAGTTGGAATAAGAGCTTTTTATGTATTGAAATTTATTGGAATTGTACACTCAGTAGGGAGTGTTAGTCTTTCATCAGTGGGCTGGATGCATGCAGCACTCCTGTAGAAGTGCTGTTGGTGTCACAAAGTAGTCCAAGTAGAGAAAGGGTTGGGACAGAATGTGGATGGAAAGGAAGGTGAGCAGGCACTGCTGATCAGAGAAATGTTAATCCTGGGCAGTGACTATGCAGAACTGAGGGTCCTGAAGCTCCTTGGGATGTCTCCATCCCTGCTGCAGGGCCCATAGCTGATGGGTCAGTAGCCAGTGCAGGCAGCCACTGTCCCACAGCAGGGTCACCACTGGGCTGGGACTGGTGGAACAGGCCAAAGGAAATGTTATTGATGCTCCAGTCAGGAAATGCTTTCTGCATTCTGCCTAATTGCCATCTCTCACGAGTTTAGATGAGCAAACCCATGGTTTAATCTGGAAGTTAATCTGCTTTTCTTATCACAGAAGACTCTGAATACTACCCAATTCCAGACAAAAAAGAAGCGGCCTTCAGAGGAGGACACATCAGATCCTTCTGGTAAAGCAGACTTTTCAGAACGCCCACATAGCTTTTCTTCATTCAAGATCAAAGTTTTTCAATGGTTTTCATTTCTGGAATGTAGCAACATAGTGCTTCTAGAAATGGGAAGTTTTAGTTTCAGTTGTGGTATAGACCCCCGTTTGATGGCCATAGTTTGCATCACTGGACTTGCCTGTTCCTCCCCTGAAGGGGTAAAGCATAGGTGTGCATTACACCTGTAAGGCAGCCTGGCTCCCTTTGGAGGGAAGCCTGGAGCCATGGCTGTGAAGCTGTAAGAGGTGTCAGTACATTCCTTGCTCCGGAAGCTTGGAGCAGCAGCTGTGGGACAGAACTGGGAGTGCCCCTGACTTGCAGTGCAGGTGCAGCTGTTGGTGTAAAGACCTTTGAGACAGGGAGCTTCACAACAGTGGCATTTTTCAGTAGGAAGACACTGTCTCTAGTGTCATCTTGCTTCCTTTGAACAGAGCCCCATCATGTTTTAGGACTAGATTTACATTTGGGAGTGTGTGAAGAAACATGGTTTAACTTTTTGCGGAATTGGTTAATAATACTATTGCAAAGTATAAATAAATGTATTTGTGTATAGTGGGTTTTTGAAGCATATATGGTATTAATAAAAGAGTGTACACAAATATAAAAACTCATTATTCTTTGAGTAATGCAAGTTGCAAATTCAGGCTAATAGTTTTTTAACACAAAAACGTCATGTCTACAGTACACTATCTAGTTTATCACTTAGTTTACTGATGTGTTCCTGGGCTTGCTTGAATCAATAAAGAATAAGAATTAAGTTGCATATCATTGATCATCCCAATTCTAAAGTGTTCCCAGATAAATCTATCATAGTTGCTCAGCCAAAGATAGATGAAATAATTCATATATCCCTCTTCTCAAATTTCTTATTAAAATATTCATAACCTTTAGATGGTTATTTTGATGGTGGGCACAATAGTATTTCTCTTGTTTTACAACGTGTACCTGAATGTGCAATGCTTGTGCTTATTCTGTTGTTCCAGTGGACAGCCCACATTTTGTACAGATTTGGTGTCCCAACGACCTGAAGAGATCTCTCAAGGATATTACAGAACTGGATGTTGTTCTGGCCGAGGTTGAGAAGATAGCAGCAAATTACAGGTAAATATTCTGCCTTCCCGTGACTGGATATTCAAATTTTAAAAAAAAAAAATACCAGTGTTTTTGCTAACGGGCTGTCCTTTAGGGAATCAATATTGCATGGTTACATTCTGATGTTAATGATTATTAATTTCTATGATACAAATGTTTTCTTCACATGTGATCTGGACATGGTCTCCAGGGGTTTGATAGTTTTCCAAACATGAACAGCTCATCTCAGCTGATATTTTTCAAGGTAGAAATGAAGCTATTGCTAGTATATGAAAGATCTGCAGTTGTCTAACTGCTTAACTTTGCGTTTTATTTGTTATTCAAAGGAAGGGTTTTGGATGAGATTCCCCTTTACTAAACTAAATGGGTTATGTTTTGTCCCTCTGACTTCAGACAAAGCATAGGATCAAAAATTTGCAGAAAGGCTATCAGTGACTTCTCTTCTGCTTTCAAGGACCAAATCACTGATCTTGTAAGTACACCAGAAACAAAACCAATTTTGTGGTCAAAACACGTATGGTTTTATTTTACACATTCATTTTACAAGTTGTAAAAGTTTCCAGTCTCTTGTCAGTGTGAGTAATATGAAAACACAGTTTGTCTGTGCAGTTATGATTGGCTGCCTCTGTGCAAGCTTTCATAAGAATTGCCTCTAGACACAACACTGCTGTCGTGTAAGTACTTTATAAAATTGTCACCTTTCGAGAATAGGGAAGCATCCAATAATCCTGAAGTGTTTGTCATATCTAAATCATTATGTAGTAAAACTGGTGAGCTGCATAATTTAAATGGGCATACAGCTATGTCAAACACTGTTTTAAAAGCTCATGGACTAGAGTTTTAAAAGGTTGATGATTTAATTTTTGTGCTGTCTCAGTGACTTCTGAGTAAGACCTCTAACATAGTCCAGGGAAAATCATCCTTTTTAATTAACATTTTGAATATAACTGTA
This sequence comes from Orthonyx spaldingii, assembly GCA_013397795.1. Classification (NCBI taxonomy): domain Eukaryota; kingdom Metazoa; phylum Chordata; class Aves; order Passeriformes; family Orthonychidae; genus Orthonyx; species Orthonyx spaldingii. The sequence goes on along the minus strand of VZTJ01002478.1, from coordinate 1,988,786 downwards.
AGTGTTAAGATATTCAAGAATCATTTAGACACAATCCTGTGCCGTGTGCTCTGGAATGACCCTGCTTGAGCAGGGAGGTTGGACCAGATGACCCACTGTGATCCCTTCCAGCCTGAGCCATTCTGTGATTCTGTGATAAGCTTATTGGAAAGATTAAGATGATTACGATGAGTAAAATGAAGTCAGAACTTTGCAGGAGTTGTGCCAAGTACAATGGGTAAGTACTAAAGCAATAGTTCTGAGTGGTTCATTATAAGTAGTAGGTGTTAGAATTATCAGATTTATAGATCCATATAAAGATACAGAAAAATTAAGGTAGGGAGTATTACAGAAATTGGCACAAGGAGTATTACGTGCACTAACTCCTGTTGTGCAACAGTTTTTGTCTGGCATGAGGAGAGAGGAAAAAATCAATACACAACCAGTGATGTCCCTTTGAACCAGGGTTGGTTTTTTAAATAGCTTTTTATGTTATTCCAAAGGAATTCTTGCAACCAGGTTTTTAGGAGGATAGCGATGAACTCAAGATCCATAGTCAATCTGTAATTCTTCTCTGTAGATAGCGGGAGTCCAGGAATTAAAGAATATGAAGAAGAAAAATGCTAAGGTAAATACATACATATCACTGGATTGTACAGCATACAGTTGTGGGCACTGGAATGTCAAGAACTTGACTGGAAGAAATAAAGTAATTGACAAAAAGGTGTACTGTACTCAGAATCAACTGCACAAATAGGTTAGGGAACTACCCAGAGGTATTTTGGAAAAGATCCGAGTAAATATGGTGGATTGCAGACTCCATATGTATACTGCTATATGGTGTGAAAATAAGGGATTGACATTAGGATGGGTAAGATCTATGCATGCCAATTACTCTTTTGGCATTTTGGTTGGTTTTTTTCTAATGAGTAATGGTGAGGCCTCTGGAGAGCCAATTAATGAGAGCTAACCTTAAAGAAACATAAATGAATATAAAATCTAGGAGAGCAGCAAAGATGGGAACCTGTAAGGATAGAATTGGATTGCTTAATTTAAAGAAGGGAAGTCTCAGGCAACTGCATTCCCTAAATAGATACAGAATTTTTGTTCAGAGGAAGAGTTTCTCTCTTCATTCAGAGCGAGCAGTAATTCACTGAAATTGCAATGGGAATGTTGACAGGCAGAGGCACCAGTGTAAGGGCAGAAAAACATTGCAGTGGTTTCATCAGGGGGATGTGAATGCCCTACAGAAGAGAGATTTAAGAGCAGCTTAGGCACTGTCTGGATTTCTGCCCAAATTAACATCATCTGTGAAATTTTCAATGGCAAAATAGCTTTAACAAATAAGGTCAACACAAAGCTTATCCTGGGAAGTAGCAATTAATATGCTAAAGTCTTGTTGCCTTGAGTGACATGGTAAGCTGCTCTGCATGTAAGATGAAAATCTTAATACACACCTAGCTTTCACAGCCACTCAGATTTATCCTTAGTTTGCCTCTTAGACATTTGTTTAAAATCAAATTTTTAGTTGCTAAATTTAATTTTATGATCAGTTTTGGTTGTTACATATTTTTTTATAATTGTATGTTATATTAAAGAAAGCTTACTTAGTTATGGCAATCATCCTGAACATACGTTTGTATTAATTTGCATTTTTAAAACTAAAATCTCCTAGAGTTGATAATGTTTGAATTTAAAATGTAACAAACTCCTTTTGTGTGCTTGTAAATCCAGTGTTTCTTAAGAGAAATTTTGGATGGAGATTAGAGTTTGATATTTTAAACAGCTTTAAAGTGTTTAAAATAGAAATGTAAAATATGGCAGTTTATCAACTCTGGTATCTTAGCATCTTCCACAATGAGAATCAGCATAAAACCTCAGAGAAGAAAAAGGCAATGAAATTTGAGTTGTTTGCCTTTGAAGTTTTAGAAACTGTTTCACAGACTTTGCTCACTGTTTGTTTCAGGCAATGACAAACATCAAAAAGAAAAGGCAGCAACTGGTGCAACTCAGAGGAGAGCTAATTGGGTGTGTTTCTAACGATGCACAGCAATAGCCTGAAGAACTTAAGGAGTCTGGTACTCTGTAACTCGGAAGGGAAAGTAACTTTTTTTGTTCTTTCATTTTATTTTGATGAAACTGCTGCTGTCTTGCTTTTTGTTTTTACAAAAGCTCATGATAACCTCTCCTTTACATATTTCAGTTGCCTAGACAGTCATTCTTGTAAGTTCTCTTAGCTAACTAATTACTGGGAGGGTGTTTCACACCATATATTCATAGGAAGAACACCAGTGTTGGGATTTGAATTGCAAAGGTGTTGGATCATAAATTTACAAAGATAATACAGAGGACTTTTTTGGTTTCGAGGTAGGAGATTGTATTTCACCTCTGCAGTTTGGCAGGGGTTGCTCTGAGTACACGGGTTGTTCCCTTCTCATGTGGCCACACAATTCCCCTTCTTTAACTTGGCATTAATTTAAGTGTCATTTAGATACACAACACAGGAATTACGTTCTTTGGAAGAACCATGAGACTTCCCCAGATCCCTCGGGGTGCGACAAGCTTTATACTGAAGCTGCATTTAACATACACGTGTAAGGTAACTCTGTAGGGACCCATGGGCTTGGATCCACACAAACAGTGTAAAAACCTTTTCTCTGTGGCCATGAGAGGTGTTTTTCTTTGTAGTACTATGGACAAACTTTGCTCACACAACTATTTGAAATCATCCTGCAATATCCTGTTGAGCCCCCTCACAGACTGAAAGCTGTGTTCACATTTTTATATGTTGTGTTTTAATCCTTTGATCCGTTTCAAGAAAGCTTTTTTCCTGCAACCCTGTTGGATGAAAATCACCGTTGGTGCTGTTTTTGGAGTGCTGCTTTAGTGGATCAAGTACTCCAGTTGATTTAGCAGAGGTGTGGGTAGTTTGTCAATCCTGAATGTGCTTCAGCATAAGCACTGAACAACTGAACTTGCAGGCAGGGGTGTGCAGAAGCAGGGTATTTAAGAAACTACACTTGAAAAACTTAAAATGCTTAAGAAAGAGTGGCAACATTGTCAGACAAAAGAGAGGTTTGGGTCTCTTTGGTGGATTTGGACTCATGCCCCTGTTTAAGTAATGTGCTTATTCTAATGGTACACTATGCTATAGTAACCCATGTTTTGTATTTCTCACCAACCTTTAAGAATTCCTTCAGAGGAAATAGGGTCATAGTTATTCATGCAATAAATATGCAGATGCAAGCATCAAAGTCTTGATTTTTTTTCAGAGCTGAACCGCAACTGAGACAACTACAAAGAGAATATGCTGAGCTACAGGAAAGGAAATCTTCCTTGAGGCAAACAATTGAATTAATTACTGATTTAAAGGAGCTACAGCAAGACTGTTTGGATTATAGAGAACTAAGCCCAAAAGAAAAAATGGTAGTAAGTACATATGCTGCATGTGTTTCAGTTTTATTAGTTTTTATTTTAATTTATGAAATTTATTTATTAACTTCTCTTATATTAAGTAGCAATATTTTGTTAAATGTCTTTGTGGAAGCAGCTTGAGAATCACTGCTGAACTGTACTGTAGTATCGCACTTGGTTTTTTGGTCTCATGTTAGAAGCTGAAGTATTTCAGGGAGGATTCTGCTGCCTTGCTCTCAGTGTCCAGGAATTCAAAGGACATAGAAACGAAATACTTGTCCTTAGCTGTAACTTTTTTATAGAAATTGAAGATTAACAGTGAGACAGAAGTAATAAATTTCTTCTGTTGTTACTGTTCAAAAGCAGGGAAAGCTCTGGTGCTTCCATGTAAGATATTTAATGCTAAGAACAGTGCAGGTATTTCATAACCAGAGTAACTTCTCGTGTAGCCTTAGAACTTCTCCCCGTTGTAGCCACGGGTGTGGTATTTTCTGTGGACAAGGCTTACACACCTGCCATGTGTAAGGGAAGGTCACGATCTCACACGTCAGAAGATGCTCTAATTTTGGCTGTTGTTCACTTTTAGAAGTCATGTTGTGCCATTTTAGACAGAGGAAAAATAAATACTGATATGAAAGTGATCTTTCCAAGAGTTAAAAATGTTGCTGTGCAATTTTATTTCCTTGTCAACAGTATGGAACTTCCAGCCTCCCTGCTCTTCTGGTGGAGTCTCGGAGAATTCTAGGAGCAGAAAGGCACTTTGAGAGTATCAATATGAAACTGGAAGAGGCTCTGGCTGTACAAAAAGAGAAGAGATCAAAGAACAATTAAGTGTCTTAAAAAGACTGACATTCAGTAGGAACAGTTATTCAGTTATTAGAAGTGTCAGTTCTTAAAGGTTGTTTCATCATTGTTACTCTATTTTGTTTCAATGCTTAAAGGAAGGCAATGTTTTAGTTAGATTGTATCTTTTGTCAAGTAGTCTCAGAATGTCAATGAAGTAGAATAGCAATCAAAGTTTTAAAGTAATAAAACTTTTCTGTACTCTGTGAACAATGTTAGCTGTTCATCTTGTGATATTAAAGTAATCTTGAGAGGAATATATTCGTAAAGAGAACACAGACTTTGGCTGAACAAAGATGAATAGACAAATCTTTTTATTAAATTTGCATTTGAAATAATAAATTATCTCACCCTGTTTATAGAAATGAAGAAGTACATTTTGTTGGCTTATCAATAAAATTTGGACATGCAACTAACAAAGTAGAAACTGTACAGCAAAGAGCAGTTAAAAATGCTAAGCATTCATGACGAGTTTTTTAGTCCAGTCCTCTTCAGCCCCCTTGTAAATCTCCCACGATCTCCTCGTGCCTGCTGAAGCTCACCCAGGCACTCCATGCTTTGTCTGACAGCCCTGGAGTGGTGCTGGTGAACCACCCTGCAGGATGTTTCACACACAGACACACAAGTGTCATTCAGTGCTGGTCAGGCCTGTGCTTAGCTGCTGCCTTTAGTGTAGGTGTCTTCTTTCCTTAAAGCTTCCACAAGAACTTCATCTGGAATTTCTTCCATGGCATAATTCACACTATCATCTGCAGCTTCAGCTAGTTCCACATCTTCAGCAGCTTCCAGGAAACAGGCATCATCACTTGTGTTTTCCCACTCGCTGTCTGAGAGCAGGAAGTTTTGAGCCCAGCTGTTCTCTGCAGACACTAAGCTTTTGGACAAGTCTGACACATTAGAATGTGCATTTACTTTTCCTTCTGTGTGCCCCCTGTCATCCATTAGTGTGTCCTCTTCTTCCTTTGAGAAACAAGAACACTCCTTACTCTTCATCCCTGTAACTGCTCTGCAAGTTTGACGCCTGTGCCGTCACACAGAACAGATACTGCAGAAAGCTGGCCAACAAGACAAGATTTTCCAGCATGTTCATATATAGATAGCCACATGAACCTGTGGGAGCCTATTTTAACAGGACTAGAAATTTGCTGTTTTTCTAGCACCCTACAAGTAGCCTGTTGAATACAGCTTCATAAAGTAATACAAGGTTAAGACTAACTATAGTGTCTGTTCAAAGATACTGTCAGGACGTGAAAATACAGTTAAATTACACTTTCTATGAAATAACACTAATAGCTATTGATGAGCTGCTTGAGTAGAGCTTAATGTGCCACTCTGCCATATGATATTTAGAGCTGTAAAGTTAAATTTAGAAGTTGCAAAAATGCCAATTCTTACTGCCTAAGCAGTGGAAAAACTCATATGTTTAGGGGGTAGAGTGTACATGCAGTATCAGCTCAGTTGAAATATTCTACCTGGTTGAGGAAACGTGCTGCTTTAATACACTAAAATGGAGAGAAATGAATTTCAAAAATGGGGGGCACTGACTTGTATTTGACTCTGACTGACTCAAATGTTCCCGAACCAGTTCTGTTTTACCTTGCCCAGCATGAAGTCAGCCATGCACAGCAGAGCTAAACTTGGGCAGTTTTTCTGTTCTGCACCTGGAGCGGCCTTGTGGCTTTAGACATTGGGAACTGCTGTTCACATCAGAACAGAAGGAAGTCTTTAGTCCCAGGTGAAGTTAGGCAACTCCAGTAACTTAGCACTGCTGGAGAACTTAAAAATGAATATACAGAGCTACCACACGAGCACAGCTGCTCTGGGGACCTTTTCTATACCACTGTAACTGTGTGGAGCTGTCCCAGCAGACTGGGATGTTAGTGGGGATAGTGTCCAAGGGCTTCCAGAGACTCACAAGAACTTGAGCATCTCAACAGGACAAGAACGTACCTCGTTGAAAAGAGATGGGAGGCATATCCCAGGCGGTAATGGAAAACCTAAATCAAATACAAGGCATTAATTAAAGTTAACATTCCAAAAAGTATTAAGTATAATTGAGATCACAGGCTACGTACTTTGTGATTTGAAGTTTTGTTCTCTGCAGACAGGATCGTGACACTTTTGATACCAGACTTCATTCTTTAGATCTACCAGAATCCTAAGAATGAAATTATTTTGTTTTTCAGTAACAGTACATAAATTAATTCATACAGTAGGAAACTCTAAATGAACAGGTTTTGTTTGCCCTCAGCTATGGACATTGCTTTCCTACTCTTGGCATACTTACTACACACTTGTTTTGTACAATTTTTAGTAAGCTTCAGGTGTCTTTAAGTTGAAAGAAATTTCAACTAACAGACTAACATCTGAAAGTGAAATTTACTCAACTTCATTTCATTAAGATTGAAAGGAAAAGTCATCAAATTAAGATTAGCATATGGGACTTTAAGATAAGATTTTGTTGCTGCTGCTGTTACAGATAATTTCATTATAAAAGCCACATAAAATCACTATTTTCTGTCAACTGATCAGGCCATCCAGCTTTTTCAACTGTGCTTTAGAAACACCAAACTTCAAGCAACTCACTTGAGAAACAGCAAGTTCATCTACCTGTGGGGTTTTTTGAATATCCTTGTTTCTCAAAAACACATTGCTTATGTTTCAGTGATTTTAAATGTTACATAAAATTGTTTTTAAGGTAAAATATTTATACTAATTATATACTGTAGTTCTAATATAATCTAAAAACCTGACTTTCCATCACTTATTTTGCTAAAACTATAGGAAGTCTGAGTCCTGTAGAGTCACTAGCAAAAGTCATCTTGATTCATGTGGCAGGAATGACTTTTCTAAAATGGCAATTCTCAATTATTAAACTGAGAGAGTCATTTTAATAAGACAGGAATGTAATTTAAGATGTACCATAAATTAATTCAAAAGTGGTCTGCTTGCTTTCTTATTTTTCAGCTTTCTAGCTGGGAAGTGTCAAAGCATAGTACTGCTCAATAGCTTTAACACACTCTGACTTTCATGTTATCATCTTTGGGCCCATATTTTGAATACCACGAAGATTAATTCACAGAACTATCAGCAATAAAAGTCCAGTTAGCACAAAGCAAACCCGGGGC
>VZTJ01002478.1:1933765-1981400 GCA_013397795.1 Orthonyx spaldingii | reverse complement strand
GGAAGGAATTATTAAATAGTTTGGGGGTATTTTTTGTAATTAAAACATTATATCCTCACAGAGCAAAACAGCAGAAATTGTAACAGTTGCTGATTCTATCCGTAAGAAGTTTTCCCAGCATTTTTAGAGAGTAACAGTTGAACGGGAAAATAAATAAAGCTGTTTTAACTGAATAGTAAAAGAACATACATTATGTTGTTACTTTTGTGAGCCCTTCCAATATTTTCACACCAACGGTAACCAGAAATATCATAAATAAGTAGTTCTTTGAGAGAGAAGTAACTCCATTGTCGTATCCCTGAGGGGAAAAAAAATTCTTTAAATTCTTTAGAAATCGTGCTGCAGAAGACTCATTTGTAAATAGTAAAGTGGTCTCTTTACCTCCTTGTAGCCCATCTTTATTAACCAAAGAACGAACAAAATTATCAATTTCTGGATATGGCGAACCCTGGTAACCTTCCATGGGATCTGTCAAACCAAAGGCCACAAACGCTGTTAGAGGGTTTGCCACTGAAATATGTCATTGTAACACACTTTTAGACCACAGACAGAAAATGTACATGAATCACACCACACCCTTAAATAAAACCAGGGATAATTCCACTGTTACTTCCTTGTGGATGTTGAAAGTGCTACCCCCACCCCCAAAGTGCAGCAGGAACTGGAACAAAGCAAGACAGAGGGGGGTCAGTGGCATTCAGGTGCTGCAGAGCATCCTTCAGTGCAGATGGACTCTGCTCCTGCACAAAGGCAGCTGAAGAAGGGCCCTCCTGGAAGTTATCAGGTGTACAAGTCACCGAACATCTAAGTTAAGAGTACTTTTTTTCTGTGCAGTAGAAAAGGATTGAGGTACCTCTGCTGCTTCTTGTAGTTTTACTGTTTAAATAAGCAGACATTTTTCTCTCCTCCTCTGAAAAGCCAGATGACAGGACTTTTATGTCCTCACTCGCTCTGAAGAAGGGAGAGAATACAAAGGAAAACGTGTGATTCTTACAGCATTAACACAGTACAACATAACTCACTGGAACACCTCACAGGAGGGATGGCACAACATGACACAGCCCTGGGCCCCGGGGTGGGCCGGGAGACCTCCAGAGGGCCCTGCCAACCTCAACCAGCCCGGGATTCACTGTGCACCTCTCCCTGTCCCTGGAGCACTTGCCCTGACTCCCACCACAGGGCGGGGGTTCCTCCCCCCCAGCCACAACATTTGGTTCCTGGCCAAAGTCCCAGAACCCGCGCAGGTAACGACTGCTGATCCACACTCCTGCAGCAGGGTGTGCTCTAGATGTAGGATTTATGCAAATATACCCTTTGAAAGGTTTCAAATTTTTTTTTTCTCTCTACAATGAACTGCTTTTCCTTGCTATATTGCTAACTGGAAGCCAGATGATCACAGAAGTCTAAATTCAACACAGCAGAATTTCTTGTCCATATTTATAGTGGATTCAGTCAATGATCTGAATACACTACGTGGTTTATTGGCATCAGTTCAGGATAATGAACATTTCAGGATATAAAACCTGAAGTCAGAACAAATACATGCTTTCAATAAAAAATATGATACTATTTCAATGTTCTTTCTGCTACAGCAATGATTAGGATCTTCTTAAAATAAGTTATGATACACCAGAGGTTTAGATTAGATATAGAAAGCTTGATTATTGTCGGTACGAGTACCCAGCCTAAGGAGGTGTCTGTACCAAATGGGAAATCTGGTATGCAAGAAAACACAGACAGAAATCCTTTTTATTTCTTATCGTACTTTGAAAAATATTCAGACTTCTCGTATTTTACTAACTAGAAATCTCAAAGTTTTGCTTCCAGAGCTACACAGAATCTGATCACACTTAATAATGGCTATGTTTTGGTATTTTGAGTGTGTATAGAGAAATGAGGCAAAATTCAGAAGCTGTACCACATTTGAAGGCAGGTTTAACAAAAGAACAGGACTCCAAAATTTTTTTCTTCAAAACCAATAAATTCCACTAGGAACTCCTAAATTACACTGTAACAATGTTAATGGAATAATTACTCATTCATAATAGTTATTTGTAACTGCTGCAGGAGAATTATCATTAAAATAAGTATTTTAAAAGATTGTAAATTTGACTGGAATTAAGTAATTACCGAATGTTGCAGATTAAAGAGGAAAGAAAATATGCTTCTTCCAAGGAAACATCCTTTTCACAGTTGGGGATAAACTTATTATCCTCTGCTATCTTCAGAATGACGTTCTTTCCTGCTTTTGATGACTTATACATCCGGAAGTTTCTATTCTTTGTATAAACTCCTACAGGAAAACAGATATTTCTTAACATGCTAGGATTTAAGATACTGAGCACTTGTAAATTAAACAATTTTCCTTAGGCCCAGCTAAGAGTCTACTGAATGGACAAAAACAGTTACTGACTGGCTCACATCCCACAGAAGAAATGCAACAAAGCAAGATCATGCACGCACGCATGTACACTTTTATGTTACAGAAGAATTAAGACAAATGCTCAACATCTCTACACAGGCGTTTTAATCAGTCTGACATTATAATTATTAAAAGTTTCCCTTCAGTACAAGAAATTGGTGATTTCACAATAACTTTGTGAAATACAACTGAGCCCAAAAAGCTGCACAATTATTTTAACCAGAAAGAACTTAATCAAACTTTCTGTTTTCTGTAGACTGCTTCACAAGTTTTCTGAAGCATGTATCAGGAAAGCTTAATTCCAATCTCAAAAACAAACAACAGAACAATGAACAGGTATCTTAAACATTGCATAATCTATCTAATAATTGATTGAGAAGGTGAGTTTTATTTGCAGGTTGCATTTGATTTTCATGAAAAGAACTTACAGAGCTCATACAAGAACATCACAAAGTTTTTTGTCACTGCAGCCTCATGATGTAATTCAGTATTTCAGCAATTTTGAGGTAATGTGTATAACAAATATTGAGGACAGTTAATTTTCGGGAAACTAACATCAAACTCGTAAAAGGTGAAACAGAAAACAAATTGTTTTAATTTCCATTTATGAACATGCTTGAAAGAATTTTGAACAGTAGGTGAAAGCAATCCTTCTGACTCAGTAACAGAGAAGCCTACTATAGCCAACTTTGGGATTACATTTCAGTAGATCAGACATACTAAGAGGCCCACAATAAAGGTGATCCTGAATTCCATGAAAATAATTTGAAGGAATGGAGGTTTTTCAGAAGAGTCTGAGGAAAAAGCCCAAGGTAAAGTCCTGAAGTGTGTAACATATTGCTGTGCAAAAGCGTGCTAAGCTGTTCTCATTTCCCTGAGACAAGGCATGAAGACGGGTGGAACTTTCAAACTTTAGTTTGATATGGATGTTGTGCTCCTGGAGATTTGTAACATTTTAGTACCATGGACAGGCTAAGCCCAGCTGGGTCATGAAGTGCCCAACCCAAAACTTCATTATTCCATTCACTGAAACCTAACAGCTGCCATTCCAGACAGGGAGAGAAGGCTCAATTCATACATGTAGAAGAATACAGAAAGCCATGCCTGTGAGACTTGTTCCATTATTATGCAGCTTCTAATTCAACTGAAATAACAAAAATGCAATATATGCTATCCTCTTTTAATCCAAATGGGAGCACTAAGTCCTTAAGGGGAAAAAAAGAATTAGTCTTGTGTTGCAAGAATTCTTTTAAACTTCAGAACAAAATAATTAAATGTAGTAATATAAGAAGTTCCATAGACCATGAATCTAAGGTTCCTTTAAAGTACAGCATTTATGATCACAGTTTCAGCACATATTTAAGGTCTGATCATAGGGACAACAGTAAGAACACCACTGTTCTCTCTGTAGTCAAGGATTAAGGAACATCTCATTGTTAAACTTTGTTGCATCCCAAAGAAGTTTAAAAACACTTATAGTTACCTAGATCCACAAAAAGTTGCCTGTTGCCTTCTTTATCGTTTACTATCAGGAAGGAAAAATCCAAACTTTCTCCCTGGTGTGACACTTCCGTATCCTTTGTTTTGTGAGCAATGGCTGGCCAGTCTTTAGAAGCATCTTCAACAGCTGTGAGGTTTGTCAGAGAACCATCTAATCCAGCTCCTTTTGCAGAACACTGGAAAACATGCCCTGCTTCTTCTGTTGGAATCACAGCAGCCCTACTCTCCATTAATCTTATGGCAGGCTGCAAAATGGTTCTCACAAAGTTACCTTGAAAACAACCAAAAAAGGCCAGAAGCAGGTAACGTCATTTATGAGTCAAGAAAGAACTTAGAGAGTTTCTGTGCAAGCATTTTTCACAACAGTCAAAATGGAAGTGGTTGAAGTTCAGGGTCTTTCTAGCCCTTCTGGATTTTTGAAAAGAAATCTTTCAACCAGCCCACTGTATAAAGTGGTTCTGGTCAGTACCTGAGAAACAAATGCCTTGCAAGAATTTGTACTAAATGTCTTTTAAAAAAAAACCCTAAATATTAACAAGCTCAGATTTAGGATTCTGAAATGGTTGTGATTGTCCCCCTCACTACTGCTTTCCCCAATTTCACTTTCAGAATGATTGAAACGTTTACTTACAGCTTCATGGTGTATTTACTGATGGAAGAGCTTGACCAAAGCTCAAACTCAAAGAACAAATTACTTTCACAAAAGTATTTTGTAATGACTTTTCAATCTCCCAGTATTGTTATTCAACTCCCATCGTATCTCCAGGCTCTGCTAGATGGTAACCACAGACAGACAAATAAAAACCATGGCCAAATTACTTCCAGGGAGACAGCAAAAGAATAGAATAAATACAGATGTGGGGAAAAAACCTATGAAGTGGAAGGAATAGAGGCAAGGATGACTCTGCAGCTGTTGGATGAAGCCTCCATGGGGAACATGAATGAATATGAAATCCTGTTCCTCCCATGCTACATATCAGCAGAATGACTCATCATGTCAAGCATCAAAATCATCATCCTCATAATTCATTACAGGGCCACTGGGGCACACAAATGAGTCAAGACAATCCTAAACTGGCAATTCTCTGTGTCGGAGTTGCCATACCCAAGAAATCCCAGCTTACATCAACAATTAAAATTGCTGTCAGCTTTCTCTTAATCATGATTATGCACAGGTGGCTTGAAATCATCTTTCTCCTGCCTTTTTGACCCTGTGCTGAGCAGAAATTAACTGTATATAGAGCAAATAACAGTAGCTTTAATTGTTAAGACTGACATTAATAGGAAAATTAAGGAGTCACGGACTTGGTAGTTTCATAGAAACCAGAATTTTTGTAAATAAAACATACAGGCACCAAAAGGTAACATTTTTGCAAACATACATGATAATTATAGGAAAAGAAAGTAGAATATGAGAAAAAACATTGCTTAATGAAACATACAGTAATGTCTTCTGGGAATACATACTTGTTTTCACATATAATTCCATTAAAATAAATAGTCAAATGTGAGATGGCACTGTATAATGTCAAAACCTCACCTTTTACTTCCAGGTGTAAGAGAAACTTACCAACATGAGTATTATCCTTAAATACAGTCTTTTCGGGTAGGAATATTAAGTGCCGACTAAATTTTTCATCAGTACTGGAATCCAGGTTCAAGACATCTTTTGATGAACAATTTACATCATAAAGTTCTTTTAATTTTTGGCTGACAAGCTGAAATTATAAACATTTATTATGTTGTTTTACTCTAGCATTTTTAGTAGTTGTATCTATAAAACCTAACACAAATTCAGATTCTACATTTTTTTCAAGGTCTTTTTTTTCTCCTCCTTTTGAGCATACAATTAATTTAATTCAAACTAACCCATACCAAGTTTTAACCAAGTTTGACATTGACTGTATTTCCTTAAATATGCAAGTCACTTAACTAACAGTGATAAGCTGAGCAGACTTTCAGTTTCTCAGGTCAAAGTCTAGTTAGGTGGCTGTACCCTGCAGGCTGCTTTCTACCACAAAGCAGTTCACACCCACAGTGACAATGTTTGTAATTCAGGCTCAGCAGAGTGGAAGATGGAGGCTACCACGGTTATAAAGGACTGGTGAGCTAATTCACTGGTATGATTTAGCTAATTCATTGGTGTGACCCAATGAACAATAACTAAGCAGAAAACATATTTCACTCTAAATTAGCTCTGAAAAAACCTTCTATAAGCTAAACTAGTGATTACTCATGTTTAGGACTGGGACTCAGAATCTAAAGATCTGGCAGCTTTGGGCTTTAGCAGTTCAGATCCCTCACCCAGTAAATCCAGAGTCCTCTTCTTAACCTGAGGAATCTCTACATTTCAGAATTGATCCACAATGGAAAAACCCCTCCAGATTCTGTATCAGTGAAGGGTGCTTCATGAAAGAATGGCCTCAATAATCTTCCACTTTCTTTCATTTCTAACTGTGGACATGTAGGTGACAAGTCTCATCAACAGACATCAACTCACAATGAGATTTTATTAAAACAGAAGATACTCTTCTCAAAATCTGCTGGTTTTTCCAACTCTGTCATATTGAACTTGCAGAGAGCTCATTTTCCAAAAAAAATTGCAATAAAATGGAAAGGGTACTATTTAATACAATTGATAATTAGCAAAGGTATTTAATTTTAGGTACCAAATTGGTAAATCCAGTCACATGATGTGCTCTACATGATCATTTAATTCAGTTATAACAAACTGTCATATAAAGAAACTTTCAGGAGGGATTCATCTAAGCCTTGATATACGACTGCACTATTCAGCAAAGGGAATGCACTGAGAAATATATGAATGGAACTTTTATTGATACTAATTTAAAGAGTATCTAAACATTCCTTCAGTTTTACAGCTTTGAAGCGGCAGAGCACGTAACACAATCTTCAAAACTAAACTTACCATATCAGTAAACTTACCGTGAATACAAACAGTCCAACAGCCATACTTTTGTCTCTCAATTAAATTTTTTGTTTCTCACTTTGATTAAACCCTTGCTTTAATTAAAACAGTACTTTTAGTTAATTAAAAATAACCACTGGGTCTACAATTCTTTTAATTTTACTATAGCATAATCAAGATAAAGTGGTAAATACTTTGGTTTCATTTTAAACTAACAACAAACTCAAATTAATGTACAACATGACTTGGCTCCAGTTTACCTCAATTAACTTCATGACCATACTCTTGCCATCTGCACCAGGATTTGCTGGTTTGTAAAACTCCAAATCAAAATAAAGTTTGCAAGCATCTTTTTCAGGAATTACTTCATAGCAATGCATAAGACTCGTTTTGTAACCTTTGCTAAGGAAAAACAAAAAGAGATCACAACCTCTCATGATAAACATTATGAGCATGATAAACAGGCTTATCAGTTGCAAACAAGGATCTCACATATTTTATTCTGCAAACAACCACCCATATTGAAAAAATGTAGTAGCCCTATAATGCTTTGAGAAATTTGTAACTAACATCAGCATCAAATATCAACAAAGATTATTTGTCTGGCCTAGAATTTAATTTTGTAAAGTATTCCATGCCCCCCCCAGTCTTACAAAACATACAGAAATGTTGTTCAGAATTTAAGGAACTATGAAAACTACAGTAAAAAACTTAAGTTATCACTCATATGTCTTTAGTACAAACAAAGAGATTATACAGAGTTTTTTCTAACTAAATTAAAAAATAATCTCATCGTCAATTTGAGAAAAAAAAAATCAGGCTTTATGTATAAAAACTGACTCAGATTACTTTTACTTCATAGCCAAATGTTTTACTGTAAAACAAACAAATGGGAGAAAAAGTTCAGCACGTGATCAGATTGTCAGTACTTGGAACTACTTCATGCAAATGCAAACCCATAAATCAGTTACCAGACACCTGCATTAATGCCCACTGACACTGCTGCATGACCAGCCGGAGAAATGTGTTTTTGTCATGTGTTGGTGTGATCCCCTGAGGAAAGCTGAGAGCAAAAGCAAATCTACTGCTATTAGATTTAAGTTCAACAGAGTCCTTAATTCACAGGAAACAATGGCAACTTTCTACTCAAAAGGAAGTTGAAACTCATTACAGAATATATTGTTCTGTCCTTATGAAGATTTTTCCCATTGCCAAGATGAAACCTCAGGCAGCCATTCCAGCTCTGTGCCGCTCAGAGCAGCAGATGGCTCCTGGGAATACCTATCCAGTGACAGCTCTTGACAGGTAGGATATCCAGTACACCACTATCTTTTACTAACACACAGGG
This sequence comes from Orthonyx spaldingii, assembly GCA_013397795.1. NCBI lineage: Eukaryota > Metazoa > Chordata > Aves > Passeriformes > Orthonychidae > Orthonyx > Orthonyx spaldingii. The sequence continues at coordinate 1,973,201 of VZTJ01002478.1, read as the reverse complement.
TACCTTCTCAAATACTCACGTGTAATAATGCCAAAGCTCTATGTATGTTGTCACAAGGTAAAACCTCTGTCCACTCTGTGTGTTCTTTTCCAAAGCAAATACATGAACATCCTTTTTAAATTAAAACATTGAAGTTTTTTTGTTAGTTTTATTCAAAGAACCAGTTTAAATCTTCAGAAGTTCCTACTTGGCATCAATTAAATGTGAGCAAATACTGGAGAACTATAAACAGATCACTTATCCTTTTCCAAGCTCAGTAGCATCTAATTTTAATTTAGAACATCATTCCAATTTCAGTTACATGGCTAAAACTTTGAAGCTTTTCTTTGCTGTGCATTAATGTAAACTGTTTTCTCTGTAAACTCTTGTTTTTTCTGATCAGTGGCAAGTGCATCTAAAGGGAAGAGGAACAACGTTCTGAAAGGAGCAGCCTCATGGACATGATGGCAGTATAAGCTTTACGGCAAATATTCTTCAGACATTATGTTGTTTAGATCCAAAAATGGAAATCTGAGAAGAAAACAGAAAAAAACTACTGCCAAGCCAATGAAAACCCATTTTGGAAAACAGGCTGTCAGGATTACTTAAATACCTGAAACAGCATGGAGAAAAACACAATACTTTCTTTAGCAATAGCTATAAATTGGAAAAGTATTAAACTGGAAACAGAGGATACCTTTCACACAATATTTATTTGGCCAATCACTTCTAATCATCTGAACTTGCTACTCAGATGCTACTGGAGAGTTGTATTGTTTTTATTTAGTCTCTGCCTCTTCTTTATCTTTCTTCCTCATTTTTTTCCTCCTCTTTCTTCCTAGTCAATTCTCACTACCTTCCCATTCTCCTGCCCACCAGCTTGTTCATCTTGAGAAGGAACAAATTTATCACTACAATGTTACCAAAAAGCACTTTTACTGTTCAAAGTTAACATCACATATCAACTTCTATGTTAGAACAGAATTAGTACTTAGAGATACCTCCAGTGCAACAAGACCTACATAGACAAAAAAAAAATACTTGCTGTTTCAGGACTGGGAAGAAAAAGATATTGCAAATTGATAAAGACTTCCCTGCCCACAACAATTTTAAATGATGTTTAATCTTGAAAGTATAGAAAGAGTGGAGCCTAACCCATACCTCTTTGCAGGTTTTTATGTAAGTAATAGCTTCAGCCTGTCGAGCAAATATTTTCCAAACAGAGGATGGCATAGAGGGTTTGGACAGTCTTGGTCTATAAACTGTAGGAAGAGGGTTTCTTTCATAGTGAGATGCTCGTTCTTCCACTTTCTTCAGTCTTTCTTGCCATTTTCTCTTCATTTCTCCTAAAGAATTACAAATAGTCCAATCAGTATCAATCTGTTTGCAAGGGAATTTTAATTCTAATATATCCTGTACTTCTCACTGCCTTTGATTCTGGTTTTGTTGATATGATTTATTAATTAACTGGGAGTAGCCAATATTCAAAATCAACATCCAACCTTGCTATGATAGTCATTTTAATATTAAATCTCTCTACCCTGTTTTGGAAGTATAAGAGCTTCATACTAGCACTATCAAAGACAAAGACAACAGAATAAAGACAGTAAGAGAAGGCCTAGGAGGTTTCACTTTTGCCTACAGAATGGTATTACACTCCTCAAAAAGTACACAAACTGTTGACTAGGCACATAGCATTAGTAAGGAGTAAAAAAATACTATTTTTTTGCTTTATGTTTGGGGAGACAAATGAGATAATTAACTTGTATGGGTAGTACAATACTTGAGTTCATAGTAAGAGTTAAGACTTCAGTGACTCTAGCTCTGAGCTCTGTATCTCAAAGTGAAAGAACTGAAATCCAAAATGAGGGCTCCATTCTCCACTGCCAACCTTTGCTATTGATCAGTAACACTTTCACCTGCTTTAAAAGCTGTACTATTCACAACCTTGAAATAGCAATCTTATCTCTTTTCAACAAATAGAACTATGCAATAACTCTCACTATCTTGTAACCTTTAAGCTTCTAGTTCCATAAAGTAATCCAAATGCTGTAATGTAGTAAAGCATAAACACACATATGTACAATTATCTGTAAGTAGGACACCTGTAAATCAGTAAAAAGCACTGCCAGGAAACTGTGAAACAGAAGAAGAGAGGCAAGAAGTAACAAACATGAAAGGGAAACTTCTTGTTTGGCCCAGCATAACCACTTGGTTCTCCTAACAGCCCCTGGATTGCAGTGAAAGATAAAAATGAAACTGACTGTACTCACAAGTATTCAAACCTTTAGCAAGCTTGATCCACAAGGCGAACTGAAGTATTTAAATATTCTTGTGGGGCCCTGAAGCCCAAATTTTAGATCTTCTCATCTCCCCCTCTAAGTTTTCCACAGCAGAAGTTCCTGGACACTTACATTTCTGCCCACTCTTCTAAGCCTGCCAATGTCTTGATAGTCAGTGCCTGTGTCAAGTCTAAGTAACAGAATATTTTTTCCCTAACAGGGGTCAAACATTATCTCTATTGGCCTTGTCCATCTTCTGAGCTGTGCATTTTCTTCACTCCCTTTCTATGCTCTTAGTTTCTTCTCTGGGAATGAAAAGTTAGATTATGGACAGCAATCAGCATTTCTCAGAAGTGCTAGCAAAACTTTCAGTTTCATTTTAGTGCTGTTGGCTGTAAATTAACTGGGTGCAAAAGACATCCCTACATCAGCGCTTTCCCACAAGGTAACCATTAAAAAAGGAAAGTGAAGAAGAAACCCCATAATTCTCTATTAATTTTCAACTTTCTAGTTATACCATGATGTATTTTTGCAGAAACACAGCTGGGAGGATACTGAACCTGGGAGAAGATTGATGACCCTTACTTTAAACTGAAACCTATCATAGTTCTTGCAGTCCGAACATTCGGATTCGCAGCAGTCCAGCATGTCAAGTCCTTTCAGGGTAACTTCAAATTCTGTGTGAACTGTAACACATTTACTTAGAGCACATACAATTTACACTTACAGACCAGTGTTCTGAGTTCACTGGGAAATTCCCACTTCATCTTCCTCTCTTGTGTCCCACCAGAAGTAAGGGCAGTACTTATTTTTGCTTGACTTGACAGAAAAAAATTTTGTGATCAACATGTTTGGACTTCAATGTTACTGACTCAGCAGGATTACTGCATGGAGAGCCTGGAAAAATGTCTTCTGAGCAATGACTTAAAGAACTTGCTGTTTCGTTTTCTCTATTTTGTGGAAGACTACTTCCCTGTTTATTTCTCATGATAATGACAAAACATACTATCCACACCTGCTGACAACTGAAGCCGAGACATGCAAATCAACTGATACTCAAAATAACACGACGACACTTGTTTCCTGGCTGGTGTGTATCATGCAACAGAGATCTGTGGCAGACTTCATGGTCTTCGACACAAATAAATCCATGAGATTTTCTCCCAGCTGCTGATTCATTCTCCTAATGTGTTGGAGAACACGTTAAATTCCTTAGCATTAGTGCAAATTAGCTTAGCTCTCCTTACGCTGAGCTGATGAGTGGCATACCAACAAACACAACTCATCTTCCCTCAATGACAACAAGGAGCAACAAATTTTCATCCTGTCCTCCTAATAGAGGAAGTGGCCTCTACAATCACAGAATGGCTCAGGTTGGAAGGGACCACAGTGGGTCACCTGGTCCAACCTCCCTGCTCAAGCAGGGTCATCCCAGAGCACTTGGCACAGGATTGTGTCCAGTCGGTTCCTGAGCATCTCCAGTGGGGGAAGACTCCATAACCTCTCTGGACAATCTGTTCCAGTGTGCAATCTGTTCCTCAAATTAAGATTGCAAGTGCAAAACTCAGTATATCAGACCTGGTGCTAAGCCCTCAAAAAGTAGGTTAGTACCTGTTATGAGAAGCTGGAATACATCGTTTCCAATGTTATCTGACTTCTGCTACTGAAGGTCGATGTACAAATATGAAACCAACTGAAAGTTGATGATGAAGCCAAAATCAGCCCTCAGCTTCAGAGTGCTGTTGCGCAGGGCAGGTCTGTGGGCAGCCAGGGGCATTTGCCATGCAGGTGGGCGAGAACCCTGCCCGAAGGGAAGGTCCTGCCACGGTACAGGCCAGCTCACCTGCGGGGATCTCACTCATTGAGGTCTGGAGGTGGCTGCTTGTTTGGTAATTGTGCCCACAGATTACTCTAGCCAGTCATTTCCTTTACAAACCACCATTCTGTCAGAATCACAGAATATTCTGAGTTGGAAGGATCATCTAATCCAACTCCTGGCCCTGCACAGGACCATCTCCAAGAGTCACACCATGTGTCTGAGAACATTGTTCAAATGATTCTTGAGCTCTGTCAGGCTTGGTGCTGTGACCACTTCCCTGGGAGTCTGTTCCAGTGCCCAACCATCATTTGGGTGAAGAACCTCTTCCTAATATCCAATGTAACCCTCCTCTGACACAGCTTCAGGCCATTCCCTCAAGTTCAGTCACTGGTCACCACAGAGAAGAGATCAGTGCCTGCCCCTCCTCTTTCCCTCACAAGGAAGTTTTAGACTGCAATGAGATTTGTCCTCAGTCTCCTGTTTTCCAGGCTGAACAGACCAAGTGACCTCAGCCACTCCTCATACAGCTTTCCCTGAAGGCCCTTCACCATCTTCCTTGCCCTCCCTTGGACACTCTGTAATAGCTTTATATCCTTCTTATATTGTGGTGCCCAAAACTGCACACAGTATTTAATATGAGGCCACACCAACACGGTGTAAATGGAGCAGAACGACACATTTGTTTCAGTAGGCAGAGGAACTCAAGCAACAGAGCAAACCTGACACGGTTTGGGTTACACCATTCACACCCAAGAGCAGCAAGAGCAGCCGTACCCGGCTCAGGGCTCAGAGCCCTCAGGGCGCGGTGGCTCATCAGTGTCGCCCCGTGTGGCCCGGCCTGGCGAGCCCCGCCGGAAGAGGAAAGCAAAGCAGAGCGGAGCGGAGCAGAGCGGAGCAGCCACCTCTTGCCTCCTCAGTCAGGCCTCGCACGGCTCCCTCGGCGCCGGGAGCCGCCCGCAAGCGGGGCCCGCCTTCCCCGCGCCCCGAGGCCGCTCCCGCCGGCACCGACTCACCGCCCGCTCGCCGCCGCCATTGGCGCGGGACCGCCCTGCGCGGGGAGGAGCCGCGGCGCCGGGCGGGGAGGGCCGCACAGCTCTGGGGTTCTCTCGCCGCCCAGCAGCGCCCAGCCGAGCCGGGCTTAGGGGACGGCGGGTCGGAGCGCGGCGAGCAGGCGGGCGAGCCGGTGGGTGGCGGCGGTGCCGGGATGCCGAGGCGGCGGGGCCGAACAAAGCGGGGAGGGAGTGGAGTGGACCGGGCTGTGGCTCTCCAGGTCGGCGTGGCCGCCCGCATCTCTCCTGGAGGAACTGGGCTGCGGGGAGCGGGAGGGGAGCCGCGTCTGGCTCGGGGCGGGCCCGGCTGGAAACGGCGCTCCCCCGGCCGCCCGCGGGGCTCCCGGCACCGCAGGCCCGGCGGTCGGTGGGTGCTGGGGGCGGATGAGCCCCGGCCTTGCCCGCAGGCCCGGCGGGGAGAGAGCGCCTGCGGTGCCGTCCCAGCGCCCGCCGCTTCCCCTGCCCGCGGGCAGAGCGCGGGGCCGCAGGTAGTCGCTTTCCAGAAGCCTGAGGGAGCCAGCTTGTTCCCTTTCAGCCTGTTTTTGTGGAGAAGCCGCCGAAATAGACGGGAAGAAGGGTGGTGGGGGGGGGGGGTGGGGCGGGGTGGAAGGACGCTTTAGTTCTAAGCTGCTCTCTAGTGTCCACTCGGTAGATCATTAACCGAAAACACGGGGTCAGAATCTGGGTTTGGACCGACGAAAAGCGTGCTGGGGTCCTGGCAGCCACTGTGACTAACTTTTGCTAGCATGTAAAAGGCCCTGCTCGAGGTGTGTTGTGTCCTGTTTGCTCCCTGCTGGGCTGAAGGATAGGGCTGGCCGTCTGTAGTCTTCTACCCTGCAACTCAGTTCTCTCCTTCAGGTAATCTGCTTGTCAGCTGGTAGGTTTCAAACTTACGTGCCATGCCCTTAATGTTAAGGAACCTGATACGGCTGTGGTTAATAGGTACAGGTGAATTAATAAAGCAAGGGTCCCATCTACACTCGGAGTAATTTCAGCTGATTTTGTAGCTTCAGGCTGAGTACCTAAAAGTCTGCTTGCTTTTGGAAGATCAGAATACTGGCCCAGTGTCAGGGCTTTTCAACAGCTACATCCAGACCAGAAGAAATGTGAAGAGCTGTCACAGTATGCGCCTGCTTCCATCGGTGGTAGCAGTATTTAGTAGGGCGTAGTGTCACACAGAAAATGTAATGGTATATTTCAAACATTTTTCGGTTTTTTTTCATATAGTCAGCTTCTATATTTTTATTACGTTATTAATCAGATAGTTACTATTTAGCGTTATACATTGTAGAGTGGAAAAATTGTGATTTGTAAGTCTGCATTAGTATCTTGATGTCATGTATATGTTCATATGCAAAAAATATCTTCTTGAATGCTTGACATTTTCTCTTGCAGTCATGTGAGGTGGAAAACTGCCCTTTTCTAATCTTTAAGGAGATATTTTACAATACTGATGCTTGTTTTGAACATGTGACTTAGTAGTGCTACAGTCGTTGCTATGTAGTGTCACTGAAACCGTGGGAAAAACAAAAACCCTACAACAACATCTTAAGAGAATGAAGGCATTACTTTATTTCTGACCAGGATGTGCAACAGAAATTAAACACATAGCCCGGGTGTGCGGAGAAAATCATTCTATGACACATGAATGTTACCAGATTTTTAACAAACTTTTTACAGTCAAAACCCATAGAGATTCATAGGTTCAATGTTCATTGGTTCTAAGTTAGCAGTTCTTAGTAGATGATTTCCTATGGGATCCGGATGATGTTAATTAAGTCTTCACTCCTTGATTTCCCTATCAGTTTTTTCCGGACCAGGTGTCTCCAGCCATGCCAGGGGGCAGCATCTGGAGTAGATGGTCGTTGATGTTTGCTGATGGTCGTTACCTTTTTGGGTATCTTTTGGGCTACTCCCAGACTTGTTGAGATGTTAAGCTTATCAGGCCTTACCTAGCAGAACAATACCCTAAAAAAAACTTTAATTCTCTTCCCCCAGGGCAAAGGCGAACAAACTTGTCTAAATGTACAAAATAAAAATTTTAAACTTGGTATATTTTCCAATAGTAGTGGCAGATATATACCGAACATGTGTTGTCTCCTGTGGTTTGCATATTTCAGGATACAGTTGGTAACTAAAGACAGTTTAGTTATTTGCTTTCTCCCCTGTCTGAGAAGCTTTGGTATTATTTTTATCACCATACCATTCATTTCTCTTGTTGGTTCTCATTTCACATAACTATTGCTTTAAAAAGAAGCCTGATGGTTCTCATGGCAGGGGTGACACATGATGATATGAATTTATTTTCATTAGGTCCAGGTAGCATAAGTAAATCCAGGCCGGAATGAAGTAAAAAATTGTTCTATTATTTTCCTGTCAAAAGAAAAGCATTGGAACAACTGCATTTATGTAGGGAAAAAAATATTTTTGCTGTAGTTGCTGTACAGAGAGAGACACTGGTCATTTCTTGGTAGCTTGCAGAGCATAGCTTTGGATCTTTTTGAACCACTTTATTTCTTACTGTTTGGTATATGTAAAGATCGTTGTAGCATCATCTTTATATTTACTGTCTCTGTCTCATATGTTTAAAAAAAATTCAGACAAAATATTGTAAAATCAGCTCCCTAAAATCTACAGAATATATTTTGCTAGATTATAAAAATGCTGTTGCTCTTCTCAAGTACTTGTTTTTTATATTTCCTCACCGTTGAAAGCTTGTTTTACCTAAGCTTTCAGAGAAAATCATATCAAAGAGCAGAATAAAAATTTGTAATTAAATTTTTAAAGCACTGTCGTGATTTCTTCCCCCCCCCGCACTTCCCCCCACCAGGATGAGCTCATCCTCCACAGGGAAATGCATGGCATCACTGCATTACCTAAAGCAAGATGAGGCAATCCTTAGTTAGNAGATGGTCGTTGATGTTTGCTGATGGTCGTTACCTTTTTGGGTATCTTTTGGGCTACTCCCAGACTTGTTGAGATGTTAAGCTTATCAGGCCTTACCTAGCAGAACAATACCCTAAAAAAAACTTTAATTCTCTTCCCCCAGGGCAAAGGCGAACAAACTTGTCTAAATGTACAAAATAAAAATTTTAAACTTGGTATATTTTCCAATAGTAGTGGCAGATATATACCGAACATGTGTTGTCTCCTGTGGTTTGCATATTTCAGGATACAGTTGGTAACTAAAGACAGTTTAGTTATTTGCTTTCTCCCCTGTCTGAGAAGCTTTGGTATTATTTTTATCACCATACCATTCATTTCTCTTGTTGGTTCTCATTTCACATAACTATTGCTTTAAAAAGAAGCCTGATGGTTCTCATGGCAGGGGTGACACATGATGATATGAATTTATTTTCATTAGGTCCAGGTAGCATAAGTAAATCCAGGCCGGAATGAAGTAAAAAATTGTTCTATTATTTTCCTGTCAAAAGAAAAGCATTGGAACAACTGCATTTATGTAGGGAAAAAAATATTTTTGCTGTAATTGCTGTACAGAGAGAGACACTGGTCATTTCTTGGTAGCTTGCAGAGCATAGCTTTGGATCTTTTTGAACCACTTTATTTCTTACTGTTTGGTATATGTAAAGATCGTTGTAGCATCATCTTTATATTTACTGTCTCTGTCTCATATGTTTAAAAAAAATTCAGACAAAATATTGTAAAATCAGCTCCCTAAAATCTACAGAATATATTTTGCTAGATTATAAAAATGCTGTTGCTCTTCTCAAGTACTTGTTTTTTATATTTCCTCACCGTTGAAAGCTTGTTTTACCTAAGCTTTCAGAGAAAATCATATCAAAGAGCAGAATAAAAATTTGTAATTAAATTTTTAAAGCACTGTCGTGATTTCTTCCCCCCCCCGCACTTCCCCCCACCAGGATGAGCTCATCCTCCACAGGGAAATGCATGGCATCACTGCATTACCTAAAGCAAGATGAGGCAATCCTTAGTTAGACTCAGCCCCATCCTCCAGAGACCACTGCTGTTACCCTGACCCACAGAATACCCTGCTGGTTCAAAGGCTCATTGAGTGCCTAGCAACAAAAGAGATTTCTCTTTGTGCTTGTCTTTTGTTCTTTAAAGGAGTGCAGGTGACTTGGTGCCTGAGGGTACTCAGGAATTGATGGATATTAAAAGTGACTTACAGATTCTGTTCTGAAGATCAAGCATGCAAATTTCACATACCTAATGCATTATAACCAGTTTTTCTAGACAATCCCTATCGCTTCTGTAAAGTCTCTCAGACAAGCTCCAATTGAGATGAAGTAGAGTGCAGACAGCTCTAATACTTCATTAAACAATTAAAACTGTAGGCTGTGAACTAGCCTTGCAGAGGCCTTAGGAAGAAATATTTTTATAATATGGTATTACAAGTGGTGTTTTACATTTTTCAGAAAGAAAGTACTACAGTTTCTTGTAATTGCAGGTTTTGCCAGCTGCTTCCAATTTCATTATTTCTTTGGTGCTGGACCAAGGGCAGCAGAGCTTTACATTTTAAGGTCGCAAAAGGGTCAAGGGGATAAGTCTTAATTTAAGGTCACTTAAATGTTGAAGATCTCTCTTAGTGTTTGCATCTTGCTTTAACATTTATGTTGCAAGAAGCATTCAGTGCTCACACCCTGTCAGATCTGCAGTTTGCTTAATGAAGTCTGCTGCTGTTCAGCAGTTGGAGCACACCTGATGTGAACCCAAGACAGCCTAATGATCCACGTACCCTCCCTCATGATTCCAAGGGTTCATCTGTTGGCCAGAGAGTGGTAGGTTTCCCTGTACTTTGGCTGAGTCTTTCTCCACGTAGCTATTGGTAGCTGGCTCATCTGATAGACAGGAATTGGCCACAGCTCTTGTAGGCACATATTTGCTAGTTTACACTCTCTCCTTCATGTTCTTGCAGAACTTCACAGTGCTAAACAGCTGGGATAAACACCTGGGATTTTAACAGAAGTTGATTGCAGTGCTGATATAGCTACACTGCTGTCAGTACCCCTGCTAGCTGGTTTTGACAATAGAGTTGGCACATGATGCTGTGTTTTTTTTTAATGTGGAGTGGCTGTTTATTACTGTTGTCAGACAAAGAACAAATGAAGGAAGTTAACTATTTCCCTGTCTCTCCTATTAATCCCAGCTGCATTGCAGTGTTTAAGTTGTGCTTTTGCCCATAGTTCTCCTTCAGGAGAAGGAACAGTACAGGTTGCATCAGAATGGTGGGTCAGTCTGGTTGGATCTTTGTCTACAAATTTTGCTCAGCCTGAGAGCTCAGGAAAGCTGAGAACCAAAGCCAAGGATGGTTGTGGTAGGGATGGTTGAAAAAGTCATAGAAACTCCTGGAAGCTGGGCTGTGCTGGAGCAAGAGAGCTTATACCATTCTTGTCAATGAAAGCCCTTCTTTCCAACTCCTGGGGATCAGAAGCTCTGCTCTTCAGTTAGAGCTGGGTGCACACACCAGTTGTCACTGCAGACTAGACTCTGCTGGCAGTGCTGATGTTCCCTGCTCCATAAGACAGAGGGTTGGACCATTGTCATGCCACAGGTCATAGGTGTTTGAATTGCCCTTTGGAGTTGCTTGCCTTTTCCTTCCCATAGGGTACTTTTAATGAATTAGACTTTGAAGTTAGGATGAGTGAATCCAGATTGTGGTGCTAGGTAGCCAAGTTCAGCATTGTAGATTTAGTTCCTGCCCCATGATCCTGTCTTTAGAGTAAATTTCTAAAACATAATGATAGAATGTATTTTAGACATTTTATTTCTAAAATACCAAGCTTGTTTAATACTTTTATAATTTGATTTTCAGGAAATTTCGTATTTGCTGCATTATATAATACATTTGTAAAGTCTGGAATAATTTGGTGAAGAACAAGATTTAATTACATCAGTGCTCTGAAATAGTATTCGGAGTAACGTTGAAGATATTTTGAAGCCACTAAAAGTGTAAGTAAATGTCTTCCTAAAAACAAGTTAATAAGGTTATACATAACCAAATTAGTGCTTCTGATGCATCAGTAATTGTTGACACAAAAATGGGTGTTTGTGTTGTACTAACAAGAGTATAGATACAAAGTTGAGACTTACTATAATAATAATAATATGTGAGATGGCAAATATAGTTTGTCCCAAAGAACCTAAGCCTTAAATAAGAATCTTCATCATATCTGACCAGCAAATCTTGCTACTTGGTCTGGTTACTTATACCTTCATATTTACCATAAATATATCTGCTAAAGTAAGGTTTTGTAAAATTCTTGCCTTGTAATGCCTTCTTTGTTTTTTGAGGTCTCAGCACTTCTAAGCATTTATTACTTGGTCCTATCTGGCGATTTAAATTTCTGATGCATAATTGTTTTCTGAAACTTGAGTTTAAGGTACTTTTGGTAGTATGTTCCATGAGTACACACAGAGTAACACTGGAGGAGGTTTAATGCTTTTAAATTGATTTCTGATTTGGTATCCATTATAATTTATTGTCCTGTGTTCTCATAAAAGTAAGTAGCCCACAGCACAGTGTTTGTTTCATCAACTGTTTAAAGTTACATTGTTGTGGTTTTATTTCATTACTATTTTAATTGCCTTCACATACACTAGTTGAAATGGGATGCAGTGATGTTTCATTTGAAGTGGAAGGCAGAGAAATTATTCATTTACAAACTACTGTGACTCAATTCCTAATCTATGTTAGGCTTTGCACATATTTAATAACTTGTATTGCTTGATTTTGGTTCTTAATTTCTGATGCATGTGGGGACATTGCAATATTTTAAAGATTGTTTTCAATTCGTTTGTCTCTTATCTTGCTTTTTGTAGGCCTTTTCAGTGATGTGGACACAGGGATCTGAAGACTTTTTCCCAGGGTTCTTTTAGAAGGCAATAATTTAGAAAAATATTTCATGTTCTTCTTTCAAATATAAAATGTGTAGGGATTGCTCAGAAATGTTTTAGGGTTTTTTGCCTACTAATATCCTAGGCTCAAGTTACTCTGTGAACTGCCATAATACTTCTGTTTTCTTGCACTTTCAAGCTGATAATTGAAAGCAGTAATGATGGACATAGGAGATGGACCACAACAGGGGGAAGATCTGGCAGATGCAAAATCTATTCCAGGTTTTAAGGGGTAAGTGAGGCACTTTTGGTTTAAGTCTTCAGTTTAAGTCTTGAGACATCTTGTGCTGTAATGGAAGGTGAGAGCCATAGAAGAAATAGTGCTAAATGGAAAAGTTTCAATTATGGTAAATTGCAATAATCATAAACAACTATGAGAGTTGTCCTGACTTTGAAAATACATAGTATGTGACGGAACAGGCCACATGCACGTACAAGGAACTGAAAAGCACAACACTTGAGGTGCAGTTAGGCTTGGTTTAACAGTATTGTCAAGTGCTTAGCTCTGCTTGAGAAGAGCCATCCGTGTCTCACCCTGGGACAAATGTTCACCTCTCCCTGTGCAGCGCTTCTAGAGCTGACCTGAGCCTGTGGAACACAGCTCAGCTGCTTGAGCTGACCTGCTGTAGAGTTGTATGTGTGGAAGCAGGAGTGCAAGAGGAATTCAGTAAGTGGAAGGGAGGAAACACAGTCCTGTCAGCTAGTTTTTACACTGGTCTAGCACCATCATCGGATTACACTCTCTCTGGAAACTTAATTTGGTTCTTTATAATATTTCAATGAAAAATTAGGTATAAGAGCATTATGGACTTTTTATTTGTAAAATACAGTAGGATTGCAGGCCCCAGTGTTGTAACCACATATGCACGTGCTTAAATGAGAAAATCCATACCAACTTCAGCATCTGTGGACTGAGTAAAATTGGCAGCTGTTGCAGAATCATGAGTGGTGGAGTGGTTAGTGTGCTCATTAATTGGTGTGCAGAATTACAGCTGCATGTAGAGTCTTGGTCTTTTGTTGTGGATGGAGTGGATGCACTCGTCTTGTAAGAGAGAAGAAGTAGGAATGTGATTATTGATATAAAACAGTGATTTAGCAACCTTCAACAGTAGACATAGCAGTGATTTAACAAGATTCCATGGCAAGGTACACTTAATTATTTACAGCTTAGAGGACAGGGCCAGATAAAACTGTCAGGGAGACCTTCCTGTCAAGACATTATATTCAGAAAGGACAAAGGACTGCCCTGTGTTCTAAACTCCTTCTCAGAGCAAAGTCTGGGTGCAGCTGGATTAAGATTTAGTCCTGGACTTGGTCAATGGTTTATGTCTAAAGGGTTATATGTGCACAATCAATCCTTTATACCACTTAGCTAAGATTTTAAAGTTTAGCGTGCTGTCAATTACTTACCAAGAAGCTGTTGTGGTGAGAAATCTCTCAGCCTCCAGGAGTAACCTCGAGAGGCATCCCTGCTCTGGAGGGGGAAAATCCCAGTGTGCAGCCTGCTGTGTGTGGAGTGAGATAAGTGACTTACAGTCATATTTGCATATGAGCCATGTTTTGGGATGGTGCATGCTCAGCTAGCCCTCAGATGTTGGAGAAGACTTACAGCTCTTAGCTGTTTTGTTAGCTATCTCCCCAAAGTCCAGCTTCATCCAGAGGCAGCCATCAAGCTGGTGGTTTTTGCTTAAGCAGAAAAGGAGCACACATCTGCCACATCGGTTTAGGTTTTGAATGTTTTCTTGTGAAAATTCAATGATAATAACTTTTGGTTAGAATTCAGAACAGATTTACTTTCTCAGAGCTAACCTTTCCTCCAGGTATATAGGTTTCAAAAGATGATAGTAAAAAAACCGTACTGATTTCATGTTGAAACAGTAATTGGCATCCTTAAACTAAGTTTTCATAGTCTCCTGTGAGGAGGAACTACAATTTTAAACACAGTTCTTCCTTGGTTGTTTTAATTTTAAGCTTGTTGCAAGTTGCACAGAAGGTTACTACAAATGCAACCTTACCAATTTCATTGGGTTTGCTAAAACAGCCTATTATTGTTATTATTTTGAGAAGAGAGATCAGAAATTAACACCTAAATTTTGTCTGATTCCTGTACAGGAAGAACCTACCTGCTAGCAAGTCTATGGACTCTGGAATTCTGCCAGACTACAGTTACAGAATGGATTATCCAGAGATGGGAGAATGTATAATAATAAACAATAAGAACTTCCACAAACGTACTGGTATCACTTACAAGTTTTTGACTTTTTTCCTTAATTTAGATAAATTAGTGCCATGTGTTATTCTTCAAAATTAAATATGCAGACCAGTTTTGATTGCACTCTAAAATTAAGCCATGGATGTGATCCATTTCAGTCCATTTTTCCAAATATGCATAGAGGGAACATGTTAGGGTATAGCAGTAATGAGAAGGAAAATTGATCAGCAGTACAAGTCTGTCTTACCATTTAGTCATGATTTCTATTTTGCAAATGAAATTCTTCTTATGTCCTTAAATAGATAAGTAGATACAAAAATAAGATGTAATTAAATCTACAATACAGGTACAGAGGGTAAGAGATTGTGTGCACGTGTAACAGTGCAATGTTTGCTCTGTTGGAGTGGATCTGGAATAATGGAATATTTCAGACTGATACAGGTATAAGTGAGAGAAGAATTTGGCTCAATCAGACCATGCCATCTATATAATATAAAAAAATAACACATTTCTCTTATGTATAGGGATGCAACCCCGTTCGGGTACAGATGCGGATGCTGCAAGTGTCAGAGAAGTTTTTATGAAGTTGGGATATAAAATAAAGATCAACAATGATCTTTCACGTGGGGACATTTTTGAACTATTGAAAAAAGGTAAGTTATTATGTGTTTAGTGTGTCTATTAAGTCAGCCACTGTTTTCAAATACATCTCTAGCCCTCACATCTCTTCTTTCTGGGTTCTTTTAGAAGATATTTCACACCTTCTGGTGATTTATTACTAAGGATGATATGTACATCGTAGTTTCTATGTTTAGTCATCTTTGCTGTCTCTCCATCTTTTGTGCCATGACTGTTGTCTCCGTATCCTTTCTCATCTTCCAAAGAAGGCTGGAAAAAAGGCTGAAACTTAAATGCAGACTGATTTATATTCTGACCCTGGGATCACTGAAGCTCTGTGAGTTGGAAAGAAAACTGGTAGATTGGGTAGAGGGGTTCTGTGCTAAATGCTTAGTGGTGTGGCCCAAAGAGGGGTTCTGATTGAGGGGCCAGAACTGCACGTGTGTGGACTATATTTTCTTTTGGATAAACAACTCACATTTTGTTTAACTTGTGAAACAAAACACCATTCTTTCAAATGAAAGCTTTATACTGCTGTGTTAGTCCTGCTTTGTTTGGACTTGGCTATGTGTAGACCCTTGCATTAAATGGTGCCTGGAGGTATCAGTAGCCCTGGAACACAGGCCATTCTAGTTAACTGCTGGAAGGTTCTCTGCCATGACTGTGACACATGCCCCCTACTGCTTTCCCACACTGCTCCAGGTCACACTTAAACAGCAAAAGTGTTCCAGTGATTATTCCCAACAGCAGTTAGCCTGCAGCAATCCTGGTCATGGTTTTTGTGTTTGGTTTTGTTTGGTTTTTGTTGGTTTTTGGGTTTTTTTTTAATGAAGATGTTTGCTAACATAGATGTAGGTTCTTTAGTGCCAGTCAATGTTTATGCCAGAAAATGTTCCCAGACATTGCTAATTCATTAGTACTGTTGCAGCTGGTCTGTTGACAGTAGCTGAAAATGTGACTCTTCTAAATTCAGTGCTTGTCTATAAATTGTAGAAATGCCTGAGTGTACATCACTTGAGAAAAGTTGAAACAGTTCATTTCTTCCAGAATCAAAATTTAGTGTTTTGTTATGCACTAAACAGCAAGACTTCAGCTTTAGGGACTGTGTTTATTTTTCATCTACAAACTCTTGCACCTTTTTGAGTTACCACTCATAATTTCTTTTGGATCCTTTTTTTTGAACCTTGTTTGTATGTCTTCATAAATTTGAAAAAATCGTCTTGGTCCTCAAGTGCATTTCCCACAACGTCAGGCAGCAAAAGACATTGGAGAATATAAATTCTATGCTATTTGTATACCAAGATAGAGGGGGGAAAAAAGTAAAAATCTACAAACACTTTATATCAAGCTTAAATAACTGTAAGTACAAAATTAAGAGGTTTCAAAAATCTTTCTAGACCTCAGTCCAGGTAAAAAGTGAGAGAGAGAGGTGTAGTGCTAGTACCTAGGTCCCTGCAGGAGCAGCAACAACTGTCATGCTACATTTAGTTCCCATGCAGTCCAAGCAGTTGAAGCATCCCCAATTGGAAGGAGAGGTAGGACTTCTCTATTCTTTCCCAAAACTCAGGATGTTCCATCAGTCTGATCCCAGATCACAAGACTGACCATTCATTATTGCATGAATGAGGTGTATCATTCAGACTTTGAGACACTGTGGAAATACCCTTTTTTGTCTCCTTACAGTGTTCCTGGCCTAGCTCTATGACCATGTCTTGCAGTGGGTGGGGTTGGCCCTTTATTTGGGATTTCCTGTGCCAAACTTCCTCAAGTAAAGTAGGCAGGCAGCTTCTCTTTGGAAGTGAAAACTATTTGGAGGTCTCTAAACATGCAAATTAATTCTTAAAGACTTCTGTGACATAGGAAGGATCAAGTGTTCAAAATTTTTAAAGACCATAGGAGGTTAAGATAATTCTCTTTTTTCTTTCAAGTTTCTGAAGAAGACCACAGCAAGCGAAGCAGTTTTGTTTGCGTGTTGCTAAGCCATGGCGAGGAAGGATTGATCTATGGTACAGATGGGCCTCTTGAACTGAAAGTACTAACAAGCCTTTTCAGAGGTGACAGGTGCAGAAGTTTAGCAGGAAAACCCAAGCTGTTTTTCATTCAGGTGATGTACAGCTGAACAATGATCATCAAATCAGCCAGATAGTTAAAAAAAAATACCATTTCCCACTAATTGTTAGTGCAGAAAGTTAATCCTTTCTAAAATAGATTTGAATGTAATTACTTTCAGAGTAAGTTTCTCTTCAGGTCTAAAATGGCACAGTTTTCCCTATTAGGTAGGCAATATTTATAATAGCTAACACTGCATTAATTCTATGCATTAAAGAAAATGTTATGTAATATTTTAATGAATTTCTGAGTGCACTTTTGAATGAATCTCTATCTTACCCACACTGTGTAACAGATTTAAGTAAATGTTTCTACTTTTCTTCTGGGTCTGTCTATGGAAATGTGACACATAAAGTCTTGTCATTTTTGCAGTTTTTTAATCACGATATTATAATTTTTAAAACACAAAATACCAATGTTTTTATAATAATCACTGCCTTTATTTTAGTATAATTTTCCATTCTTTGTTGCACCAAATAGGCTTGTAGAGGGACAGAATTAGATTCTGGTATCGAGACAGACAGTGGATCAGAAGAAATGATGTGTCAGAAAATACCTGTAGAAGCAGACTTCCTCTATGCCTATTCTACAGCTCCAGGTGAGAGACTGTATCCATGGCCACCTGTACTCCTGCTGTAAATTACAATTTAATTGAGTTGGACCCAGTCAGTGGGTGACTTCACTTGTATGGAATGTCCCTTTGGTCAGTTTGGGTCAGCTGTCCTCGTTGTGTCCCCTTGCAGGATCTTGCCCACTTCCAGCCCCGTGGTGGGGGGAGTGTTGGGGAGACAATGCTGCTCAGCAGTAGCCAAAGCTGTGGGGTGTTATCACCACCTTTGCAGCTACCACTCCAAAGCACAGCACTCTGAGGGCTGCTGTAGGAAAATTAACTCCTGCTCAGCCAGAACCAATACACTCTTTCATGGAAATATATATTTACTTATCTCAATCACTTTTTTTACCTTGATTTGATTTCTGTTTGAGGTAGTTGCTATTCTCAGATCCTACAAAACCCCTACCAAACCCTGAATATATCCTTCTCACTAGCAAACCCTCAAATGTTCATCTGCTGGAAATTTAGTTAATTGGAGTTGTGCAAATAATTTACAGCAAGAGAAAAAGATTCTGAGAGAATAAAACGATCAGATATGCAGAAGTGAATGATAAACACCAGCATATTATTTGTCTATCAACTGTATTTGCATTGCATCCTTAAGCAAAATTGATAGTGGCAGAGCCCTTCATATGTCCTTTACATTTCCACTTGGCAGAAGTAGGTTCAGTCTTTAATTCTGCACATATTCCTGAAGCTAGTGACACTGAAACCCATTTTCTATCTGTAGTGTCACCTCTCCTTTGTATTTGTGTACTCCATAAAAAATAGTGAGTGATTAATGACTAAGATTGCTACACCAGAAGATAGTTTTCCTGCCTTTTGATTTGCTTCCTACTTAAGGTTTTCTTAGATTATAAAAGATGACAGGATTAGGAAAAAAAAATGAGTTGGAATTTGTGGAGATTATAAAATCTAAATGTTGGTTTTGAGTTTTTATTTTAAGACACTGATTCCTATTGGAAACAATGCATTGTTCCCCTGATTGCTGACCTGTCCTGTATCAGAGGCTGCTCCATCTGATCACTTTGACATTATTCTCTTCCACAGGCTATTACTCCTGGAGGAATTCAGTTGAAGGCTCTTGGTTTATTCAGTCACTGTGTAAAATGCTGAAGGAACATGCAAAGAAACTTGAACTCATGCAGATTTTAACTCGTGTAAATCGCAGAGTGGCAGAGTATGAGTCCTGCTCAACTCGAGAAGATTTTAATGCAAAGAAACAGATTCCATGTATTGTCTCTATGCTCACCAAAGAATTTTATTTCCCTTCCTAAAATAATTTTTCAGTTCATGTTTTTATCTGCATTTTATATGCAATATTAGTACAAAATACCACTTTTAAATCTGAATAACTGTTCACTACTGTGTGTGGCACAATGAACTGTTTCAAAGTTAGGTATATGTCTGTTGTTAGAAGTAAAACATAGTATGGCTGTATTAGAAATGCAAACCTGAGTAGCTGAAGCAGATTTGAAAGTAGTTGAGTATTGCAAAAAAATTAGGATGAGGAGACCGAAGAGAGATCAGATCGTTTATTGGAGCTATTTGGTGCTACATTTCACTTTGCTGAAGGGACAGAGAAAAGAAACAGTTCTTGTAAATAGTTTGGTTTCATATCTTACAAAGAACATTCAGAATGTCAGTGATGGTAATATGATAGTAGTGTCGTCATACATTTCTTCTAAACTCAAGTTCTTAAAGTTTAGGTTATAAATTAACCTAAACTATTTTTATACTTTTGGACATAAACTGTGGAAAACAGCCATTTCATATTTTTGCATACAGTTAGGAAGCATGTTTAGAGTACAGTCAGTTTTTCCTGAAAATTCCTGATAATTTAATAACTTTGTGTATGGAATATTAGATAAAGCAATTATATCAACATGGTAGCTGTTTCAAAATAAGTTTTGTATTCTGACCTTGAAGATGAGTGCCTAAGGGACCAGTCTTCCAAAATGTCTTTTTCTGCAGCTCCCTAAGGGTGGAGCTATTGGGGCATATTTAGGGCTATAAGAACCAGTGCAAAAGAAGTCTGCATTCTGAACAGTCTGCTTTCCTCTTTTTGGCCTTAAGTTAGAGTGGGTTTGCCCTGTGTCTACCACATGTAATCTATGTGGAAACCTAGATTTGTGGTGCTGGAGAAATTTCACTTCATAACTCTAATTCCACTGAGTTTATTACAAACTTCAGCTAAAACATGTTAACAAATAGTAAATTTAACTCTCTTGACTTCTACAAAATGGCAAAACATTTCTGCTGATATTTCAGCTTGTAGCAGTCTTTTTAAGATCAGTGGAAGATAGAATATGAAACTGGTGCTTGCAAAACAAGACTTGAAACTATTTTTAAATTGTGTAGCAAAAACAATGTTGGAAAACTGATGTTCACTTCCAGAGGCATTTGGTACTTGTTTTTCAAAATTAAATACTGTTTCCTAAATTGTATCATGCTTTTCTATGCGTGTTATTCATTTAGGATCTGATAGCTTTTGCATATTAATTTGAACTTTAATTATATCCTTTTTTCCTCAAACTATTATTGTCCTTTTTCTCCCCCATGTGCTTTACCACCTGAAGTTGAAAAGAAGCCACTTTAAAGCATTGTATGCCTTTGTATAGCCAGGTAATAAGAGCAGATTAGTGATTGAGACCTGGGAAACACAGGTTCAAAAGGGATGCAGAGGAGGCAAGTTTAAACATTGTAGACGAGTTCCCTGATGACTGCAAGCTGGATAGGAGCAATCTTGTCTCTTGTAGAAATGTGCTGTAAGACAGGATTGGTCTATTTTAAGTCATTGCAATTTCAGTTCTGGGCAGACTATTGCCCATGCTTCTGTTGAAAATTTAAATAGGGCCCTTCTACATGTAGGTTGTGAATTACAACAAGCGTTTGCAAGGTTCTATGTTGTAAGTGACTGACAGGACATCTCATTCTGCCTCAAAGTAATGGCGCATAGGGATGTTCCTTGAGTTCTTAGTTATTTTGCTGTGAAAAACTCCTGTCACAGAGTTTGCTCTTCCCTTAGATTTAATTAGTTCTGGTCTTGATTCGTCTTGGTCCTTTAAAGGAAAATTATTGTACAGCTTTTCCAATGGTCTTTAAAATAGCAAAACAAAACCAAAGCTAGGCTACAAAGAGTAGCCAGTTGGAGGAATGAGGCCTGCAGCCATGAGATACACTGTGGCATATGTGGTAAAGGGATTTCCCGAGGTATGCCATGAGATATGTGCTGGAGGGATTACAGTGGGCATGGGACATTACAGCCTGGTGATGGGCTATCATTAATCTTACCTTAGCTCTGCAATTGGCCAAATGGAAGGGGGAGTGAAACTACATGTTCCACCCCTGAGCGCGACCCACCCGTTTGTAGTCTCCCTGTGTGTAAGTCTCTCCACATCCCTCTTTTATATCTAAAGTGGCTGCCCCACCCCACTGTTCATGATGACACTAACAGGGTACTTAACTACAGTCTCACCTTCACTTCTCCCCAAAGTATTTGAAATCCTCCATGGCAGAGGATGAGAATGTGACCACCATACAGGCAAATTGATGGGCCTGTTCCTCTCTCCTCCCTAAAGCAGGGACACCTCTGGTAAGATTTCCGCCTGCACCAGAGCATACCTGGGAACACTTGTACATAGGACTGTACTCCTAGATTATGTAGGTCTAGTGAATTTATCACTGGCAATCTAACAAGAATCTCTAACCTGTTGCTCCAATAAACTGCACTGTTTGTTAACATGTGGTCATGAATGAGACCAGGCTTAGAGTGTAACCCACATTGTGCATCTGGGATCTCACTGAACACAGCCAGGCTTACAGTGCTGAATTGGTTATCAGGAATAAAACCCAGCCCCTCTGATCTCTGAGGATTAGTTGGAAAGCAAGGGAGTTTGTTTTCTGCCTAACTACTGTACTTTAAACACCAATCATTTAGTAGACGTAGGGTTTAGGAGATGAGGTATTCCCATCAAATGCTTTCAGGACACGAGCCACATTTTACTCCCAAGTCAGTAGATTCCTTCACAGTGCCAAGGAGGCATCTAAATACTTGTAACTGAGGGATGGTGTTCCAGTCTGTAGGACTTGCTTGTAGAGACAGAGCCTGTTGGAGAAGGCAGAGGAAGAGGTGGTACATCATTTTTCTCATGTCTTATTTGTCTCTGTCCTATTTTTCCCATGTCCTTCCTAAACACTTACTCTATTTATAATAATCTTCCATCCCACTGCCTCTTAGCCAAATTCAGCCTTTTGACTGGATCACATTTTCCTAATTATGCACGAGCTCGCTAGCCCGCCAGACCTCCTTGCCAAACCAAATCAGGTGAAAGGCTTGGTGAAAACACTTTCATTGAAGAGAATATGCTACTCTGGTGGGAACAGTTCATTACTGCCACAAGGCAGACCTTCATACCAAGTATGGCTGCAGTTTCCAAGCTGAGCTGGAAAGCAAACACCTGTTTTTACCTGAAGATCTGTGACTACCTAGATCATCAGTTAAATCACGTCCAGAAGGCTTTTAGGAAGTCTGACATTAGTATTTTGCTGACTTGGAAAGCCAAAAGAACCACAAACTTCAAAAATCAGTTAGGAAGTTAAAAAAGATGGCATATGAGATACCTAACAATTTCTACTGTTTTCTAGTAAAACTAAAAATAATTTAAAAAAAACCAAACCCAAACCAATGAAATCAAAACCAATTTCTTTTATCTTTTTTGAATAAACACATTTAATGTTAAGCAATGGAGGAGGGAAAAAGTAAAAGGCCCAGGCTGAAACTGGGGAGGCAACTCATGCTGTCTGGCTTACAGCAGGTCAAATACTCCCTTCCAGCTAAGCAAATCCTTATTTTCAATGCAGTCGGTCTGCCTTCTTCCTATAGCATCCTCTGAGAGCACCTGCTTCAAATATGAGTTTGTTAGAAGAAAAAAAGACAAGTCAGACACTAATGCTGGGAAGCCCCATGGAATCGGAATTTCCTTGAGAACAGAATCCACACTTTTCGTACTCTGCTCCATAACAGAAGAAAACCCATGCAACTTACTCAAAATACAAATTAGGAGTTGCTCAGTCTGAAGAAGAGATGGCTCCAGGGAGATGTTATAGCAGCATTTCAGTATCTAAAGGGGCAGGGGACAGAGTTTTTAGCAGGACCTGTTGCAATGGGACAAACGAAAAGAGGGTAAATTCAAACTACGTTTAAGGAAGAAGTTCTTTTATGATGAGGGTGGTGAAACACAGGAACAGGTTGCCCAGAGAGGTGGTAAATGCCACATCCTTGGAAATAGTGAAGGTCAGGTTGGACAGGATCTGAGCAACCTGGTCTAGTGGAAGGTATCCCTGCTTGCTGCAGGAGGGTTATGCGAGATGACCTTTAAAGGTCCCTTCCAATACAAACCATTCTTTGCTTCTATGATGATAGAGTTGTTAACAAATACTAGGTCTCTTTTTATAAGTGATGTATTGCTCTTGGAAGTTAATGTGGTTTTTCCTTAAATTTTAAACTATATTACTATACATTCACTGGATTACTATACAATCCCATGCAATTTATGTTTTTAACTATATTATCAGTTATTTATTTTTTGCTAAAGCCAGGCAGGATTTATATGAAATCACATCCAGTGATTAGAAATATTAGCAGTATGAACAATAACAGAAATATTAAGACTTGTCACCTCATATTCTATAAGGAATGTTACTCATCACCAGGAAAAACTACCTTTCAGCTGTATATTTCTTCCTGCTCTTGACTACAGACAGCAGAACAGTCACAGCAGAACTCGGCTTTTTGAGGGACTGGGGTCAGAGGTAAACTACTGCTTTATCACCACCGGGTGTCACTGCAGATAGCACAATAATCTACAAAACTCACATTAATGAGTCATTCAAAATGAAATCCAAAAGCCTACTGAATGAAGCAACCCTTTCATAGCTGTCAGTGGTTTGCTGTCTGTCAGCTCATGTGTTTATTACATCCTGGAACTTGCATCCCGAAGTATGTGAGAACATGACATTGCTGCTTCCCAAGGAAGTCACCCTGCCTTACTGCATATCAGAGTAAACCAGAATCAGCTGATTTTGAGGCAGAAGGGGTCATCTTTGGTGCCCTAAACCTACACAGAAAATACTTTCAACTTCCAACATGGAGCATGTCCCCCTGCAGATCCCTGTCATACCACTGATAGTCCTGCAATGTTTAATAAAAAAAATCCACAGGACCCCCAAAACCAGGTTTCTGCCATACCTATGGTGATGGTCTTCAAACAAAGGACTGGTGCAATATCTTGCTTTGCCTGCATCATGACAGTCAATTAGTGGAAACAGAGATAAGGAAGCCTTGTAAACTCCTAATTTTAGTTTTATATCTTAAATTCTGAAGTTCAGATTTTCCTGGATAATCGCAACCCAAAATATTAGGACATGACTTTTCCAAACAAATGAAACAATGTTCTTTTCTTCCTAGCCAAGATGTTCTGTCATGAAGACAGCTGCATAATTAAAGTGTCTCAGAAGAAAACAAGATGCACAGTAGTCATTTTCCAAAAGTGATTTTGTTTAGTGTTTGCAGGCAAGGTTTGGCATCAGGTTCAATATCTCACCACTGCTGCCCTCCATGTCAAAGGACTGACCCTGGTGCTCTGTCTTTGCCTGCTGAGCACAAGACCAGAATATTTCTGTCTGGTTGAACATGGTGAGCTTTACAGGGACTTCCCTAATGAAATTCCATAGAATTGGGTGTGGAAAACCAACCTAGGTGATCTAATAGGTCCTCCTGGCTTCAAATTGTATACAGAAAGGTACCATGCAAACCCATCTTGTTACCTCTGAAAGATGACCAGTAGCAAGTTTTCCAGAATATGCATAAGACAGTAGTAATATTATCTGAGTGGTTTGAGAGTATCTGATGCAAAGATGTACCAACCACAGTACTCCACAACCATTAAAAAATTGTTGGTTCTGTTTATTTAACCACAAGACCTTTATGAAGAGTAGTGAAAAACATGATTAATAGTAAACACTGACAGGGTGATTTAAATTTGCAAGATCCTTCTTAACAGACACAAACATTTCCTCTTTCTGTCTACTTCAGATACTGAACACAGAACATTTTGTGTTCCCTTTTATTCCATTCAGCTAAAAGCCACTTCCTCAAATGCACAGCCCATGTCTCTCCTGCATGCACTATTACGATAAAATTGACTCCTGAGATCTATGGAAGATGGGAGAAGCATCAGAAGAAGGATCCAGCTTTACCAAGTCTCCAGCAGCACGACAGGAGCTCTGCCTTATGTTTGGTAGCTTCTGCTTGCTGAAATGCTGCTGAGTGAAAGCACAGACTCACAAAATGTTTTGGGTTGGAAGAGACCTTAGAAACCATCTCATTTCAACACCCCCTGCCACAGGCATGGACAACTTCCACCAGCCTACATTGCTCAAAGCCCCATCCAGCCTGGCCTTGAACAGGGATGGCACATCCACAACTTCTCTGGGCAGTAGAGAATTTCCTCATTATCTAATCTAAACCTACCCTCTTTCAGTTTGAAGCCATTTACCCTTGTCCTACCACTACATGACCTTGTAAAAAGTCCCTCTCCAACTTCTTTGGAATCCCTCAGGTATTAAATGGCTGCAGCAGGGTCATCCCAGAGCCTTCCCTCCACCAGGGTGGCCAACCCACATCCAAAGGCAAAATGAAAACCAGATTCTTCCACCACTTTCACTAGTTTCCATATTTTATGCCTACATGTGACATGTAAGCCTCCCTGGCCAGCATCCTGCTCTAGTGGGGCTTCCTTGTAGACCACCTCTAAGGGCCAGTGCTGCACAGGGCTCCGTGGCCCGCAGGACTCCAGGCTTCTGTAAGGACGCCCAAAGAGTGGCATTCACTTTTCCAAGTCACAAAAGAAGAGTGGGGGGTTGGGTCATACTGAAATCCATTCAAAAACAGCAGGTGGCTTAACTGCCCAAAGTGACCTGGGTCTGTGATGGTGACAGAACAGCCTGAGCAGCAGGGAGGAACAGCAGCGGGGAGAGCAACAGCATTTGTGTCTCCGGTCACCAGCTGGGTGCTGCAAGGGCTGTATCCCCTCAGAACCAGACACAGGCTGCGTGAGCTGGGGAAACTCTGCTGGGGAATATGAAATGCAGGCTTTACCTGCTGGACCATGTCAACACAGGCACCTTTTCCCAAAGGCACCACTGTGGGAGGCAGGGGAGAGGGCAGGGGAAGCAAGAAGGGCAGCAGTGGGGTGGGAGACCTGAGCAGGAGGTCAGAAGGTGGCACCTCTGACTGCAGCCTTGAGCTACTGACCAGCAGCTCTGGAAACCTCTGGAAGAGAGGAGGTTTTGCAGCACTGTATCAGCTACACTGAGTCTTTTAATTTGGATGTTGACCTTAGGAATGTAATCAGAGAGCTGATTATAAATAGTTTGTGCAGTTGTTGATGAGATTAAAATGTGCTGCCACAGGTGGTTGGTAACAGAGGGTTACTCCAGTCTGCTCAAGATGCTGTACCTCTGTCATCTATGGCTGCACAGCAAGTCTGAAAAAGGGAAGTGCTAAAAAAATACTCAAAAAATGGTCCCAGGCAGAGGGGGAAAGAGGAAGCAGCCTGGCTTACAAAACCAGGGGTGAGGGACATGCGGGAACAGGCCAGGAAGCAGAGAAAATTGAGAAGGAGGGAGGACAGTTGCTGTGAGGGATCTCAGTCCAGGCATGGGCTAGGCTTATCTTAGAGCTAAAATACAACAATGACCTGCAATAAAAAAGACTAAACCAGCAAAACCCAAAAGCAAGGGAATGCCCTAAATATCAGAAATAAAAACCTCCAGGTAAGCGATCAGTGCTAATTGTGTTGCATTAAATTGTGTTGCAGCATTTAACGGAGTGTGGCAGAAACAGAGGGAAAAGGAGAAAGGGAAGGAGAAGTGCAAGCTGTGGGTGACCCAGCAGCTTGAGGCACCTGCTCTAGCTGAGAGTCGTGCCCAGCACTGTGAGATGGGCACAAAATGTACTCAGGAACAGCTGATTCTATCAGCCACGAGTTTGAGCAGCAGTTGCTGCCAGACCTGTGCTGCCTCAGAGAGCTGAGGAAAGCTCCAGGAAAGCTCCCTGGAAAGGCTGAAACTTTACAGCCTCAAAGTCTTTGGAGTCATCGTCCCTGGAGGTGTTCAAGAAAAGACTGGATATGGTGCTTAGTGCTATGGTCTAGTTGACAAGATGGTAATCAGACAAGAATTGGACTTGATGATCTTACAAGTGTGTTGCAATCTAAATGATTCTGTGGTTCTGTGACTTCACAAGCCAAGGAAACAGCAGGCAGGACCAGTGGGGCAGAAAAGGAGGCAAGGAAATTATGCCAGGCAGTGTAGAAAGCGATCTGCTGTGGGTTTTTCTGAAGTTAGTATAGAAGAATTTTAATGAGTAATTGAAGAGATGCCAGGAGCTGTGCAGGGTTCTGGTCTAGAGCATCATCCAAATGAGGTGGCAGCTGGGAAAACCACCAGTACAGCCACCTCCAGGAAGCAGTCCGTGGGAAAACCACCTGCGGGAGGCCCAGCAAAGCACTGGCGGCGGCCAAGAAGTGGAGCTCTTGAGCAAGAGTTGTAGCTGTGAGGATGCCCTGCAAACGCCGGGTCACGGATCCTCTGCAGGCAAGTGTGTAGGTAAGGGGAGCTCTGCTGGTGTCCATCCCAGGATGCTTCCACGTTTGGAAAGGTGCTGAGGTCTCCCCATGATGATTCGCTGCCAGCTCACAGTGCAGGCAGACCAATAGAGAGATTATTCAGGACAGACTGACCTGGAAGCTTCAGATTTCAGTCTGTCCTGACTCTGAGTACAACCTGGTTTTCAGTTTGACAGGATAATGGATCAGCAGCATGGGGGATGGAATGGAGTTTGTGTCTCTGAATGAAGAAATCCCTGAGGAGAGGTGAGTCAGGACAAAAGGAGGAGATAAGTATGGAGTGTTCCTCATTCACAGCTGAAAGTTGGAGTATTTGGGAGAAAAACTGCTCATCTATGAAATTCATAGATGGGAGAATTTTGCTGAGAGAAGCAGAAAAAGAAGTGTTGTGAAGGATTAAAAAGAGTGCTCTGAGAGATGCTGCAAAGCACGTTACGTTCTCCCCCCTTACTTCAAAACAGAATAGTAGTGATCAGCCTTGTCCTAGTGACTGAAACACGTACCGCAGCTGAAGGCTGTCTTATTACCAACATCTGAGTGCATGCACAAGTGACAGCAGCAACATTCACAGGTGCCAAGCTCTACAAACCCATTTAAATCAATACAATATTCCCATTGATACAGTCTTCCCAAGTTCTGGCTGACTCTGTGCCCCTATGGCTGGATTTCAGCATCCCCTGGTGTGAATTTCTAGAGCTTGGTGTTACCAGGTTGTAACACTATGGGAGGCAGAACAAAAAACAATCCATTACCTACAGGGATAATACCTTGGATATGTTTCTTACCCAAAGTCTAAACACAGTGAGAAAGCAAACACTTTTTACTGACATAAGACATAGCAATAGAACTAGGAAAAAAACCAAACCCCTATGAACAGAGAAACTTCAGTTGTCAAATTTCCTGTGGCTTTATGCTTCCTGTTTATGTTCCTTTCATGCCACACATACGAAGGGGTGAGCTCTCATTAGGGCTTTTTGGGTGCCTGTAGCTGTGACAAATTACTCCTGCGCACATTTTTTCACAGATGATGAGTGAAGGGAGAAGATGAGTGACAGGTGCTGTGGATGCTTTGTTCTTGCACTGATCATCACAGGCATCTACAGTGCCCCAGAGTTTAACAGGGTGTTGAAACCTGTGTGCAGCTGAGCAGAGTGAAAGCAGTGCAAAGACATCGCAACCTTCTAGGATTCCTTCATTTTAATGATGGAGGTGATTTTAAAAGAACTTACATTTCACATAACTGATAATAACCCCACTAAACTTGCCACTATCTTGCATTTAGATTACAAGCATGAAGCTTTGAGGAGATTCACTGGGAACTAGTTCAGTCATTGGCCTATTGGATTTGAGCTCTAAGCCATGTCCCTTGTAATCACACCTGCAGCTGAATCATGACAGCAAGGGAAAAGAACCATGGTGGTATCACACTTAAGCTGGGAAACGAGATTGCAGCATGGACGTACAAGTAGATGTGGCACTGAGCAATGAGACATTTCTGTGCAACAGCCCTGCAAAAGATTGGAGCAAAATGCCATGAACCTCTGCAACCCAAAGATAAGAGCTGAAAAGGTGTAAAAATACAGAGGCAAGCTTCTTCTCTCTCAGGCTTCTTTTTTCAACTGTGTCCTGATCTCTCCATAATTGCAAGAGATAAGGGAGTAGTGGAGTTCACCGTTTACCTCCTTTCTAAAACAGAGGACCATTTATTTTGCCATCTTGAAAAATATTGCAAAACACTCTAAACACTGATTGCAGGCATAAGTCAACAGCACTGCAGGTGCCACCCATTTCCAGGCTACTTTTGCTCCACATCTCAGAGGCGTATACAGGAGACAGTAGCACAGCCACAGCCAAACTCCGCAACTCAACTCGCTGAGGTCTCGTGGGGATTTTGGTTGGGAAATGGGAAAACTGAAACTCAGATCTAATGAGATAAAGTGAGATCCTGAGTGGGAGCTGGGGGGAGAGGGGATAGGAGAAAAGTCTTTTATGGCACAGGCAGCCTTGCCAGCCTCACTGCACGGTGTTGGGCAGCAAGGAGAGGTCTTACCTGCCTGCCCCCACTGACTGCTGTGGTACCTGACAGTGCATCAAGCCCTGCTCTCTTACAGAAGTTGAACTTCCAGCAACCTGTCTTTTTCACCTTTCTCATGTCTTCAACTCATCAGGACTACCACAACTACTGCATCAAAAGCAGTGTGGCCAGCAGGTTAGGGGAGGTGACTCTGCCCCTCTATTCCACTTTGGTGAGACCCCACATGGAGTATTGAGTCCAGCTCTGGGGTCCTCAGCACGGGAAGGACATGGACCTGTGGGAGTGAATATACAGGGGGGCCACCAGGATGTTCAGAGGGATGGAGCACTTCTCCCACAAGGAAAGGCTGAGAGAATTGGGCTTATTCAGCCTGGAGAAGAGAAGGCTTTGGGGTAACCTAACTGAGGCTTTCCAGTACCTGAAGGAACCCTAAAGGACAGATGCAGAGAAACTTCTTAAAAGGACATGTGATGATGGGACAAGAGGAAATAGCTTCAAATTGAAAGAGAGTAGGTTTAGATTAGATGGTATGAAGAAATTCTTTACAGTGAGGGTGGTGAGGCACTGGAAGAGGTTGCCCTAAGCAGTTGTGGATGTCCCATCCCTGGAAGTGTTCAAGGCTGTATTGGATAGGGCTCTGAGCAATCTGGTCTGATGAAAAGTGTCCCTGCCCATGGCAAGGGTCTTGGAACTCGATGATTTTAAGGCTCCTTCCAACCCAAGCCATTCTATTAATTCTATGAATCTAGACCTTGTGACTTAAGGAGAAAAAAAAATGATGTATCTTGATTGGTTTTGGTTGGTATTACAGCTTAGCTGTGCTGTCAAGTTGAGGGACAGGAAAGCAACAGTATAGCTGAAGTACTTGACATGAGTAGTCAGATATGATGATAGGCCATGTAGTGAAACTCTTCACAGAGCTGTCTTCCATGTCTGCTCCCTTTTGCACATGAAACTACCTAATGCAGTGGTATTTGGCTCTGGCCAAGGGAGAGAAGTCATTGATTGGACAGGTTGCGACTACTCAATTGGTGAAGTGAAATGCTGCTGCTGAGAGCACCAGGTGCTAAAAGTCACCCTGCTTTGGACAACCGGTCAGGACCAGCACCAGTGGATGAGCAAGTACTTGCAGATGAGCTGAAATGCTCTTCATAAGGAATAAGATTCCCCACGTTGGGAAGAGAAGGGAGAGAATGTGATGGAAACCTCAAATACACAGTTCAGTTGCAAAAGAATGGGGAAGCTTGCACAAACACTACCAGCAGATCTGCTAACAGATTTTGGGTAAATGTTCTCTGCAACTGTTCCACAAACTATTTACAAGAGTTTTATGCGCATTAAGTTTTGGCTTGCCAGGCAATGAAACACTACCCTTGCTTTGAAGCTGATTGGAAAGTAGTAACACTTGCTTATCAGAGTGTTACATATTTAGCCCAGGGTATAGTTTTATAAGGCTTTCCCACACAGAGAACTCTTGACACTTCAGCCAGACCCACTCCACATGTGAAATGGCAGTACAGGAGGAAAAAAAATGCAGTGAAATTATACATAATTGCTTTTTCTCCACCTCTATTATACAGGGAGCAGGTGAGTCAGCATTCCCATAGAACTACTTTACTGTGGAAGAAGGAACTCTGCCTCAGCCTGGTAGCTGTTTACTCTTGCCTCTGCTTTTGGTATCTGCATACTAAAACTTTCCTGCAGGGATGGTTACTGCTTATAAGTATCATAACATGCATACCTGTGGAGTACTCCTTTCATTAGAAGGAAGATTTGCAACCCCACATATAATTACTGAAAGCAAGGTGCAAAAAGTAACCACAAGCATCTGAGTCACGTTTTTCAAAATAGTCCCACTATTGAAATGTACTACTGACATCTAATTGGGTTCATGGGTCCAGGTGCCATGCCATGACTTACAGAGCTAAGGAAGCAAGCCTTCTCCTGGCTTCAAATTGCCTAAATTATTCCTTCTGATTGCTGTTGATTTATTTGAAATACTAAAAATACAAGCACAAATTAATTACACTACTCGAGAATCACCATACAAAGCAATATTATTTATTGTAGCATTGTACAAGAGCAGGGTTCCTGAGACAGGGAGACACGGTAACACTAAGAAGAGACAGCTGTTATCTCTGGGAACTTATCGTCCATATGGACATAAAAGACAAAGTCTGGGAGAAATAAGAGTAATGAGGAAACCTCACAGCAGGCAGGTAAGACTGGGAAGGTAACTTAGATTTCCTGAGTCTGAGCTGGCACTGACTCCACTAACCTACCTTAAGAGACAGTCCCTCTGAAGATCAAGGTTGATTGATCTCCTGGTTATTTTTTAATTTGGGCACTTTAGCTAGTCTATTCAAAACTCCCCTGCACAGCAATGGTCTTTTATCTGTCTGCCTCTGTCTGATCTGTGCTTGGGAAGTCAGCAGGTAGAGTGCATCATGAGCCTTGCGTCTGCATTGCCTGTCACTAATTAAAGAAGTAATTCAAAATAAAGCTCCTACTCATGTTCTCTATTAATAGCGGAGAGCTTTCCTCCTCCCTCCCCTCCCACGACCTCTTTCTTTTAAAGTGGTAAAGCAACCCTGTCCAGGGTTTTGAGATCCCTTGAACTCAGATACCAACGCAGCATCTTTCCAGCTGCATTATGGCAGTCCTCTGGAGAGTTCAAGGCAGTTTCCTCAAAAATATGCCACATAATGCCCCAGTAACCCTATCAAGACCCCAGTAGCAATGGCAGATTCTGGGAACAGATGGCTTAAAATTGATGTCAGCTTTTACTATGCCATGAAAGGTTTCTTGTTCAGACCCTGACACTGATTATCCACTCGCTTCTGAAAGCCTCAGTTATGTGGGCTTAGCAAACCTGAGAGCAGGGCAATGGCCAGAGTGGCAGAAATGACTTGTCAAAAAAGAAATGCAGCAAGATTGGTTGCAGGAGAGATGAGTCATGGATGAGCTGTACTCCAGAAACAGCTCAGCAAGGCCAGCTGCTGCCTTTCAGAAAACTAACTTGCTGGACTCGACAAGCTAGCATGGAAGGTGCAGCAGAGGAGCTCAGCTTCAGCTAGTCCAGTGCATCCAGAAAATGCTACATCTGCTCTTGCTTTGAGAGAACAGTCAGTTGAATGTGCAGAGGTTATGGAGAAGCACTCTGGAGATCAGTGTTGCCAGGCCACATATATGAAGGCAGTCAGCAGACAGGACTTGTTATCCAAAAATTACTCTTTTGTTAATAATTAAACACTGATTAGGAAAGGTGAAAGAGCCAAAGCTTTAAAGAGGGCAGTGAGTTGGAAATGGATTTGTAACTTGTAGTGACCATTTTAACTTCAGATATAAAAACCTTAAATTACCTATTTATAATTGGGTCCCTCTTTTTTTCTCTTTTTGTGGTCACATTGGGTGGTGTTGCAGTATGAGCTGGGGAGTGCACCAAGGAGGAAAGGCTGGAGCTATATTTAAATAGCCTCCCAAACATGTAGCATAAGAGTCTGCTGCAGGGTCAGACAAGCTCAGGGGCACACAGAATTGCCTGTTTTGTCAGCAGGAAACCTCCTGAGGAGAACCCCCCTTATTGGCACCCCTCTGCCTCCTTCACCATTGAGAGGTCAGTGAGGTGGCCATGTCCCAGCACCTTCTGCCTTTCCTCCTGAGATGGGCAAGGGTCCCTGACAACCCCCATTGCCCAGCAAAGAGGTGCACTGGCATGCACCATGAGAAGTGGGAATGAGAACTGGGATGCTGGTTTGTCCATGTGGGCACATCTGTCAGGGGATGCCCAGGGCAGTCTGGGTAAAGTCCCATGGGTGGGTTGGCTCCTTCTGTCCTCCTGTCCTCCAGTTTTGGAGGGGAGGAAAACACCCCTATCGTGGGGTGGAATTTTCTCCCCACAAAGCCATGGGACCATGGCAGGATTTAAGGAAGAGTATAATCTGCTTTGGAGACAGATTGATGGGGAATGTGCCTGGTGAATATTTCTGTAACAAATATCCCTGGAAAGTCTTCTTTTTTTGTGAAAATCCACTACAAACAGGAAGGTGGAAAGAGAAAAGTGTCCTTCTCCTCAACAAAGAGAATTGAGCTATTTTTAACAGTAAATAAGTTTTGAATTAATAAATCAAAGCATGTGTTTACATATTATATGAAGCACAGCTCTTAATATCTGATTATTATCCTGAAGAAACCTATTCATTGTCCTTTGTCAAGCTAATAGGCAACATATCACTTATCTTCATATTCTACCTCAGGTTCACTGGGAAAATTGCCATAAAAGCTTCCACTTCAGTGAAACACTCAATTAAAGCAGGGCTAAGCAGGATCACTTTTAGGTACGATCTGCTGAAGCAGCTGGCTCCCATCCAGGCTTTCTCTGCCAAACTCCACTCCAGCCCCGAAATATCAAGATGCTGTACATGTTTTTAAAGGACTTCTTCCCTCCCTAAATTTTAGTGCGAGAGCCAAGAAATGTGAGTAACCAAAACCATCTCACAATGCTGTTAAGCAAATTCCTGGTTCCATTTCTTCTCTCCTACTAAATGAAATGAATTGTGTACAGCAGTTGAGCTGGCAGAGTGATGGGATGAAGTACTGCAGCTAAATAAAAGCAGTGACAAGTATCATGAACAGGCACGATAGTCCTCAATAGTGTTCTTCTATGTCATATATTTGGTTTGGGCTCAGGAGACAGGCTCTTCCCACCTATCTGTCCTCCTGCAGCACCTGGCTGCAGCCAGACCAATATGATTGGGAAGGTATACCAATTTCTTAGTACAATAGATGTCTGTCACAGGTAATTATTTTATCTCTTGGTTCTTTCTGACCAAATTTGCTGAGGGCTGGATAAAGCAACACCTTTGTGAAGACATTTGGCTTTCCTGAAAGTATAGGAGGTTTTGAATTGCAACAGAAAAGTTCTGTTTTGCAGTTTAGAGAAGCTACTGTTTAGCGATCTGGTCTGAGCAAATAGATTTTTCCATCTGGAACAGTTTGCTGTAATTATTACTTTAATTATTTCCAATAAAAACAAAACAACACTCCTATCATCTCATTTCTTAGCAATCAGAAGAACAGCACAGCTGGAATATGACAGCTGAGAAGTACTCACTGATTTAGACACCCTGTTAAGCCTCTCATAGGTAGGTGTCCCTGCTAGCATAGCCCAACCAGAACCAAAGGAAATATCCCACGGATGGATTTGCTCTGAAATGCGTTCAGGAGATTCCCTCTTTGTGCTGTGTGAAGAGCACTGGGGTGGTGCTGCCGGCACTCAGTGCTGCTGCTGTCCATGGCTCCCTGCTGCAGCTGCCCAGGGGGCCCTCAGCCCGGGCTTCTGTCGCTAGAGGTGACACAGCTGCAGCCTGCATCCCACAGGAGCAGCCTGAGCAACCTACACACTACACTGCAGCCATCAGAGTGGGAGAAAAAGGGGAAAAGACCACAAAAAGTTCGAGTTAAGGAACCTGGATAAAATGAAGGCAAAGAAGGAGGGGTGGGAGGCTCTTCCCATTCACACTCCTGTGTGCACATTAACTTCAGATGCATGAAGGCTCTCCCTGAACTTGAGAGGAATTGCTCATGTCCTTTTATTTAAGGACCTATTTGCTCAATTGGGACTTAAGTGAGTTAATTTTTTTCCCTCGAGAGGTTGGGTAAGGAAACTTTAGTTTCTATGAATTTTAACATGAGCACAAATACTTCTAGAACACTGCAGAAACACCAAAGCCCAGACTGTCCTTTTATTTGCAACAGTATACACACAAAGTAAATGAAAGAAAAAAACCCCAAATGAACAACCCTCCAACAAATGAAACTGATTTCAGAGGACAAATTAATTAGAACTTCCTAAAAGGTTAGTCAACACTTTTCCATTATACTTTGGGTGATTATTTGTGTTTCTGTAGTATGCAAATACTTTAAAATCTTAGCTCTAAAAATCTCATGGGTTTTTTGTTCATCTGTTTTTCGCTTTTTTAGTAAGAAATGTGTCATTACTATCTAGTATTTAAAAATATCAGTGCTGAAGATCACATCAGCATCAAAATGTTTTTCACAGAACAAATTGAAACAGAAAATAAATTTAACTGTGCGTCATGTTTAAAAATGGGAGTAGGCACTCAGGTAATATTATTAAAGTAAGAATTATAAGACTCTTGCAATTGATTTATTTTCTTGATACTGGCCAGTAGTGCAAATTAGCTTTGTTACTTTAATGTACCAGAAAAATAAACAGGTCAGCTGTAGGTGAGTAGGTAAGCTTGAGTCCCAGCTCCATGAGAAAATTCAACTCCTCCAATTCTACATATGAATAGTCCCAATGCCTGTGACAGTGATTTTAAGAACCAAAATGATGGTATAGTGAGCTCCACATAAAGACAGGGTAAAGCCCACAAAAAAGCAGCGAAAAGGGAAGATGTCATAATGTTATTAAGCTTTTCAAAAATAATATTAAATATATATAAAAAAGAAAAAAAAGATGACTGGCATATTTCTTCACCTTCTCGAAATTAAGGAATTCCCAGTTTGAAGTTTTTTTTCTCACAGAAGTGAACTCTAGGCCACCAAAGTGACTCATTTGTGAAGGTAAGGCAGGATGATAATGGAAACAATTCCAGTAACTGGATCCCTAAGGAAGGTGATTAAAAGAGTAAGTTGCAAATTTTGGCAGTTCTGCAGAGGAAAAGCTGTGGATACGTGATGCTTCTGGGTTAAATTTTCTGATTTTAAAGCTGCCAGGTCTTACTGAAACAGTAAAGTCACAAGAGGTTAAAGTCTCTTTTTGGAGGGAATGAGTCACTGCTGAGTTAAGCTTAGAAACAAAAGCTGCCCGTTCCCATTACCTTTCAGCATTAAGAAAGGAATCACAGTAGAAGATTTAACTTCTGGTATAACTTCTGATTTTGTGGTGTTAGGACACATGGAGGGAAAGGCCTTTGTCAATGTGCAGAATGCACCAAGATCCTTGAACGTGCTCCACTGAGATCAGGTGAAGGTGGTAGGAAGTAATGGCAAGCGAAAGATGCAAATTCTGCCCAATGGCTTGGCTAGTGTTTCTCAGGGAAGCCGACTGTTTTCTTTGACCAAAACCAACTAATGTAATTCATGGCAGTGCCACTTTGTGAATAGTGTCCTCTGAGTGAGACACTAAATTATTAAAATGATGGTATTTTTTCTACGCAATATTTACTGACACATAAATTGCAGTATTTTTCACAGCTGGCTCATTCTGCAAACAAATTAAAAGCACATACTAGAAACAATAACAGCCACTGAGTATTGGCAAAAGCCAACCTGAGTCACTCTAGTCTGCTTGTAGGGAGGTGTTGGAATAACATTCCTGCCCTGAACCATTTGCAGGCATTTCTAGCCAGGACTTTTTGAAGGATACCAAAGAGATTCTAGCCCCTAGAAATTTATGGCTTTGGGGGCTGCTTGAGACAGAGTTGATATCTTTACATTTAATAGACCTCATGGAGTTTTTTTCTTCTGTGAATGTGTACAAGTGCTTTTTGGGGTTCCCCTGTGAACTATTGGCACCTCAAAGAGGATGTCCCACTGTTGAATTACCTGCTGCATGAAGATCCACCTCCTTCTGATTGTTTTAAATTGGCCACCTGCGAGTTTCACTCAATTCTCTCTAGTTCTTATATTAGAAAAGAAAGCAAATAATCCGCCCCTACTCCTCTCTACTCGTGATTGTGTACACTCTCTGGTATGACTGTTTTCTGTTGTTCATCATTTCTCCATCCTATATAATCTTGGTCACTTAAATCCTTGAATAACTCTAACATCAGGGTAGCTCCAAATTTTTCTTTATATTCGTTGTTCTTCTCTGGATCTTTGCTATTTCTGTTACACATGGGCCAGAGTGATCCTCAAGAGGCATGTTGCAGCCCTCCCCATTCTGTTCTTTGCGTTCCATCCTGCCATCTTCCACCAGATTTGGGACAGTTTCTGAGTGCTGAACCAATTCTTCCATGAGTCATTACAACTGTTAGATCTTATTTCTGAGTGGGAACAAGTTGGTTAGAAATTTCTCACTTTCAATCAGTTTACTGCTCTCTAATCAAGCCTGGCCATAGTAACTGTCTCCAACCTGGTCAGTGGGCATTAATACCCTACTGTTATCCTAGTTAGACATTCAGTGTATGAAAATTTGACTCTAGTTGTTGGAGTTTGCTGATTTTGCTGCTTCTTTTGTCATGCAGTTCATAGCCCCTTTTCCTACAGCCACAGCTAAGTCTGACCCTCCTACAAAATCTGTGGCCTGTCACTACCATGTCTTGCTGATTATTTCCTTTCCCTGCACATCTATTCAGTCAACATGCCAATTCGAAGCCAGGTGTCCCGTGTTCCTCATTCTCATTCCACTGTGGTTTCATGGAAATCAATCTCTTCTGGAAGTATCTGGGAGTATCAGCCATGTGAGTAGGACCTTCCTTGCTTCTCTTGTGCAGCTGCTCTGGGAGCCTGTGTCCCTCCACATCAGTGTGGACCTCTCCTTACTGCTGGGAATATTTCTATAGAAGTTTAGAAGGAGGTGCTTGATTTTACTGTCCTACCTGGCAGCCTATTGTCTTGCTTCCCAAACCTCTTCCCTGACCTTTCCTACTTCACTGGTGCACATGTGGACCACAGCCACCTTCTAGGCCACAGCGGTTTTTTGGGAGGTGGTAGATTGTTGGCATCCATGGGTCTCTGCCAACTTAAATTATTTTGTGATTGTGTTCTCAGTGTAAGAAAAGCCTTTTCAAAACAGGTCTCGTCACCCACAAGGGTGGACTCCCTATCTCATTGCTAGCTCGGTGTCCTCTGCATGTCCAGGGATGCTGCCACAGAGGGTCCTCAGAGCACACAGCACCTGGAGAACACCTCCCTCTCCATTTACTGTACAGCTGGAGAGCACACAGCTCCTTGAGCATTCCCCTGTGCCACTCCCTGCACAAGCCCCATGTCCCGGCACTTCTCCCACCACTGCCGGCCGTTCACTATGTGGCCGCACAGGGAGCTGTGCCACTCGCCTACCTGAGTACATGTGTGTACGTGCATACAGCACAGGTATAGATATGTGTGCATGGGAGAGATGTGCATACACCTGTCTGTCTCCATATGCAGACTTTTGAAATTACTACATTTCAAATCTCCTCCAGCCTCTAAGTGTTCTTTTCCTTCATCATTTACCGCTAAGGCTAGGAATGGTGCATTGCAACCTCTCCTCAGTCAATTTTATTTACTGTAGTTTGAGTCGGGATTATCAAAATCCCATAGAAAGGTTTGGTCTCTACATTGACTCCATAACTATCAGTGGTTTGTAAAATCTGTTGAAATCCAAGAGCTCTCTCTTGAAGTAACCCAGCTGCTTGAGTCTCGCTGGGTTCAAAGGATCTGATTTGCAATTGTCCTCGTTGTGGAACTATGACACTGTCCTTTTCCGAAGGCAATGACAGCCCTAGCATGCGCGTGTACCAGACCGAAACCAAGACTCACACCTCAGCAGCGTGGCTAGAGACGCAGGGAGCGATTCAGTCGGTGCTGGTGCAGCTGAGCGGCAGGGATTCCTCTCTGGTCTCCGGGAAAACCCGCCTTGAGCCCTGGGTTTGTGCGTCCCAGAACATTGCTCCCTCGCTCCTCGCTCCCCGGGGCTGGCTCCAGCTCTCGGTGCAGCCCTGCGGGACCAGCGTGTGTTGCGGGAGGCCGGGGATCAGCGGCAGCCGGTGCCGGGCGGTGGGGCGGTGGCGGAGCCCCGCGCTGTGCTGTGCCGTGCCCCGACGCTGTGCCGTGCCGTGCTGTGCCGTGCCCCGGCGCTGTGCCGTGCTGTGCCGTGCCGTGCCCCGGCGCGGCGGTGACGGGCGCAGCGCTTCCGCGCCCGCCGCCGCAGCCCTGCCCCCGCCGCCTGCGCGGCCNCGATCTGGCCCTCTCTCCGCCCGGGCGGAGGCACTGAACTTTTAGTTTTGCTCCCGCGATTATTCAGCGCCTGTTTTCATTTCCATTTCGTGTCCCCTGGCAACGGCGGTAACCTTGAGGAATTATATAAGGGCCGCGAAAACGGGCCGGCAAGGTAATTTTGAATTGTTTTCTATTTTTTCTATTTATTCTTTTCTTCTTGCTTAATTTTCATTTTATTTTCCCGCATCGCCGCCGTTTCGG